>LPNX010195906.1:262778-285658 GCA_001517045.1 Pseudotsuga menziesii
GATAGACACTTGCTCCTAAGATTTGGGGCTGATTTTACCACTCATGGTTTTATGTTCAAGGCTGCAACATATCAGTTTCTTGAGTGTTCCACACATGGTTCGAATCCTCAAGAACCTTTGCTCTCTCTTCAGATGATTTCAATTGCTCTACATGGGTCCAGTTTTCACCGTGCATCTGTTTATATTTCTGATTCAGTTGAGTGCATTATTTTTCTTCCAAAGTGGAAGATTCCTTCAGACATATTCATTTAGTTTGGATTCAAAGGTTCACATGCACAGTCTCAGGATGCTGCTGGATAGAAGAACCAAATTCTTGATTTACTGCTTAGTTTGAGGGGGGGTATTTTTCCCATGAGGTTTTCCCCGTTTCCTTGGTTATATTAAGCAGTTACTTTATTGTACAGGGTGACCTATGGCCTTTGTTTCCAGGGCCCTAGAATTTTATGCATCTATGTTTTCTAACTCTTCCCGAGTATAGCTTAAGGGGGGGTGTTGGAGACATTTACCTTCATACTCACTCCTTCGGTCAAATTGGCCTAGTTAAACCACTATCCTAAGTTTAATTGACATCAGTGGAGCATTAATTACCATCATCCCAGTCACTCCCACGCCTACCTACAGTCAAGGAGGGTAATTTAGCCTTCTCCTACAGTCAAGGAGGCTAACTGGAGCACTCCAGGGGTGATCTGTGTGACATTCATGCACCTAATTGCTAACTGGTGGTTACTTTCAGTTCAACCAATCAGTTACAGTCAGTTAAGGCACCTCCATTCATTAAATATATTATTTAATGATTATTTTATTATTATTTAATGAACTGGAGTCAACAAGGCGCCTCCACCAACTTCTGATGATCAGTTCAGCGTCAGTTAACCTCATTAGGGTTCATTGGAGTCATGCAGGACGAGCACTTGATGGTTGGATTGCTATGACATGTGTTTGATCTCCTTCAGTTGAGATTCAGTCATTTATTGCACTCTAACTTTAGTTAGGGTTTGGTGAGTCAATTAGGGTTTTGGTCAAGTGGTTAACTGAGTGAGATTGCATGGCAAAGAGTCAGTTAAGCTAGACTCACTCACTGAATTCGAATTGTCCCTTAGGTATTCGAATTCTTAATGGAGTTAAGCCATTGCTATGCATGGAAATTGTAATCCTTTATTGTTTATAAAATATACAGAGAGGATACCTATTTTGGATCTAGTTATTTCCAATTCATGAGTATTTGTTAATAATTCTTTGATGATTTTGATTCCTAGTTCCTAGATCATGTGCAAGAATTAATACTTATTCCAGACACTCGGGTTATCAAAAGATGATAACAATGTTAAGAAAAGAGTTTTTTTTGCCTAGTATGAAGAAGGAAGTTGCGGAATATATAGCTAAGTGTATAGAATGTCATCAATTTAAAGATGAACATCAACACCCAATAGGTCTTTTGCAACCACTGGCAATTCCAAATTGGAAATGGGAAGTTATCAGTCTTGATTTTATAACTAGATTACTTAAAAATCAGAAACAAAATGATCCTATAATGGTAGTGGTAGAAAAATTAAGCAAGGAAGCACATTTTATACCTGTTAAAAAAACTCATGAAGATGCTAACATTGCTGATATTTTTATGAAATAAATTTTTCAGTTGCACGGAATTTCAAAGATAATATTTTTTGACAGAGATCCTAAGTTTACTGGTAATTTTTGGAAGTCGTTGTTTAAAGGACTAGATACTAAATTGAATTTCAGTACTTCTTATCATCCACAAACGGATGGAAAAACTGTAAAGAGTCAATCAAGTTCTAGAAGACATGTTATGAATGTATGTTAGAGACTATCCCAAGAAATGGGAAGATTATTTGCACTTAATTGAATTTGCATATAATAATCATTATCAAGATTCAACTAAGCTTAGTCCTTTTGAAATATTGTATGGTAGGAAATGTAATACTCCCATTTCATGGAGTAATCCGGTTGACATGTTGATGTTAGGACATGAATTATTAAAAGAACTAGAACTAACAGTGAAACATGTACAAAGCAATTTGAAAACTACACAAGGCAGACAAAATAGTCACGCGGACCTTAAAAAGAACTCAGAAATAATTCCAAGTAGGTGAGCATGTATTTGTCAAGGTAAAACCCAAAAAGAGCTCCTTTAAGTTGGGGAGTTGTGCTAAATTAGCACCCAGGTATTGTGGACCATTCGAAATATTGGCAAGAGTTGGACCAATGGCATATCAATTAGCCTTGCCACCTAATCTTAGAATACATAATGTATTTCATATTTCCATATTGAAAAAGTATGTGCACGATACTAGTCATGCGATCGACTGGAATGTTATTCAGGTAGAACCCGGAGGATATTTTTAGGTCGACCCAGACTGCATTCTCGACAGGAGGAAATTTTTCTCCGGAATCACACCATTGGATAGGTAAAGGTTCAATGGAAACACCTGAGTCTAGATGAAGAAACCTAGGAATTGGAGAGTCATATGCGGGAGCAATATCTAGCTCTGTTCCAGGAAGACTCAAAGTAAACATAAGCAACATCGAGGACGATGTTGAACTTAAGGGGGGGTGTTTATAACCTACCTAGAACTAGAAAATAAATATTTTTATTTATTTTGAGAGAACATTATGCTAAAATTTATTATAATTTTTTTATGACCAAGCGATCAAGGATGACTGTAATTGAATATTTATTTATTTTAAATAATTAAATGGAGAGACACCTATCCAAATGAGACTGTTGAAAGAGTGTTCATTGACCCACAAGGAGGAATGAACAACTGTAGAAGGCTAATTAACAAATGGAAGCACAAGCATTTCACTTTCTAGATGTTGCAGGAAGAAAAATCCCTAAAATTGTGGTCATGTTTCCTGAGAGGAGGAACTGAGCAGGTGGCTCATTTAATTTCAAAAATGACCCAAACACCTAGGAAAACTTTTAAATACCATCGAATTGAGCAGGAGGCTCATTACATTCTATTCCAAGTGAATGAACCTTGTGACTATTTCAAACTAAAAAGTTAGGAACACAAGGAATTCGATGAGGGGATAGCTAAAGTGAAATTGCTGAGATTTAAGTCTGCGATTGAGTGCTAAGTCGCAAAGATTTATGTGTGGGATGTTTCACAACATCTTCTTCCTATTGGTTCAATGAGTAGGCTCGGTGGTCCTAAGAAAGTAATATTGTCTGCTTCAGGAGATAGTTGGGAGGAACGGTCTCCTTTGGGTGGTTGTTCCCCTTCTGCATTTTATTCAGGTTCTAAGTTGTTCTATTTATTATCTGTGATTTTATTCCAAATCTATATTTGAAATTTTATGAATGTTGATGAATTTCTAATTTAGAACACGTTAAAAGGAACCTTGTTCTGTATTATTGTTTTATGAAGTATGCCTTGGTTTTACAGAAATTAATGGAACTATACTTTAATACAATTGTTTTATCCATAGATATTTTCCTATGAAGTTATTATAAGTTCATTATTCTATTTGTTTTTAAGTCCAATCCTTACAGTCATGATTTAGGATAACCTTTGTCAAACAATGCATTCTATTCATACAATTTCACTTAATATACTTCTACAACTAATTAAGGTATTACATTTCCCACTAAGTTCAAAAACCCTCATCAGTTGGCACCTATCTTAATCCAATTCACTAGATAGTATTTTTATTATTTATTCACTTTCTAGTTCTCTGTTAGTTGAAGGAATGTTTAAGATTATGGCAAGGAAAACCACCTTACAGCCGAAAGGCTTAATTTAAACTACAATCTGAAATATAGCTAAATAGTTCAAGTTATTCTTTTAAGCTAGGTTTTTAATTAATATATAAAAGATTCAATAATATAAACCATTCATCGATTTCTTCACATCAAGGTGGAAATTACGCGTATTAGAGTTTCTAAATACCATTAATCAACAAACTAGAGATCAAAACTCATAAGCGCAAGTTTGTCATAAGAAAAAATCCCTTAGAATCGATTTCCTATTACAGTCAATGCAAAGGCCTTATGGCTCATAGCTTAAAACAAACAATAAATTTTCTAAAAAACACGGTGGCATATACTTAACAAATTATCAAGATTACAGTGGCCTGAAGACCCTAAAATATTCTTTAACAAATAGATTAATGGCCTCATGGCCTAAACCATATAAATCTTAATTGTTGCATTAAACCATGAGTGCTGAAGATTACAAACGGCTCTCCAGGACTTAAAAGAGTTTTAAACAAAACTACAGAGTTAAAATCAAGACAAACATCTAGACTGAAATTCTACAAAATTTATAAAGTTTAGGAAATAAGGCGACTATGTAATCATAACAAAAAAACCCTTACAGAAGTTTTTATAAAATGACAACACATTTACAAATTGTAGAGCGACAAGGAAACTCTATCTTAAACCCCAACGAAATTGTTCCTTTCCAACCTCAACAAAAATTTGCAAGTTTTCATTTTAATAATATAAACAAGTAATGATTCCAACACAACCCCCTTCAAACTCCATGACAAAGGGATGTTGTTTTTATAAAAACAAAAGTTCCATAAAACCAATTAACCTGAAGGTTACCAAGTTTCCATTTAGAGGAAACATACAAACGACTCCCATCCTTAAGCATATGGGACCAAACTTGGAGCCGTGGAGTCACAACCAACATATCCAAAGGAGCAAGGGTGTGGGTATGAGGTATTACCAGACTATGCACCCACCTCTATGAAGACTAATTCCCATCCAATGTAGCAAATCCTTGGTAGGAACCCCCTACAGTCAACATGGCAAGGGTTAAATATCAACCCAAGACATAAATCTGGAAACAACACAAGTACAATAAAAAGAAACCATAAGGATTTTTACAGTAGAGATTACCTCTGTTGAAGTGATATAGGCTACGTAGGAAAACCATAGTTTTTGAAACTAGATTTACAGGTTTTGTTGCCAACCCAAGACCTCTGCTGGTGCCCATACAAGGTTTGGAGTGTATAGTAAATTAGAAAGGGCCAAGAAGACACAGAGAATCAACGACCAACATCGAGAGCCGAAGACGAAGAGCTACAACCCTTACGCAACGCAAAAGCCAAAAAATTGCAACACAATAGAAAAAATCGAGGTAGGATAAACCCTTTGGGTTTATGACTTGACAGTTTGTGTTCTAGTTGGAGGTTGTAGGATGATCACATGGCCTCTTAAATTCCACCGTGATGTTAATTCAAATCAAAACCCAAAACTCTAATGTTTTTCCAATTGTCGATTAATACCTTTTACCTTTTTTCGATTCCTTCGTATATTTTTACGGTCTTCTGCTAGTTATCATATAGTAAGAGTAAGTTTCATTTTCTAGTCAAGAGGTAGGCCCTTTGTTAGGTTTAGATATTTATCCTTAGCTTAGGATTGTTTTTTATCCAAGTTTCTAGCACTCCATCGTCAACACCTGCACAAAGGTTACATATAGTTTTGCTTTATCCATTAGAGCTCAGTAAGACCTGTAACCCTTTTCCCCTAGAATCCTAATAAGAGTTCACCAGTTTGCAAATAAAAAGGGAAACATAACCAATAAGAACATCAATTGTACTTGACGGAAAAAAAACATGACATTCTTTCATAACTTGACATCAAGAGAAGTAGTGTCCTCATAACAATAAGTCACATAATAATGTTGTCATAAAGAGTCATTTATGCACAATGGATTTAAGACTAAACACATTTTTTTGAATTTATTGTAAATGTTTTAAAGCGCAAATTTAAAACATGATATGGATTATTTTACCCATTATAATTACAATTAAGCCTTTACTTAATTTTTTTTTAATGAATTTTGGAGATGTTACACACATATTCGCGAGCAAAATAAATAAGAACAAGAACATCATAGAGATGCCATCCTTCTCACCCCATATGAAAGAGAAGGTATAATGTCTCATCACAAGAATGAACATTTGTATACTTCTTTAATCGTGGTAGTAAAACAACAAATATATTTCATATGAAAAGGACCTAGCTTACCTTCATCATGGGGTTTATCTCATAGTTGCAGCGCCGAGGATGGAAGAGGCAAGAGACACATACTCGATTTCCCTTAATATGTAAGGGATAGGAACTTCAAATTGCACACTTTCATCATAGAGGTCTCTTATCCATGGAAGTGTTCAGAAAACAAAATAAAGAAGGAAATAAAATATGTTTCCTCGAAGAACCGTTATCATAAAGTATTCAAGAATTGGGGCTTTGGATCCCTATAAATGGAATCCATCCTGTCCATTTCATCAATGCAAGAGAGTTAATATCATAGCTTAATAACAATCTAACACATAGGAAAAAGAAACCTGTTATAGTCATAGAGAATTCCTTCCTTTTCCATGCCCCTTATCCAAACTATCCACCAAAACAAATCTCTCTCACCCCGAGTCGAGGCCTGGTTCCTTTTTTTTAATAGAATATATGTAATCGCGAGAATGAGACTGCTCAACCCAGTTTGTTCCTTCCACGCATAGGTATGTTTACTTTTTAAAAATATCCATGGTATAACAACTACTTCCCTTCAAATTTGGTTAAGCGAGGAGACCAGGGCCGACTCCTTCTCCAACACCTTGCTTTTCAACACAACAATATTTTTAATGAAGAAAATAACTCATAATTATGTTTCAATTACAAGAACCCTAACATATCCTTTTTTTCTATCATACCTTAACTCTTTTTATTGATAATAACCAACAAGTTCATAAGGTAAACAAATGCATCCTTCAGCCCCAAGGGTTAGCTCAATTGGTAAGAAGTGCACACACTCTCTTGGTTCGGGGAGAGGTCACGGGTTCGAGCCTTGAGTCCTTTGGGGTTAGGCCTTCTGCGAGGATGGCCGGCGGCTTACCACCTCTACCATCCACTAATGTGGGGAAGTATTGCTGGGTTTTTCGTGCATATTTCCATATGAAAAAAAAAACAAATGCATCCTTCCAATAAAATGATTACCCTAACCGTAGTCCCATTTGATCGGTGTAACGATCTCTTTCCACGATCTTGGCCGCCTTCCTAAAAAACTAACAACCTGAAGTTGGAACTATAATTTCCCCAAATTTCATCTCCGATAAAGAAGGGAAAGAATCTTAGCTCATAAGCTTTTAACAATACCCATAATTTCAATATTTAATGATATTGTCAACGGTTAGGATTACTAATTAATATTAATAACACTTATAATGATTTTGCCGACCCCGAGCTTCTCATTGAAAAGTTTCATATTTACTTTGTGTTTTTTGATACTAAAAAAAATAGGAGTAGAAAAGGGGATGTTGCATACTAGGTATATACATTGGAACCAATGTATATACCTAGTATATACACCAGTGTATATACTAGGCATATAGACTAGTGCATATACTAGGTATATACACTGGTGACTAGGTTTTGTGAAATGTAAATGGGTCTCGAGGTCTAAACATGGTGTATATACTAGTTATACACTGGTGTATATACTAGGTATATAAATTGGTGTATTTACTAGGTATATACTATGTATATACACTGGTGTATATAGGTATACCTGTATACACTAGTGCATATACATAATATTTTGTATATGCGCATATACAAAATCTTTTGTATATGCGCATATACATAGAGAAAGAGATGGGGGGAACTACTTTGTGTCTTTTGGATTCTTGATTTTGGAGGGTTTTAAGAAGTTTAAGAATTTTTTATCCATTGCACTACTTTGTGTCCCAATTATTTTAAGAATTTTAAACCCATGGATAGATAATGAATGACTCAATCCTAGACTTGCGATCGAGGATAAATTAAACAAGCTATGGAGGGTGGTGTCTAAGCAATTTACCCAATTTTTTCAACTTCACTCTATTTGGAAAACATTCAAGGACTAGTAATGATATATTCATGTGGTCCTTAATGCCCATTAGTCCAAAATCCACACACACACACACACTAACGCCACTAACACACGTCAAACTACCACCATAGTCCAACACCTACCTCAAGGTATTTCAACTTGTGGTTCCTTGACTACAATGAGGCGCTTTCTACTCAAGATCCCCTCAATATCCCTTCTACCACACCACTAGCAATGGGTTACCTCGCAAAGTCACTTTATATCTCATAAAGTGAACTTAATTTCATATCCAGTGAAATTAATGCAAGGGTCATATCACTTTTCCTCATTTAATGACTTAGGCACAAATTCATAGTAGGAGAACACCTCCAAGGTACAAAAATCAACATTCCACAATCAACAATAAGTTGTAAAATCAATGTTTAAATGATATAGGTTCAAACTCGTAAATTCACAAGTTAAATTAAACAAATAAATCTAATGTGCATTTAGGCTATGAAATTAAAACACTACCAACTGTCTATGAGATCTAAAAAGACCCAAAATAATGTAGTATGCTTAATTTAATTATATAATAACTAGGGTTAATATCAATTTCTAACCTATCAATTCGGGAGGTCCCACTTCTAGTAAAAAATAAGTCGCTCACATAAATGACAACAAGTGACACATAATCATTCGCATGGTGGGAATTAAATTTAGACCCGATCTGCATCCTTTTTTCATACCAATCCTTAATTCCATGTTTGATCCCTTATAATGACATGTTTAATTGGAATAATAACTTTTGATTGTTAGGAGAATAAAATATAGGACTTCTATTGCATACATATTTCTTCATGAAATCCACAATTTTAGAAGACACCCTTAACATGCATTTCATGAAGCTTCCAATAGAACACGTATGAAGATAAGCAATAGTGTGTACAATAATAACTTTATCATATCGAGAACATGTTTCTTTACAACCTATAACTTATTTTTAAAGAAAACCTTTAGTAATTAACTAAGCTTTATGGTGTGTATACTAGTTATATACACTGGTCTAAATACCAGGTATATACACTGGCGTATATACTAGGTATATACACCGGTGGTGTATATATGATATATACACTGGTGTATATACCTAGTATAAACACTAGTGTATATATTTAGTATACACTAGTGAATATACACAAATATACACTAGTGTATATATCCTAGGTATATACGCTTGGTGTCTACTATGTATATATATACATTAGTGTATATACTATATATACCTAGTATACACCACTATATATACCTGGTATATACACCAATATATATCACTAGTGTATATACCTAGTGTATATACAAGGCCATATACACTAGTGTATACTAGGTATATACACTAGTATATACACTAGTTATTTTGTGTAGATACTCAAAATATTTGGTACACTATATAATAGTCTTGGCATTTATGTAATACATAGGTGAATTTTGAGTTTCTCACTAAATTAGGAGATGAGATGTGGTTCTTTCATGACCATGACATTGCTCTTCCGTATATATGATCATATACAAAAGGCACGCATATACGGAAGGAACTTTTGTATATGTGTTCCTGTATATGCACATACATATATACATAAGGCGCTCCCATATATGTGTTTCCATGTATGCATAGGCATATACGGAAGTTCCTTCCATACATATGGAAGAACTCTTCCATATATATGCATACATATACATAAGCACTTCTATATATGTGTGCGCATATACGCAAATTCCTTCCATATATGCACATGCATATACAAAAGCGCCTTCCATGTACAAAAACACTCTTCCATATATGCCCACGCATATACATAAGTGCTTTCGTATATGCACGTGGATATATGGAAGAGTGCTTATGTATATGTAGACGCATATAGAGAAGCACTATTCTATATATGCACACTTCTGCATGTACAAAATGCTCTTCTATATATATGCTCATATACAAAAGGAACACATATATGGAAGTTGCTTTCATATACATGTGTGCATATACACAAGGCACTTTCATATATGCATGCACATATATGGAAGCCGCTTCCATATATGCATGTGCATATATGGAAGAGTGCTTCCGTATGTATGGAAGGAACTTCAGTATACACACACACATATATGGAAGGTGCTTCTGTATATGGGTGCACATATACAGAAGGAGCTTCCATATATGCGCACGCAAATATGAAAGCGCTTATGTATATGCACAAACATATACAAACAAGCTTCAGTATATGTGCATGCATATACGAAAGCGCTTCCGTATATGTGTGTGCATATATAGAAGGATGCTTCCGTATATGTGCACACATATACGGAAGTGCTTCTGTATATGCACGCTCATATACATAAGAGTGCTATAAATATTTTTCAGAGGGATAAGATCCCATCTCTAGGTAATTAATCACTCTGGCTATTATTAAATGCATCAATACAAATATCTAGCATCAACACCATAACATGAACATTGAGAATATTATTTGGATGTTACTACCAATTTTCAATGGATGTAAGTAAAAAAATGCATTGTACATGTACCTCTATTATACCTCCTAGCCACCATATTATTGTTTCTTCATATTTCCATTGAAACTAATGTGTCATGAGAGGGAATCATTAGCTTGCACAAGCCCAATATTAATAAAAAACTATTTTAGGAATATCTTAAAGCTAATGTTAAAAAGTTTGTAGGAAAGTGTTTTAAGTTGAATCCAGTAGAACAAATAAAACATGAACAAGGAATTGGTTTTTTTAGAATGGTTATCCATACTAAGATAATGTTGGGAGGAGGTCTTAATGATTATATCATGGGTCTATGAAAGTTTGAAGGAAATAATTTCAACATTGTGGTGGTGAACCGACTCACAAAGTATACCCAATTTTTCTCATTTTCTCATCATTTCAAATCAAGTGTAGTAGTTATTGTATTTATGGAGGAAATTTAGAATATACATGGAAACCCAAAGCATATTGTAGGTGACAACAATCCAATTTTCATGATTTCTGGATTGACTTGTTTTCTTGTTTGGGTGCTCAACTAGCTTATAATTTCTTTTACCCTCCCCAATCTAATGGGAAAATTGAGATAATTAATTAATGTATCAAAGGTTATCTCTATTGATTTACATACTATAAATTTCCATAGCGATTCAATGGCACGTCAGTGGTTACCATTGGAACAATGCTTGTACAACAATTCCTTATATAATTCATAAAAAATGCCATTGTTTTTTACACTATATGAATATCATCTTCCATCCATCACATTGCCCTTTACAAGGAAACCTAACGTTCAATCAATGGAGGATCACATCTACGACCAACATTATTTTCTCTAAACATTGAAGTATGAACTAGCTATAACAAAAAATAGGATGAAATAACACACATATCAACAATGCAAAAAGACAATTGAAACTAGGGGATTAGGTATTTCTATTGTTAAAACCATATAAACAAATGTTCCTTAAGAAAAAAAAGAAGATGATTTGGATTTATGTGAGAAACAAAATGAAAGAGAACCTTTATAACCACATACACATATTTATTTAAAGAAACATAGTGATACAACAAACTCAAATTCTATTAAGTGAATGAAATAGAATAGACTGTAAAATAAAAGCAACTGGAATGATGGTAGCTTTATTTATTAGAAGATATGTGGAATATACCCTCATTTGTGGAAATTTTATTACAAAAGAAGGAGGAAGGACCTTTCTATCATAAGCATGAAGGAAAAAACATAAACATAAAAAAACTAACCCTAGGGGATGAACCGTAAAAATCTTTGCAAGCCCCACAATGGTTAGTTGATGTGTTAACTTCCCAGGGGAATAACTTTTGCATATGATCTCCCTTTAGGGTCCTCGATAGTATGTTCAAAGGTCTATCTAAAAAGTACAAATTTCATGTATCCAAACCTACAATGAGTTATGTCTAGACTATGGTGTTGCTAAAAACATCATCTAGGGCGTCAAATGACGCTAGAATTTTTGGACACGAAAATCTGTAAAATAAATTGGTAATTGAAAAAATGTTTTGAGCCAATTGAATAGGTGGGTGGCCACTGATATCCATCTAGATCAAAATACCAATAAATTAGCATTGATGTACTATGGCCCATATAACGTGATGTAAATGCTTGGTAGTATGGATGACATATTGGAGATGCATCCTTCTTCACATCTACATTTGGTCTTTAATGTTGATTGTTCAAGGAAGGTGATCGACAACAAGATCTCAATTCTAACTATTTTTCTAGAGCTTGAAGAAAGCACAAAATCCATATTAGAACCTGAAACAATTAGTGAAACAAGAATCAAGCAACTAAGAACCTAAACAATTACCGAAAACCTCATTAAGTGGAAGAGCCTACCAATGGGAAACTCAATTTGGTAAAATTAGTTCTTCATATGGAACATCTACAACTAAACAATCTTGAGGTTAATTCTTGCTTGAAAGGGAGGGGCATATTAAGCCCCTAACCATCACTATCATTACATTAATTATAATTATGTTAGTTTATTATTATAGGTTTCTACCATCTTTTTTCTCCTATATATATTTCAAGGTTCATGATCCTTATTTTGTGCATTTGGTATCTTTTAGTAGGAGGTTTCCACTTCGAAGAGGCTCTTATTGATTCACCTTTTCACTTAATTTATATTTGGTGTCACTAAATTTGTTCTTTTACTCTTATTTTCCTATTCATTCCATAACAGTTAATGATTTATGGTCATAATGATGGTTAATGATGGCAAAATGGTGACTTTTATAATGGTTAATGATGGTTTTCAGGATGGCTATATGGGTGTACATGATTTTCTTAATGCATAGCAGCACATGACTCCTATGGTATTTGGACATGTTTTGGCATTTCCCTAATGTGTGGTGGCATGTGACCTTCCATATGAGGATATATATATATATATATATATATATATATATATNAAGCATGCACAAGATTTACTTATGTTTACCTTTAGATAAAATTTAAAGTCACAAAGGACCTAAACCTTGAGTAAACCCAAGATGGGATATTAAAACTACCTAAAATGTTTCTACCTTGTTCAACCTTTGGTGTTTTCTCTTGTTTAAAATACCTAGTAGCCTCACCATACCATAGGCACTACGGGATTATACTTGTATCCATTAATTACTATAAATGAGTGTGTTTTCTATTTAAATTATAATTATGTAAGTACTGTGGATAGAAATCGAGGAGCAACCTTCATATGGTATAATGTTGTTTATTTTTAAAATAAAAGGGGATTTTTTTAAGACAAGGCTATGTGACATAGAATGAATTTATGTGTATTTTATTGAGATCTTTTTATTCATATGAGGGCATGTGGCCCCAAGTTTATTATTGAGATTAATTATAATCATTTATTTTGGAAAATTGAAAATCATGACTCTTCTCTTAATCACATCAATAGGTGTTGATGTAGTGGGGTTTTAATTGGTGATTAATATTATGCTATCAATGTTGGAATTTAGTGATAGACACATTTATAATAATTAAACCCTTGTTAGAGGGGTAGGTTCAACATTGTGTTTTTTTTTCCTTTTTGTTTAAGTTGATTCTACGATTAGGCTTTGTCATACTCATACACATGGAGAGATTGTTGATATTGGAGCTAGAGAGAAGAATCCATGACACGTGATCTCTAACCCATGAGAATGGAAATCTAGTTGGTTGAAAGCATTGAATTCACCCACCTTACTTAATTTAATTTGGTTGAGTGTTCGTTTTGTGATGAGTTACTGCTTAGTTCCTCAACTTGAGGGGTATTCAGTGAATTGAAGAATACAATTTGTGGGGTAGAACATGGTGCATTTCAATCCAATCATTGCAACAAATTTGGCTTTGTGAGTTTGGTCATTGTAGCAAAGGGCGTGGATTGATTTTCTTGGGATCTACATTAAAATGTTTGGAACTAGGATTTTTTTGGTAATGATTCTTTATGTTTTTAAGAAATTAAAAGAAAAAGGATTGCTATTATGTGTCATATTACTTGTTTAAGCATGCATGTTATTACAACATTGTGATTGTTGGTTGGTATGCCCTTGAGAAGCTTATAGCGTTTAAATTTTTTATGATTTATCCTCATTGAGTTCTTGATATTTCCTAACATGTGCTAGGTGCATTCTATAGCAACTACTATGCTACCATAGGGACATTTTCATGTGTCTTTCATGTATTGTAGGCTTTTCAAGTGTCAAATCTAATATGCATGGTTGAAAAACATCATTTTAAAAGTTCATGGGTGGTAAGGGTCATATTTCAGTTTACAAGTGTCTTTTTTAAAACATCCCTTTATAGGGTTTGGCAAGCTCATCCAATGTCACATTAATGCGATTTCACACCATGATTTTAGTGTTGCATTAGATAAAAAGTGCTACAATGTTGCCTCATCAAGTACAACATGGGTCAAGTGTGGCAACTAACATCTTAATATCCAAAAGTGGTATAACAGGTCATCGTATTCATCCCAATCCCTTTCGAGTTATTATTTAATCTTTTATAAGGCAAGTTAACCTCAATCTAACATTCAAGGTGAGATAATTATTGTTGGGGATCTTAACTTCACCAAATACAACTACTTCTCTTGTTCTCGAATCAATAAAGTGTAAAAATGATGCATAATAGGATCAACATAATTTGTCTCGATCATAGATTTGGTGGAATAACAAGTAGATATAAATACCTCATACACATTAACAAGATTTTGAAGAATAATGAACATCATCTCATTATTAGTTTTCTTTTGTTCAAACTCCTAAAACTAAGTCCAACTCCTTCATGTTGAATAAATAATATTATGCCTCCATACATGATTTAACTATGTTTCATTTCATATATTGTGTGAGATTCTTGTTCATACTTTGTTACAATTTCCACACACCTCTACCATGCAATAGGACTTCCAACTTTTTATAGCCAAAGCTCACTATAAGCCACTAAATTTATGTTGGCTAATAATAAAAATATTAAAACAAATTAAAAAACCAATTAACAAAAAACCAATTAAAAAAATTAGAACAAATTAAACTTCTCCCAACTATAAAAAAAATACAAATTACAACAAGATCATCCAATAACTTTCCCAACATATCACATAAATATCAATATAAATTCCAAAAATACCATCAAATCAAAAGCCTAAAATGTAAACAATATAGCTATGTAAAATGGATAACATAATGCATACAAACAAGTGATACTATTAATATCATTTATTAAATAAAAGGTTAAAAACTGTATTGTGATACTTTTTAAAAATTATGTGAAAAGTAGGTAGTTAAAGCAACATAAACATGTTGTAGATAATAGGTAGGATGGATGGTGGAAAAAAAATTTTATTAGTTTATTTATTTATTATCGAACTACAAATGGAAACAGAAAATCCTTGAAATTATATTATTAATTCCATATCGAAATTACAAATGGAAATGAAAAATCATTGAAAGTATGTTATCGATGTCGAAAATATGTTAAGCATATCAAGCACTATGTTCACATACGACTTGAGCTTCAGATCAGTTAGTGCAAAATGAAGTAATCTCGATCATCTTCATTATTTAATTCTTCATCTTATTATAATCACTACTAAGTCTCATATCCTCATCAATTATTTCTTTTGTTCTCCCTTCCTTCATCATCCTCGCAACCGATGCAGTTAGATGTACAAATTCATGATCCTCCTCTTCAACCACAGGGGGTTGTCCGCTTACTAGCTCTCATAACACCACTAAGAAGCTATACACATTTTGCATTTGTCCAAGGGAAGAAGACATAGTTCCATGGATATTGCTAGAAATATCAAGGTTATATATATATATATATCCTGTGAATAGGTTGCTTGCATCATAACATGTTTTAGTGAGACCCCTCCAGTTGACTATCCAAGATGGAAATAAGGGTTAACAACTTACAACGACATATTCCAGAAGGAATCAATCCGCTAAATCTGTTGGAATATAAATCAAGGTACTCCATGTTGTTGAAGGATCCAAGTCCCAAAGGTAGTGAACCTTCAATGTTGTTATGACCTAGACAACGCTTTCATATTAGGAAGAATGTCGATTCTATATGGAAAAGTGCCTTCAAAATTATTGTAATATAAAACTAGGTGTTGTAGGTTTGTAAGAAGATTTCTAATAGTCAAAGGAATGATACCTGAGAGATTATTGCACTTCTCAATTGAGTTGAAGAAGTTGTGTAGTTGGTAATTTTCCCAAAAGATTGATTGTCTCCAGGAAGACATGTTGTCTATTCCAGTGGAAATGCTGCCACATATTCCTCTACAGGGTAGGGAAATTGAAATGGCATGCCTTGATCCATTGCTGCTGCAATTGACACCTTCACAACCACATGGACCAAAATCAAAATAGTTGTAGTTTATCCATCTTGAAATAACATTTGGAGGACTTGCAAAAGACAATTTGATTTATAAATGTGTGATTCCAGTGCAAACAATTGACCAACGGAGTTGACATGAGTATTGAAAATAGGAAACAACATTAGACACACAAAACTATATCCTTTGGTTATCATTGTGATCTTCTGCATGTATCATGAAACTTGAACAAGATTTTGCTCACCATTTTCATTACAGTCTCTGACCAGAAGCATAGATTTCATACAAGTCAAAGACAAACAATGATCCTACCATCTTTGAACAAATTAATGATGCAGTTTTTGACATGTTAGAATTGTTGAGAAGCTCGAGTTCCAGATGCGGTTCCAAGAAGTTAATTCCACCAAATTAGCATTCAATAAGAGAACATGAAAGAGCACACTGGTTGGGAGATAAATCAAAATTTTGAAAGAGCGCATAGGTTGGGAGCTAAATCAAAATTTTGAAATGAACATGGAGGGAAATATTCACGTGGCCAAAATTTAAAATTCAAAATTTTGAACTAGCGGATGAATGAGACTTTTCAGAAAACATGGCATGCCCATATGCACATTCCATGATTTATACACATGCCATGTTAGACATGGAATTTTTCCAGTAACTATGGGTGGATTTTACATATATCTGACCCTAAAAGTTTAGGATGTGCATGGAAGTCTTAGGGCATGTCAGAGCCCCACAACAACATTAAACATTCTGCTAGGGGGTGCATATTGGTTATGGGATTTGGTCTACTCCCAAGTGCTTACAAAGAATATTTTGGAGCGAGTCATGTGAAGCTTTAAAATTAGTTAAGTATGTAAAGAAGGGGCGATCAAGCAAACATTTAATGCCTCCCCAAAATTCTATAAAACCTCATTGTGTTTTCTAAACAAATTATTAATATAATTTGTAAGTAATTAATTAAGCCATAAAATCATGACATTCATCAACTAAACAAACAAGATATGCAAATCTCTTTCATAAGACAATATTCCATTCACAACAGAATTTCAACCCAAAATTCGACACCTTGCATGTTTGAAATTTGACACTTCTCTGTCTCATCTTCGACACATACACTTTTTTTTGTCATCGGTGGCATAACGTCGGATATTTGACATGCTACCAAAGTGGGTCAAATATTCGACACACCATGGTGTCACCTATTCGACAGTTTTCTGTTTCAAAGTGTCAATCAAAACTTGCACCAACCGTCGGAAATCTGATGCCTACCGACACTTGAAGGGTCGGCCTTCCGACGGGAAGAAGCATCGAAATCATGGCAATGCCATTGGTGTTTTTATCCAAAAAGTGTCGGATCTTCGACTCCTACCGACACTTGAAGCGTCGATCGTCCGACGGGCTGAAGTGTCGTAGTCATGACAATGCCATCAAAAGTTTAATAAAAAGCGTTGGTTGAGCGTCGCCTTCATGTGTCAGATGTTTTACAGAAGCGTCGGAACACCGTCGGAAAAGTGACACCTGTTGGTAGATTTAACAAAAAAAATTTGAAAGATTTCACTTAGAAAAGTTGATCACAAAAATAAATTGTATGTTTTTTCAAAGTTTTTGCTTAAAAATCCTACTTTAGCTTTGTTAATGCATTCTAATGATGTTAGTAAGTTATGGCATGATATGTTTGGGCATATTAACTTATGTTAATTGCATCAATTAATAAAACAAGATGGGATAGTGGGGTTGCCACCTATATCCTTCTTAGATGGAGTTTGGCCAATATATACTCTTGGTAGGCACCTTGAAGAGAGATTTGAGAAAGGAAAGGATAAGAGAGCCACATCACTTCTTGATTTTGTGCCCGGTGACATTACTGGTCCCTTTCCTCACCTATCTAAGAATAAATAAATATATGTACTAAGTTCTAACCTTCATTTATTACATCTCTATATACACAGGGGTCTACTTCTTAAAACACAAAGATGATGTGTTTGATTTTCTTTGAGATTTTAAATCTCTTGCAGAGAAACAATCTGGTAAGGGGATCAATATCCTTCACACAGATAATGGTGGAGATTATTCCAATAAATATGTAAATAATCTATATCCTTTTCATTTATAGTTCTTTACCTAACAACTCTTACGACATATCAGTATGTTATGCTTCTATATATCCTTTTCATTCTAGAGCACACACTCTGTCGGTGATCATTGAATTTTATGCATCAAAATAATCTAATTAGTGTTTTAGATATGATAGATTTTCACTCAACATGTACAAATGAGTGATGATATAGAATCATTTTGTTAAACATATAAATAAAATGCATGCTCAAGTCTAAGTCAACCGAAGGACTAAAATGTAAAATATAAGTAGTTTGTGGATGCCCAATGGAGATATAAATCACTTGAGAAGAACTCAGGACAATATAAAGGATAGAAAAATAATTTCGTTGTCAATTAAATATAAGGGCCAGAGAGAAGTTCTGTTATTTACAAAGAACTTCATAAATGCAACAAGTGCAAAAAAAGTGATTGATATGCTATATCATATCATGCAATAGCATATCGAACCTTAAGGAAGAAAAGGCCAACTAGGTCAAAAGGGTAAAAAAAGGCATGATCTTTTCCAAAATATAAAATTGGTCAAAATTTACAGGGAATTCCAAAAAGCATAGGTTAGAGGTGCTCTGCAGTCTACACCGTTGTCAAAATCAGGGGAACTATCACAACCTCTCACATTTGTATCTGTGTCTACTACTTCTCTTGGACCATCATATAACATGAAATCCTCTACAGTAGTCAGGAAATAGAGGGAGAAACAACTAGGTATGGAAACTCTTTCTACCTTAGTGATTGGAATCAATTCAAGTGATCTTGGTCTGCAGAATGAACAGGTCCAGCCTTCGATTTCGTTTGGCCAAGATAGATCAAAATCTCTTCTTATGGTCCCCATTGCAAGAATATTTGCATCAACAGAAGGTATTACAGATTCAGTAGCACCTTTAAACATTAATAGTCCTTCCACCAAAACAACAAATATGCCTAGTTTGGTAGCTAAGGTAGATCAACCTGTTGTAATTGTTAGCGGATCCTACACACTAGGGTGGTGGATCCAGTAACACAGCTAAAATCAAGTTATATGCAAAATAATTGCACTCTATGTTTGTTCAATAGAAGAGACAAGTGATTGTCTTTGATCCTTTAAATAGTTGTTGGGATTCTGGTAAATGTATGCTTGCTTGTCCTTTTATGACTGGTTGAGAATCTATAAATTTTTGTGAAGTTCCTCTTGCAATTACAATACTGAATCATGTGGAAGCACCATTATCTACAAATGAATGGATCTAGCAAAATATTTCATGTGAAGAAGATTCTCTGATATAGGCTTGCCTATGGATTCACAGGTGAAACTTATCAAATATATTACTATTTCTTCTTTGGATTTATGGTAAAATGATGGGTGGATTCTAGGGTTTCATGCACATGCAAGATTGATGCTAGCATTGTTGGAAGAACACAAGCACAAGGAGGATATAGGGTTTTCTTGGTTGCTCCATTGGTAAATTTTGGTGAAATTATGCTTCTATGGATTGAATGGTGGTTGTAATGCTACGTTTTCTCTGAATTAGGGCTTTTTACCAGCTTTTGTCAACTTTTACATGTTATAAAACATCCTCTTGAAGGATTTTTCTCTTGTTTGTCCTTAGATCTTTGAATTTTTCCCTAATTAGGATCCTCCAACAAACCCTAGAGGTTTTTTTTCGAAGTCCTAGTTGGTGAGCCTTAGGGAAATATTCCAAGAGGGAGGCTGATCACCATCCCTCATGGCCTTGGGTTTGAAGTAAATTTCACAAAAACCCTAAGATTTGTCATTTTGATCAAATTTTAGTATTTCATGTGTAAATAGATGCATTTGCATGATTAGTGTAGTGTTAGATTAGATCTATGTTTTTATAAACTAGAAAACCTTAGAAATTTATAAAATTCAATAATCCCAAAATAACAACAATTTTCAAATTTTAAGCCACCCTCAAATTTTGGCTTTCCTATTTAGCCCTAGATCCTCCAGTGCGTCACCTATCTTCTTGTCTACATCCACGAACTTGAGAAGCAACCTAAAAAAACCAGTCAAAAGTCAGATTTAGGGTTTCATATTTGACATGTTTCAGGGGTTGGGATAATTTGGCCTTGATAAAAGGTTACTTTCTGCCTTACAACGACCCCATTTAAATGTTTAGTAGGGAAATTTAGGGATTCTTTCCTTACTTATCAGTGTTAATATCATTTCTAGCCCTAAAACCTATCAAACAAACCTATAAAAATCAACCAAGTTAGGGTCATATTTGAGTTATGGGGAAATCTCAACAATATCATTGAATTCTACCTTCCAAAAGCATTATTTTCAGGCTAAGGAGTACTTGTATAAACCCTTAAAAGGATGGTTAACTCAATTGGTAATTCATGTTGATATACAGTAGTATTTATAGTTAATCTAAATGATGATAATAATGTCTATGTGATCATGCATGATGGTTGTTAATACTTACACTTGCTAGCTGATAAAATTGTCTACCGCTGTTGATTTCAAAGAAAAGTGGTTTAAATGATAATACTCTGTTGGTTATGATTTTGAAATAGATTTTTCTGCCCTATATCCTTGTTGTGGCTATGAAACACTTATGCTTTACAACAATAGCATGTCGTGCACAGACCTAGAAAACACCACTAACTTATACAAGAAATTTACAAAAGATCAAAGGTATGCATGCTTTACCGATGGACCAGCTAACAAAGAAGTTCCAGAATCTGCAATAGAAACACAACCTTCAACACAGAAACCTGCAACAAAATTTTCATAAAATGCCATCAATATTTTCATAAGATTCCTTAAGAAGCAATCATGTGCCCAATTGAATAAGATGGACTGTATGCTGACCTGTTGATTGATCATCAATGAGGAAGTCTCCCATGTCAAACTAAAGGAAATAGAAAAATCGATTTATTAGAGTATATTAATCCCATGACATACCTACTAGTAACTATATTGACTCACACAAAGAACATGGTATGCATTTGTTTATCCTTAAATACAGTCAATCTTAAACCTGGAAAACTAACATGATTCTATTACATACCTTCCAGTAACCGTTTCGAGTAACATGAGCATATTGATGTTTACCCTTGAATTGATTAGGATCAACACCACCAAAAGTCATGGCTGCAAATGGGATTTCTTCAATAAAAACATATTTTCCTTGGGAAAGAACCTCGAAATTGTTTCCAACAAATGTGAAAATGTTGCCTCTAGCGAAAATATGTCTTACCAAATCTAGTGATCTATCATTGTAAATTAGTGAAAATGACTGATACTCTTTTTTAGGCTGTGGATACCTCTAGAAGATTGCCTGAAAACAACAAAAATAAACAGTTTTTATAACTTAAGCATTCAAACAATGCCTTCCAGAAATAAAGTAGCAAATAGATCTTTATTTTTTCAAGAAGATCTCAATACTTTGTTACCATAATTATCAATGCAGTCATTCTTCTTTTGTATTCTAGAGTTGAGATGTTTTCTCTAAGTGACCACTTTAAACTCGGTGATAAATTGGAAGCAATATAGAAAGCTATAAATTCCTAATGAAAGATTTGCACAAAGAAGACTTTGTAACAAATTAGCAATTACTAGTAATAAAGTGCACAGTGATGTTGGGGTGAAAAGTTACAATGGAAAATGAAAATACCAATGTGTACCATGCCCAACTCACAACCTATAGGGATAAGCACAAATATAAACATAGGTTTTCCACTGCACAATCAAACATGAAATTTGAACAAGATATGAGATTAAGAATCAAATTACAAAACTACTTGAGAAAGATAAACTAGGGCAGATAACAATATAGTCATGCAGAATAATAGGGAAACAACGCTTCAGATACCATTTTCCCCACCAGTCTATCTATATTTTTCTGTCTTTTGACCTTTCATATTCCCATCAAACTCAAATTCCTATCATATTTCTTGTAATGAAATGCATACATTTAATTTTGTTGTCCTAACTATATGGTATTGGTAAAGTATTACCAAGGGGCCAGTTATCATGATAAATCAAAATATTTAAGGTAATTGTTTAGATCAGATAGAACAAAGTTCACCTCAATGTATGGTAATCATCATCATCAACTAAATGTATGTGTGTGCACATGCATAAATACCCAATACACAACTCAATCAAACAAAAGAAAACATAATTATACCTTGATTTGCGGATCTTCACACTATCTTCTTATGCTTTACTTTTCAAAACATCATTCAACATACTTCATTTTTTGTCCTGTTGCAATAGTTTCATGTTAGGACCCATCAAATAAATTTATGTTTGTTTATGAAAATAACAAAACCAATCTAAATAAATACAATTCTATTACAATATAAATTACAATACTATTCAACTATTCAAGTAAATTAATTGTTAAGAATATATCACCTAATAAAACATGGATAACCAAAAATACTATGTATATAAGGCCATTGATCTAATCAAAACGCAATTTCTTGCCTCTTAACTATGGAAATGTTTCTCAATGCTATCTATAACAAGTTCCAATGGAGGAGTCAAATAGCAATAGTGAAAATTATACACTAAAATTATAGAAAT
>LPNX010195943.1:0-45456 GCA_001517045.1 Pseudotsuga menziesii
TTGTGGATAGTACCCAGCCTAAGGAGGGGATGATCCCCATTCATTATTAACTCTTAGATCTCACAACCATGAAATCTATTTTGGATATGTCTAGTAACCAAGCCTATTGCAACCACTACAAATTCCTTACCAAATATGGGAAGATGTAACAATAGAGTTTATTATCGGATTTTAGATATCCAACAACACAAAGCATGTTTCTAGTCCCTGATCTAACCATACATGTGCAATTTATGCCAATTGAGGCCACATTGTCCGAATCCAAATTGACTACTACCTACATGAATGAAATACACAAGTTGCATGCATTTTCAAAGACAACTGTCTGTAATAGATAAAAGTTCACAATACAAATAGGGAGGGAGTTATTATGGCTTGTTGTAAGAGAATTCAACATAATACAACCTACAGTCACCAAACAAATGACAACACAAAAATTGTGAACAAATTCCTTGAACAATATCTCTGTTGCTATGCTGGTGATAACCCAAAGAAATAGTTTCACTAGCTCCATTATTAGAATATCCGGACAATATAATCACTATTCCACGATACTTATATTTATATTTATGAATCTCTATGGGTCTCTACCTCAATGATTGACCTCCTCAAAACTCTGTCTAAGTTACCAGATGCACAGGACTTCAGAATGCAAGCCACTGGAATTTTGAAAAACCTGAGTGTTACACTAATGTTCAAACAAGAATGAAGCAAAAAAATCTCGTACTCTAAGAACATACGCAATATGTTGGGGACTTCATTGGAGACTTTCGGACTTGTTGGTCATACAAAAAATGTTCCCAACATATTTCAGGGACTTTTGGGAAGATTTTGGAGACATTCCAAGTAGATTTTACATATGTCCCAGGCAGATTTTGGAGATATTCCGAGCATGTATCTTCCGTTTTGACAATAAACATTGATGATTGAACAATATGATTATTTACCTTCTTCATATTTTTCATATTATTCTAAGTCTAAATATAAATCTATACAAATTGCTGCTCAAAATATGGGTTGTGTATGATGGATTTTGATTTGGGTTTCTGGTGATTTAACTATTTCCTTTTCAACAATATCATTACAAGCAGCAAAGCTTCCATGTCAACAACCAAAGAAATGCAACAACTCAAAGGTTTGATCCTTCTGGGTATTGCTTCTCATTTTTAGGGTCATATTGGCTTTTACAAATTGTACATAAGTGTCCAAGAGTTATTCAACTCCAACTCTTCCCCAATCCCAACCTCAAGCACTGTGAAAACAATTGGATAGTAAAGACTTGAATTGGGTGCTAAACATTTGAATAAATTTCTATTAGTATCGTTCTTAATCTAAAATTAAAAAGATGATCTAATCTTTTTACAAAATGCAAGCATGTATATCCCAAAGTGTTTTGTATTGGTTTTCAACATAGGCATAAAAATCTGCAGAATTCGTTGAGAAGAGAATGTTTGTAACCCAATCATGGCAATCAAGCCCTAAGATGCATGGCTATGTTTGATAAGCAAACACCAGTGTTCTACAAATACATCATGAGCTTCTAGTTTTCAAATTACCTATCATAGATATGATCAAACAGAAAAATTAACTTGTACGAAGAAGCAAATACCAAATACCTCGATTTGATGAGCTTTTGGTTTTCAAATTACCTATAAACTGCATAAATACCTTGATCAGTACAATCAGACACCTTGCTCATATAAAATACTTCCAGCTTTGAGCACTTTTAAAGAGCCATCAAACCTCTATCACCTAAATGCAAGCTTTCAATTTGCAAATCTGTCAGCTGTTGCAAATTTCCAGTGCTACTTTCCAAAATATGATCCCAATACCCAGAATTCCGTGACAAAATTAACGTCCTTAGACACTTGGAGCCCGATAATAGTGGGGAAAACAAATTCCCATTATAAATAGCTTTAAGACATAATCTTTGTAGCTTACCTTTCCCTGGGCCTATTCTTTCCATTTGACCATCTAATCTTCTGATCATTTTTGCTGTAAGATCTTCTAGTTCGTTGCAATTCTTAAGTATTGAGTTTAAACCCTTTCCTCTAAATCCACATGAACTGCAAGAAAATTTCTGAATAGGACCACATTCGAGTGAGAAGGACTCTATACCCTCATCAGTAATCTCAATGCATCCCTTCAGTTTGATCTTCTTAAGATGAGTGAAACTCTTTCCGATAACAATGAGATCCTTGTTGTCAATAATGGGAAATTTTTTGGATCATTTCAGAGCTAGAATAGTCACATGTTAAAATCTCATGATCAGGTTCGGGAGCAGGAGGGAAATATTAGCTCGAGCCTGGAGAGCAATATGTTGCCTGCTTTTCGATTCAATATGATGCCATCTACTGCATACTAGGGAAAAAATATTCTGATCTTCGTTTGTGAGCTTCTAGAAAATTGAGGCCAAGCATTCATCTGGTAATCATAGACTGAGATCCTGTTCTGGATAAAAAACAAACTATTTAACCTCGTTATTCTCCAGAAAAAAACCCAGTGATGGAGGAGATAAAGAAGATTTAGACTGGCGAATCAGACCTAAGAGCTCAATCAGATAATCTTCAATTATCTTAGGAATAACTTTTGGGGTAAAAAACAACAAGCAGATGAACAAAATTGATTTGAAATTTGGGTTAACAAGTTCTTGATAGCCCAACAAAGTAAAACTGGATTTTTTCAGGAAAATACTTAGGGGAAGTGTTCTTGGTGGCCCAACAAAAGACTTGAGGAAGTGCTCTTCTTCCACTTCCTCTTCTTCATGGAGATTCTTCCCATAAAGTAATGCAGTGGTTGAAATGCAAACTGGGTGATTGAATTTCCCTCAGTAACGCAGTGGTTGAAATGCAAACCCAATATGAAGCTTCTAGCTATAAAAAACTGGGCGATTCCAATGGAATTAGTAACGCAGTGGTTGAAATTCAAACCTAATATGAAGCCTCTGCATTTTAGATGAGTTACCTGTCAAACACAGATTCAAATACAAAAAATTCAATTCATTGATCACCAACTTTCTCCTAACGAATTAAAACGTAACCATAATACAAACCTGCAATAGAAGAATTGGAGAGTCCGTGAGGGGATATGATACTTGAGCACTATTTATAAATTCAAGAGCATGAGGAATAGGTGGAGACAGATCCACACAGTCTACCAAGGAAATATCTATGTCAGCCTCTACGCGAAGAACCCCTTGAGCAGTGCAGTCAACTATAAGCTTACCCTTGTTGTCATTTCTTGATATTCCAGCGAAGGGATAGTAATATTCCCAGAAGCCCTATGCACAATGCACTCAATGCGCTTATAGAATAGAAACCTGGAAGTCTCCCTCTGCAACTTGGCCTTGTTGTAGGACTTCTTGAGAAGATTCCACTTGTATTTGCACTAGAATCCACTATAATGCACTACAGAAATCATTGACACCATCAGTGATTTGGCCCCCATGGGTTTTCCCCAATCGGCCCTGACTGACATTGAATCACATGTCTTCGAACTTGAGGAGAAAAACATCAATGGTGATGTTGGGCCATAGCACCTCCTCTAGGATCTAGAGGATGAATCTGTCATGTCTTCGCGCAGTCGATGTCAAGGGTCCCTATCCATCTTGCTCATTTCTCTTAATTTATGCACAATCCAGGTTGAGAGTTCAAATGGACCAGTCCAAGTCAATTCAAATGGCCCAGTCCAAGTCAAGGGTTCAAATGGCCAAAATTATTTCATTATGTTTTGTTTTATTTCTTATAGTAATTGTTTTATTTGTTTTACAATACGTAACAAGTAATGATGAAAATATTGTTCCCATTAATGGCCACAAAGGTTTCCATCTAATTTCAAGAACTCTCTTAAATATAGTCTAATGGGAGTAAATATTAACGTGAAGAATTTATTTTTATAAAGAAAGATCAATTGTTTCTCTAGTGAATTCATTGTAAAGTTTGAAGTTTTGGAATAGTATTTAAATGGCCAAAAGTGTTATTTCTCTAGTTTTGGAATTGTTTCTCTAGTTTATTTCTTATAGTAGTTGTTTTATTTGTTTTATAGTAATTGTTTTATTTTCTTAGTAGGTATTAAAATTTTGTTTATTTTTTAGTTTATTTTTGATGTTTTATATATATATATATTTGTTGGTTTTTATGTGTGGTAAAACTTGTAATTTAAAAATTCTACAATTTGGGTTGGAATAGGTAGATTTTTTTTGGCATGGTTTTGAAAAAAACTGATCATAATTTTTAAAAATCGAGCTTACAATTATCATTTTTTGGAATTTTTGGTTTTTCGGGGGTTTATGAGGGTGTAAAATCCATTAAAGATAATATCCACAAATTAATTGGGAGGCACAAAATAGGCATATTTCAACTAATGAGATGCAAAAGACTCTTACTTACCGAAACTTCAACCGAGTGTCGAAAGGGTCAAATAATGACGATTTTGGCCAAATGAAATATGATCATAATAAGTTCAATAAGTTGAACACAATGGTATAAAATTCAAGATAGGATGATGCTTTTAACGAGAAATGACCAATATCCTAAACACGACACTAACTCGGCTATCATGACGATGTAAAAGACACAACTTGACAAAATTGTCGAAGGGGTTATACAAAAATGTAAATGGAGAAATGAGATATTACATATGTGATAAGAATATCTCCCTAAACATGATTGTGTAGGAGGAATGATTTTACAAAAAAGTTCAATAGGTTCTCCTGTGATGTCATTTTTCAACACTTTAGAAACATGTCGATATAGCCGAGACCCAACCTATATTATTTAAGGGCTATTAAGGGTCTCTATCTTTATGAGAATACCAAATGATATAATTAACATATAGCTGGGTTGTATTAATTCAATTTTTTTGATATAGGGATGTGTAAATATATATTATATATATGTTAGAATTTACTAAATTCCAACACTGTAGATGGATTCAGAGATGCCCTTCTGAATCCATCTGCAGTGTTAGAATTTAGTAAAATTTACAAATTCATTGTCAAATTTGTAATTTTTTTCATTGTCGAAATGACAACTAAAAATGACAAAATAAATGACTAATTGTTATGTGGTCATTTTTAGTCTAGATATCCCGTGACCAAATTTGGTCGTTTATCTTGGTTGTTTTTAGTTGGTTTATATCCCGTGACCAAAAGTGGTCATTTATCTTGGTCTTTTTTAGTTAGATCACTTAAATTTATCAATTTTGGTCATTTATCCCTTGAAAAAAACAATGGTGACCAAAAGTTTCGGTCTCCTGGTCACTAATATCTCATTTTCCACTAATGAATGCACATGTATTTGAATGGTTGTGTTTGTTGCACATACAATACAAGGTGCCACATGTATGGAACTACTTTGAAACTGGTCATGGAAAAGGAGAGAACGATGGTGTTAGTGCATGCATACGAACTTACCTTCGAAGGGAAGATATGAAGCTTACAGGTGATCACCTTCAAGACATTGCATCTATAGTGAAATGGTGTGCATCTCTCATGGGAGAAGAAGCAACAAGGAAACACCTAGTGCGGAGAATATTCTAGGAGGTGATAAATGTGGATCGATCCCAAACACATCGGGTGAAAACAATGCATGGAACTCAACAGTTTCATTTAATTAGAAGCTCAGAAAACTCGACCCTACAAATTTGGACAAGATTGAAGTCTTTCTTTTGCAATTCCTTTAGCATCGATGAATGGGATGATTGTGAGTATACATATACAGTTGATACATGGGATCAAGTGACACTTGGCACCAATTTCAACGGGGTTAATGAAATAGAACATTTGGAATATGATCAGACACATATTTCTACAGATTATGATCACATATCAGATCTCATACAAGCAGGTACAAAAAAGTAAATTAATAGTACCTAAATTAGAAATTGCATTTATGTATTGTTAACTCGAGCTAAGTAGAATTTAATTTATGTAGAAATTAGAAATACAAGACCTTATTTAAAAAAGTATTGTTAACTCGACCTATTTCCTTTCACAAGTTAGATATATGCAGTGGTTTCCCCAAAAAATAATGAATGGGGTTCTGACTATTGGTTCGCATGTTTCTTAGAGGGGAAACAAACCATTCTCAAACCTGTTACAAATGATGAAAATATTGAATTCCCAACTAGATCGATGGTTATAAAAGAGGATTACTTGACACTTGCAACACAACAGAAAAGGAAGGGTGGGTATGTATATCGGGATTATAGACCAGGAGCTATTGTATACCACTTCACCAACCTAGTAGTTGGTATAAAGATCAAGCTGCGCACACTTAGTCACAAAAATAGGTCACATGTATGATACTTGCTACCTCATATAGAGCACGAAATATTGATGGACACCATCGACATCAGAGATGATCCAGATGGCCTACTCGTCTGAGTGCATTGTTAGGTGCGTTATTTAACTATTAAAGTGCATGTTGAACCACAATTTAAATTATTTAGCCTTAGTTTATTCCCAATGTAATAAACCTATGATTGATGGATACCATTCACAGACATATTATTATTCAGAGGATACTGGACACTATAAAACGATCGTAAAACCTTAGGTGAGTTATCTATAAATCATGTTTGCACATTTTCATTGGGTTCTCTTTATTTTCTTATGAGAGTACTAATGTCTATCCTTTTGTGTGCCTAGGATACAAACACCATCTATGGCACATTAGAGGCAGCAAGAACAGTGTATTTAGACACCAACAAATAAAAATAAGAAAATAACATGCTCTCGATTTGTTGAAATTTACTTTTTTTGATGTTTTTTATATTAATATAAATTTAGTTACATTGCTGGGTCAACTCTTACAACTATTTCATTGGTGGTTCAACACATGAAAACCATCGAACGTGGCTGTATTGGTAGGGTTCCCATAACAAACTTTCCCATAAAGACTTGCAGGAGCCAACGACATGCAATTTTGTTGCTCCATTTGGTTTTCACTCCTGGACTGAAAGTCACCAAGTGTCCCTGAATGACATTTTCATGCGACTTTCAACTAGACATAACTAAAAAATTGGAGGTCGGATCGAAGAACCGTTGACTCTGTTGGACTCCTGGCATGCGATTACCTCTAGGTGGCCATCTCCCTCCTGTTTTGAAGGACCAGTTACTTCATTATGCATTGATTTCGTAAACTAGGTTTTTGCTCAGTTTCCTTCAATGCAAATCTTGAATTGGTGGGTCAACTATGCAAAAACCCTCTACGGTTTGTGTGTTGGTAGGCTTCCCATATCGGGCTTGCCCATACAGACTTGTAGGAGCCAACGACATGAAATTTTGCTACTCCATTTGTTATTTCTCTCCCGAACCGAAAGTCACCAAGTGTCCTTGAATGACATTTTCATGCGACTTTCGACTGGACATGCAACATGGACATAATACAAAATTGGAATGCCACATGGCCATAATACAAAATAGTGGATGAAACTGTACATCTGTGTGTATACAAACAAAAATTTACATGTATGTACCCCCCCTATACATTTATTCTATTTATCCCCCCTTTCACTGCTATTGTCAATGTCTTCTGAGAAGTCTAGATTTATCTTCCGATTGCTCAGTGGTGATCCCCAATGCTAAACAAGAGGGATAGGTTTCATTAGAGGAGACTACAGAAAAACCAAAATTTGTAAGTTCGTTTACTGACCTATAAAACGTCTATGTACATTTGTTCAAATTCCAAACCAATATAACCTTTTTACTTACTCTACGTGAGTAATTAATGGTGGGTTGTGGTGCCTCACTAGTAGCGACTGCGATTGGGTGCTCTTCAAGCACCACTTGCTCACTATCAAGTTGTATAAAAAATATATATATGCCAATGTCAACAAATCAATGGGTTTATGAAAAACATACTTGCATGTACAAATAAAATTATATTACATGGAGGGATAATGAATTTTTCAAAGAAATTGAGACATACATGTACATTTGGGGGCGGAAAGGTGGGTGAGAAATGACCCCGATTGGGTGCTCTTCAATAACCACTGGCTCACTATCAAACTGCATAAAATAATATATATGTCAATGTTAGCATATCAATGGGGACAACAAGGAACAAGATACTTGCATGTACAAAAATCAATATAAGCAAGAGTTCCAATATATAAATATAACTAGGGAACGTGAGGATGTGTGTAACCAGTGGTTCGAACAACTATCAACGAGATAAAAGGATTTATACATGCATTAGCAAAGAAGTTTGCTTGTTGGAAAACATCATCAAAATCGCGTTCCTACGTACAAAAGGATAAAGATACAATTAGACAATTTCAAAAAATTAAAAAAGTACACGTTGAATCATTAAAATCACAATTAAAAGAAAGTGATACATAAACGTACTTGCTGGCTTGTCAGAGGTGGGTCACCAATTTGGTGGTATTCAAGCACCGGTGCCTCACTAGAAACCTGCATAAAGTAACACATGTCAATTTCAGATAATAAAAAGAAAACAAGACATACGTACTACATGGACCGAAAATTATGTTTTCAAAGAAAGTGAAACATACATATACCTTTTGGGGGGGGAGAGGTGGGTCGCCAACAACCTAGCTTTGGTTCTCTTCAAGCACCACTGGCTCAATAGATGCATGCATAAAGTAAAATATGTCAATGTTAGACAATACAAAGAAAACGAGACACATACAACATGGACGGAAAATTATTTTTTCAAATAAAGCGAAACATACATGTACCTAGGGGTGGGGGAGAGGCGGGTCACCCATCAAGATATCATGCCATGTAACAAAACATAAAGATACAATTAGAAAAATTTTAAAAATTAAAAGCATGAATGCTGAACTATTAAAATCATAATTAAAAGCATATTTAAAATAATATCTGGGTCTGGGAATCTTGCTCTACATGGGAGGGACTAGGATGGGATTCAAAAAACTCATCCTGCTCACCTTGCATAAAACATATTGTATCCAGATTAGGATGTATTGAATGTTACAATCTCTACTATAAATATGTAAATAACGATGACAAATTAAAAATTATAGTTCTTACAGATAATGGTGAAGAACCAAACCCATATGCAACATTGACTGCTGCATCAATGTTCTCAACATCAATCGACGGACTATGCAAATCTGGGGTGTCATGGGACACCAGCTGTATATTTGTTCACATAATTTGTCAGATAATTAAATAGAAATAAATTGTGAAACAATTGAAAATTGTGATATAAAACAAAATATAATATGAAAATAATGAGTTTTACTTACATATCGAAGTAATCCATCGTCCCATAACTCTGAAGCAGGGCCATAGCTTATGCCTCCAAACATTGTGCAAGGGTGTGGAGTAACACGACGCTCTGAATGCTCTGCATCTGTAGTGCGATCTGTAGATGGATCCTTACTGTGCGATGGGATAGCCTCATAAGTGCCAACCCCTTGGCCTACATTTCCTTGGACAACAGTCCCATGCTGAAGCAATGTATCTTCCAAGTCGAATAAGGCCTCCTGTGTATTATCAATCACATGATCCGTAGGAGGATATATCTAAGGGGGTTTTGGTGTGCGTAGAGGGAGAGACACACGGTTAGGATTAGTCCTAGCCCCTTCCCTATCTTTGGGCATCCCATGACCCACACCCTAGAAGTCTAAAATATCGAAATAGTTCACATGTTTCCCTATGATGAATTCTGCATACAACTTCCTCAGGAAATAAAATGGGATGTCCCTATTCCCATGGGGGCCTTCATCGAAGACCATATATTAGTGATCCATCCAATTGGCTTTCACATTTGGTTCCATGCACCAGTCTATGGAAATGTGTGCTCAACTGGTTGGTGGAACCAATCCGGTGCTAGAGTCTCGGAATAATGAAAACAATTTGTCTTTTGTAATCTTTAGTTTTTTGATGTCTTTATAACTCAAACCATCGGAATAGTATTTCCTCATGGATTCTCTGTACGATCTAATGTTGTACAGAGCTCCTTAGGCATTGGCAATTATGTTTGTTATGGTGTCCAATTCCTAGGCTAAAGATTGTCTCAAATGATCCCCCCTCTAAAATACGAGCTAAGGCACCTCAATGCACCCAAACGAGCAAGAATCTGTGAATTCTGGTCTCGTTCTCCCTCTGTGTTTGGGTTTTTATTTTGGGTTTGTGTTTGGGTTTGTGTTTGGGTTTGGTTCATTTTGCACAGTATCTTGAACATTCATGTTATCTGTTAAGATTAAAACAACAAATTACAAATTGTTTTAATATATCATTCTTTGATTTAATTCATTTTTTTTATTGAATTCATTTTAAGTTTTTAACAAATATAAAAACTTTGAAATTAACAAAAACAAACAAATATTGAATACAGCTGTGGATGATATGAGTACTTACCTTCCATTGGAGTCAAGCCACCTCCATAGGCACCTCCAAACTCTCTAACGCAAAACGCTGGTGCGGTATTTCGCCATCCTGATATCGCCTCACTGTGCAAATAACAAATTGAGGCCTACGGCCTTTGTTTTATTTTTATTTTTGGTTTTGCATATCGCATATGTGATATGTAAAACTTTAAAAATGCACATGCGATATTTTGCAAATGCGATGTTTGCTAACTAACCTTAGCCTTGTCTTTGGGCTTGGGTTTTCTGAACGTAGCATCAATAATGCATATGCATTGTGGATTTACATTTTGAAAGTGCATTTCCGATTTCTAAAGTGGCACTAAAAGGTGGAACCAACTTTGTGCGAGCACCGAAAAGCTCTTTTCGGGTCTCAAGGTCTCCAGGGGGATATCAGTTTCTCACCTTTTGTTTGTTGATGGTGTTGTCATCATTAGGGGTGGTTCAGTCGATGAATGACAACACTTACAGGGGTTATTTTCGAGTTTCTGCAATGCTTTGGGCTAAGAGTTTAGTGGAAAAAAGTCATGTATCTTACATTCATGTAGTGGTCAGTATTTGAAAGGCTCTCTTCTTTCTTTATTTCCTTTCAAGTCTGGTACCATCGAGGAAGGGTTCAGTTATTTTGGTTTTCACCTTGGTTTTTATGGGCCTAAAGATTGGGAATGGCTTTTGAAGACTATCATTCGAAAAACAAACAACTGGTATTTTTTCTATCTTTCTCTGGGTGGAAGGTTAATATTGGTCTCCTCAGTCCTCCACGGAATTCATTTGTATTGGATGTCTTTATTTTCCATCCCTTATTTCTAAATATTTGAACAAGCAGGCTGGTCGAGGTTTTCAATTTTATATGGGAATTGATCCACTCTATAGGTTGGGGATAATTATGTGCTCTCTCATGATCTAGTGGCATAACTTCATTGTCTTAACCTCTTTGTACTAAAGGATGTTCATCGGGATTCTTACAATAAGATCTGGGTTGATTCTATGGTATTGGGACTGTCATGAAGGTTGATTGCGGAATGGTACCAATACATATCTTACCTCAATCAAGGTAATATTACTCTCTCGGCAAAATTTGATAAGTTGGTTTGGGCTTTCAATATCATAGAAGGTCAAGTGACAGAAAAGTTGGCCCATCGCTCTATTATCATGAATAACAACTTAATTGAGAGTGATTGGTGGACGTGTTGGCTCTGAAAAGGGCCTCTTCCCTTAAAAAGTAATTCACGCGGCTAAAAAAGTTAAACCATTCCCTTAAAAAAATTAAATGTTTTATTGATTTCAATTTTTAAATATTATTTTGTCTATCATATATAGAATAGATAATGAATGAGTATAATGATAAGGCATTCCTTATGTAAAATCACTAGAAAACTTTTAATTTACAAAATAAAAATAAAATATCAATTTTATAATTTTCCAAAAGATAAAATATAAACTATTTACAAACTCTCTCTCTATAATTTACTTATTAAAAATCATTTTTATTTAAAAATTAAAATATACTATTTAAAAATATTATATATATATATATATATAAATTATTCTCTTCATCAAAATTCCTTTCCATAAAATAAAATTGATGAATTCAAAACCTAAAAAATAAACTGTAGAATTAAAAAAGGATCAATATTATTGCTCTTGCGTATTTTTTAAGCCCAAAACCACCTTCCTGTGTTAAGAAGGAATACAAATATTATTCCTCTTGCATATCTTTTTTAGCCCAAAACCACGTTCCTGTGTTAAGAAGGAATTAAAAAAACCATCTCAACAAACTTCCCCAAAACCACCTTCCTATATTAAGAAGGAATTAAAAAAAGCATTCCAACAAACTTCCCCAAAGACCACCAAATTAACCAGGGAAATAGAATAAAATCCATCTAACCCCATTGCTCTTGCATTTCTATTCACATAATAAAAACATTTAAAACAAGTGGAATAAGCAACAAAGTTGCTTAGTACCTGCCTCCTAAGAAGAGATTGAAAATATATAGCAATAGGATAATTTTGCTATAAAAATATATGATAAAACAAATATAATTACAATTTGAAAGAAATTAAAACAAAAATGAATTAAAAAATTTCCATTTAAATACGATATAGGTTATTGCAATGTAACATAAAACAAGCATATTCAAGCTTCCTTACATACTTCTAGTAATATTCTTGACTTAAGTTATAACCAGCTTAGATCCAGCTTTACCCGGCTCTATCATGCGCCGAGAGGGATCAAATATTTCGAGGTGCAAACCCTTTTTTGGAGTGCAATTGTTGAAGCAGGGTTTGCACCTTGAAATATTTGATCCCTCTCGGCGCATGATAGAGCCGGGTAAAGCTGGATCTAAGCTGGTTGCAGTCGTGGGCGGCAACATTAATATTTTAGATGATCCACACTATGTATATGTTTTTAGTTATTTTTGCAATTGAATTTTACAGTAGAATATTTTATAATCCAATTTTTACATTATAAAATTACATGAAAGAAGCTTAAGAATAACAATGTAACAATGTAAGAAGGTGAATACGAAGAATGTGATATGATGGAGATATTGTTTTAAAACAGATATATTTGATATTCATATTGAATATAACACATATTACAAACAAAGTGATATGAATATGAGCAAATTTATCAATTCTTTCACGAAATTTATCAGTTCTTTCAAATGGAATCACACTTCTATATGGCTGGAGAAGACTGTGTTGTTTTTTCCCTTGTTTCCTTACCTTGGCTTCAGGCCAATTTCTGAATATAGCAGGCTGGATATTATTTTATGCAACCATCCATGTGTATACTGTTTTTTTCCTCGTAAATCTGTGCTTGCATCTTCTAAATTTTGTCATGTTAAAAACCAAATTTGATACAAATACTTTCATTTACAATCTCCTTATATGCCAAATTGCTCAGTAAGTTGTTAGATCAGATTTTACTTTGTTTTTCAGCTTGATACTGGTTTTAATTTGATGGCTAGAATCCATGTCAGCATTTGCAAGACTCAGCTTTAAATTCTGTTATGCTAAAGTTGAATTTGATTCTCATACCTTTAAAACATAAAGGTATTTTATAAAATCTCAAAACTTTAAAACATAAAAGGTGTTGTATGGTTCGTATTTAAATGGAATTAAAAAATTTCCATTTAAATACGATATAGGTTATTGCAATGTAACATAAAACAAGCATATTCAAGCTTCCTTACATACTTCTAGTAATATTCTTGACTTAAGTTATAAAAATATGCAAGTTTCTTTATAAACTAGCATAAATAGGAAATGAGAAATAATAGCTTATAAGACTATAAATTAATATCATTGTTGTGAGAATAGTTTATTTATATTTTATTATAAATTTATAATGTTATACAAATATGCAAGTTTTTTTTATAGACTAGCATAAATAGGAAATGAGAAATAATAGCTTATAAGACTATAAATTAATCTCATTGTTGTGAGAATAGTTTATTTGTATTTTATTATAAATTTAAAATAAATTTAATTATTTTAAATTGAAAAAAAAAAATTAGTTAAATATTTTGAATAATGGATTTTCCAAGAATAATTTATAGATAGTTCAAAATAAATTATTGTTATCAAATAACATGCATATATCTACTTGTTGGGAAAAAAACATGAAACTTAACATAAAAAAAGACATTTTTAAAAGAAAAATATGCTATACATTGGATTTTGTCTTTCATCTGGTTTTAAATACTATTTTCTTAAGTCCATTGTGCCCAATTTCTAGCATTCTTAGCCTTGCATGATGAGATTGTAGTCTATTATGAAAATTTTACTATTCTTCATTATCTAATACATTTTAGTTTTTTATTTGATGATGATGATGATGGTTAACGTCCCCTGAGACCAAAGTTTAGTCTATCGGACCTTAAAAAGGAAATTAATCATTTATATAACTAAATATACATTTAAGTTATGATGGCAATTTGGATGTTTAATAAATACAAAATTGTATTATAAAATTTGGATAGTTTAAGAAAGAAATATAAATAAAATAATATTTTTTGATAATTTTTAATTATATTATAAATCTAGTTATCTAACATTCTATTTGCTATAAATATTGAAATGACAAATTTTATCTGGTTTTGATACTTTTGCATTTTCCAAATAAAAAATTAATATAAAAAATTATAAAATGACATCCGTACCAAATAAATGTAAGTATATCATTTATATTTAATTAGTTTTGGATGTGTAAGTGAAATATACTAGTACTAGTGACATCCATATTTAATTTGATATAAGTGATCACATAAATGGAAAAATCTAAAAACCTAGTTTCTCCGGCTCGCTAGTGTTTACTTTAGATTATTTTTTCAAAACAAGTTGAAATTTTAAAATAAAAAATCCTAAGTTAAAAATTGCTAAGATTAATGAGAAGATCAAATTATGACATAAGTTTTGATAGTAAATCTAACCGACAATCAATTAATGAACTAAGTGATTGTGAAAGGATGCGAAGAGTGATTATCATGCCAGGGTTTCTATAGATTTCTAACTTTTGACACGCCATGAGATTCACTTTGGAAATTTTATACTTATGGATCATTGGGTGGATGCTATCCGGTAAACAAAATGCCAAGTCAAAGCTCGATGAAATACATTATCCGCAGAATTTTGATGCGTACACAATTTTGGGATTGTCCTCATAAAGAAAATAGATGCTAAAAGAAGACCGGGAATCTGATCAACAATTTGATTAGTAGGTCGGAAGAATGTTCACAAAGAAACCCATAAGAAATCCAACTGCCGACCCATCTATTTACGAAATTAGTAGCTTAATATAGTAAAAGTAACAAATTATTTAGAAAAAAATGTTCATAATGAATTTAAATCCAATAGCATCATTTAAATTTATGAACCAACATATTTAATATACACCTTATCTTCAGAGTTAACATTAATTAATTAATATTAAACTTTCAAATATTAATTAATTAACAATTTCTCAAATATGCAGGCGTTGTTAATATTAATTATTGCACAGAGAGGCGCTCTCCAACCCAATATAGGGGAGATCCTAAATATAAAAATATTACATGTCGACCTAAAAATAAAATATCCTAGAAATTTATTTTATATTTAACAAGCCATCAACCATTTACAAATTGGCCATGTTAATGACCATTTATTTGTAGTGTTAATGATAGGTCAATTCTACGGCCCATGTAGTCATCATTTTAACATTTACCCTATTATTCCTTCGTGATCAATCATGTTCATAGCGAAGGTTTTAAACTCTAATTTACAAACAATGTAATAAGATTTTGGACTGTATAAATTATTCAAAGTTTCTGCTCTACTTACTATAATTTGAATTTTTTTTTTCTCCTCTAGAAAACTATTACAGTGGGTCATTTTTGTCCTTCCCATAAGTGTCCGACACCTGGTAAATTATATTATATATAATAAGTAAATTATATATAATAATATATGTATACAGGCTCAATTATCTGTTGTTTGTTTTTTCAACTATAATTTACAAACAATGTAATAAGATTTCGGTTTCTTCCCTTCATATTATCCAAACCATTGAATATTGCTATTACAATTATCTATCTGAACTCGCTACTCTATGGCTTGTTGAAATTGGAAAAAATGTTTATATTTGTGATGTTCTGATGATGATATATTGCAAATGCATTTATTTTTTGCTGTTATGATGATGATATATTGCAAATGTTAATGCAGACAATTTTGAAATTTTGAAAAGGATTTTGACCGAGATATTGATGGAAGACCGTATATTATCCTTATGATGGCAAGTAGAGAAAATTCATAGAAAATTCATTTAGTAATATTTCTCTTCATTTAGAAATAACAAGTAGAGAAAATTCATTTAGTAAGATCTCTCTTCATTTAGAATAGAAATAACTGAAAGACGTAGAAATTGTATATATTTAAAATTATATATATTTATTGCACCTAGAAATATCAAATATGGTGTTTTATTTCTTGTAATATATATATATATATATATATATATATATATAAGCGCAATTGAAGCTAGTAAAATAGGAGAAACTTATATTCATAAACTAGGAGAAACTTGTATTCATAAAATAGGAGAAACTTATATACATTACTTCTTAGAGGCTTGGCTTAGATAATGTTCAAGATCCCCTAATTTTTCTTTTGTTCCAAAAATTCCTTGTCTTCCTGTACATCGGGCTTTGCTCCTCCCCAATCACATATGTGTCACATACTTCCTTAGCTCCATGAACATTCTCCGATACACTTACTGTAGCAAAGGACTCATATCTAAGATGATTTTGACCACAGAAAATCCCATCCAAAACTTTGTTGGGATGCTTTTCTTTGCGCATTTTAACATAACATATCACCATAATAGGTAGCTACATCAAACAAGAGTTAAAAGTCCATAAAAATAAAATGGAGAAAGTCGAAATGAAATAAAAAACGATAAAAAAAAAAGAAAAATTGGTCTCTGCTCTCGCGAAACTAAATCAGTGTTTAAACAACATTACAGTCCCGTCCTCCTGGTCCCAGGTTCAAAAGTAAATTTCAAAGTTTAAATAAAAACAAAATAAGCCTAACTGCTTATTTAGTTCATTCAAAAGAAATGTCCAGTTCCACGTAAGTGCTGAAACCCTATCTACATCTAGATGGTAGTTCCTCAAAATGGAAATCCATATTTTTAGTTGGAAGGTCGATTCGGAGAGGTCCCCTCCAGAACCCTAACCTCCCTGCTTACCTGTGATCGTCGAGTTTGAATGGAATTGCATGTAGAATTTCATCCCCAGGTGCGTTGAGCAAGGAAGAGTGCCAAGCCATGAAACACATCAACAAAACCGTGGTCAGGTAAGCTAGCAGTGAATAGATGATATCCAGAATTTTTTTTTGAATCCTCTATGAGTAGTGACCGAGTTCTTACCCTGCCTCCTTGGTAGAATAGATTGGCGGGTCGGCCTTCGTCTGGGGTACCTTCGCCTTCCCTTTTCATGGAAATTTTCAAACACCACCAGGAGTTTTCCTTCAATGGGCGGCGATACCACGGAAGCACTGCTCTCTTGGGCTAGGGTCAGCGGCTGGATACCCTGCTTTTAATTTCCCCGCAGTTCATGAATGCAAAAGTAAAAAAAAATGGGACATAGTTTAGTTCACCATCCTAGGTATGTAAAACCCGAGCAGAACCGTTTTAGATTATGGTTAGACCCTCGACCTTACCTTCGGCTTAAACTCTTGTATCAGCAGTTGGCGTCTCAGATAGGGAAGGGGGAGGCCCTCTATATTTTACGCCCATCTTATGCATCAGAATCCTAAAGGCAAAAGAATACAGAACTCATAAGCAGAAGATAAATCCCTAGGTAAGTTAAGAGTAGCATCACAAGGAACTGAAAAAAGAAAAAGAAAAAGAAAAAGGGAATAGAGGCACAACAATGGTCTAGAAACCACTTTACCCTTTGCTTTTAGGAGTCTCCATCTAACCCTGGCAGACTTGTTGTTTTGACCAGAGGGTAGGATTTCCAGAATTCGTCCCCCGTGAAGTTTAGACACTATCGATTTCCTTTCGGCTCTCGGCTTCCAGGGCCAAGAAACCCGACCCAGCAATGAGAGTGTTCTCTACCAGGGTGGTACCTTCATCGATTCCTCAAGCCAGGTTTCAGGGTATAGGAGCTAGAAAAATCCCTTCCTCTTCAAACCAAGAGTCCGAGTTCCCCAGGTTGATTGTGTCGCTGGGACGAAAGTAAAAGCATAAGTCCTTTAGGTATGTTTCACCTAACGCCTTTTGGAAAATCAAACCTTTGCTTTTAATCACCTACTATTCCAGGACAGAGCTTTAGGAGAGAACCAAGGCTTTTAGATGTTCGACCTCGATGACAGCACCTTTCCGGTGCACCCTCGTCTCATGGCCCGAGGTTTGGAAAAAACCTGAACAGCTGGCTCCGATGGTACCACTTGCTATAACAGATGGCAATGGGATATAATTTTTATTTTTTTAATTTTATTATTATGATTTCATTGTTGCCACATGTCAACTCAAATCCAGATACCAAATTCCAAAGTTTACATCATCTTCTATCCACCAATAAGTTGTTTACAAAATAGTTTTTTAACAAAATTAATTTTTTTTTTTACAAATCCCTAAGTTATACTTTACAAAACAGATTTTAATTTTTTTGATAGAGAGCAACTAATACAAAGTCAAAAGAGTTTGATTTGCATCTGATTACAATATACCTTGCCTGCGGCAGGTATAATAACTTATATTTAACTTTATTATCTCGCCAAAGCTTGAAACACAATGCTTAAACCCATTAGGATTTGCTTATTAGTTTTAATGGTTTGTATTATGGCATAATGATAGAAATAATGGATCTAATTAATACAATTCTATTAGAGTACTTAAATGTTTCATTATTTGGTTGTTTAGAGTTTTGGTGAGTAATTTTTTTCAATAAATATGAAATTTATATTTATAAATTAGATTTTCTTGAATTTGTGGTTACAAAATATATCTTTTCCAACAAAGTCATCTACAACTACTTTCACCCACCCTCACTTCTAAATTATGTTTAATAATTTCCAAAATATAAATTATAATAATATATTATGATTTCTAAAATATTAATTATAATAATAGAATTAAAAATATATATAAATTATAACAATAATATATCATAATTTCCAAAATATTAACTAAGATCATGATGCTTCATGTATAATTATGATTATGTCATAAATATATATATTAAAGTATTAATAATTCAATAAATATGTAATTTTTTTTTATAAATATATAAAGGTTTCAATTTTAAAATTCATCGTAATTTACTTTAATAACAATATATACCACACCATAGTGCAAAGACATTAGTCAACTTACATCTATTTCATCTAATTGGTCAATAAAGCTGAATGTGTTTCCTGAACATTTCCTAACGCGTTGTTATGGAATTTGTCTCGTAGTTCACTCTTAGATTTTTTTGACTTATCAATAGTATATTGAATTTAAATTAAATTTGGTGCAGCTTAATATCAAGTGAGGTTTTTTTTAATTATTTAGTGATTTAATTTTCAAATTTTTTATTTATATTACAACGGAACCACTTAAATTATTAATAACTATTATTATAATAAAAAGATAAACAAACTTTTAATTTTATTTTTTAACATTTTGGATAGTTTAATGCCAAAATTTGGTTTTTTTTTTCTTAAATTCAAATATTTATGCAACTAGAATCGTTTTTTAAGTGAAAATACAAATTCTACACTATCATAAGCTTTTAAGACAACAAAATCATATAAATTTAATAATTGTTATTTAAAATTCCCAAAAATCATTACTTAACAAAGGAAAAAACAATGAAAAAAGTGTTGCTTAATAAAGTGCTCAAATAAATGTTTGAGCAAGCCTAAAAAAAACCTGAAAAAATACCTTAAAATATAAAAGTGGTCTCATCAACTCCAACCTAAACATTTTTGTCATATTCGATTTTCCATCCAAAGTCCACAAGCGACAAAAATGGATACTTTCACGGCAAACCGCCTTTTTAACGGTATAGTGCAGATGGAGTATCCGGCAAGGAACTATTTTGTCAATATGTTGAGTTAGTGTTGAGGCGGCCGTTGGAATTCATGAAGAATTCATCAAGGTAATATGTTGAGTTAGTGCAGATGGAGTATCGGGCAAGGAACTATTTTGTCAATATGTTGAGTTAGTGCTGAGGCGGCCATTGGATTTCATGAAGAATTCCTCAAGGTTGGATCGATCTGGATCAAATCCCTTTCTCCACCCAATTTCGCACTGTCCCCGAACTTTTTGTTCGCTAATCGCTTATAAGTTCATATGGCAATTGGCAGAGTTTTCATTACCGATTGTGCCTTCCAGATTCATTCAACTTTGCCAATTGCAGCTTTCTCGAGCTTTGCCATATAATCTTAATATCTTGCTATGAATTTCTATGGAAGAATCACCTTCAGAAAATCTGTCATATTGCAGCAGAGCTTCTTGCTGTGTTTAATGTTTTGGCTTGCTTCGACAGCAATTAAGGCGGAGGCATTGAACATCTCATCAGAAGCTTGTCCTGTGAACATAACCGCAGAGCTTGACGCTCAGCCATGGATGCTACAGGAATGTTCACTTCCGGATAAATCTCACTGCTGCCAAGGCATCAATGATTTAATCAAGATCCTTCACTTTTCATGGATGCACTTGAATCATTCTTTCATGTTGCCCACCAACAGCATCGCCAGTTTATGTTTAGATGAATTACAGAGGCAAGTCGAAGCCCGGACCGGGATCGGAGCCGAGATGTTCAGGAGCTGCAACGTGAGGTCTAAAAGGTTCGTTTGCGATTCAGGAACCTGTCTCGGTATTGAAAATCTAACGAGCTTTGAGAGCAGGGCGGATCCAACCGGCATGAAGCTGAATTGCAACGGATCAGGCCCGGGTGCTTTTCAGTGCAGCAAATGCTTAAGGGCCATAGGGATGGCGCTCCATTCGCTGGACAAAGAATCCGGAGATAAATCGAATTGCCCAATAGTTGTGTTGATCTATGTCGGAGGAGGCATCAATAGTTACGACGGTCTCGGCCCGGATGCCACTTCTTGCCTTCTCAGCGTACAGAATTTAACGGCATTGGCAACCCTTCCCAAACCGAATAGAGGAAATAAAGTTCCGAAGCGTTATTTTTTCACCATAATTCCTACAGTGGGAATATTGGTCCTTGGATTGAGCATCTGCTTGTGTTTAAATCGTCGAAAGTCCCAAGCGAAATAGATGAAATTGATGCAAAGATACGAATTGTTGAGCTCGAGCACGGGATTGAAGTTCTTCAACCTGTCGGAGATCAAAGAATCCACGGCGAATTTCGCATCGTCGAATGTTATCGGCGAAGAATGTTATCGGCGAAGGAGGTTTCAGCATAGTCTACCCGGGAACCCTGCCAAACGGATCGCCTATAGCGGTGAAGAGATTAAAGTACTCAACGAAGATCAAAGGAGACGCGGATTTCAGCCACGAACTGCATGTAATCAGCGGGATTAAGCACCGGAATCTGCTTCCTCTAAGAGGGCTACTACTTTGAATTTGACAAAGATGGACAGGTTAGCAGAACAACTGGCTTCGATGGTGCCACTTGCTAAGATGGCAATGGGATATAATTTTTATTTTTTTTAATTTTAATATTATGATGTCATGTTGCCACATGTCAACTCAAATCCAGATACCAAATTCCAAAGTTTACATCATCTTTTATCCACCAATAAACTGTTTACAAAATAGTTTTTTAACAAAATTAAAAAAAAATATTTTACAAATCCCTAAGTCATACTTTGCAAAACAGATTTTAATTTTTTATACATGCCTCAAAAAAGAGCAACTAATACAAAGTCAAAAAAGTTTGACTTGCAATCGATTACAATATATATGTTGTTGCAATCGATTACAATATATATGTTGAGACAGGTATAATAAATAAAAACGATAAAATTCCCACGCAGTTTTTTATAATAAATAAACGATACATACAACGGTTTTGAATAACAATAAAAACAACCGTTGCAAGAAAGATGCCCAGCGTTTCCATTAAAATAAATCTTCAACCAACAACAACAAAACCCTTCTTTGAAAAATCTGCAACATTAAGGACCTTCAGGACGGAGTACCCTATGGATCGAACATGATCTCGTAGTTTCTGTGTTCAAATCTTCGATGGGAATGCAACGCATCTACCGATTTCATTTTTAAATGTTTGCATGACCACTGAGGGCAAGCTCAGGGCAACCGATATCCCTTCCAGGCCGTTGGTATTTCGATCGGCGAAAAAGAAGCAGAACATGCCAGCAAGGGTTCTTAGTCTCCTTCCTTCAATCCCTCCGTAGACTGCTTCTCCCCACCCGAAGTCTACATCCCGGTAACTGATTTTGGAAACGTCGGAAGCAAAAAGGGCGTCGACCATTGTGATGTTAGGACGCCCTTTCATTTCCAACAAGTCTATAACCGACCGCATGTACTCGTCGTTCACATCCACTTTTGCTTGTTTTATCAATTTCACAGCGAATGACAGCGACATGTTTGCTAGGTCTCTTGGTGTTGTATTCGCGCATGCGTAGGAAATCGCGTTGCCATAGAAGCCCTCAGGAATCTGTGGCTTGACTATTGTGTGGACGTCTACGGGAAATATGAAGCGAACTTCCTGCTCCGCGGGCACCCGCAGAGCCCTAGTTCTTGAACGCCAGAGACATCCTGATAGAACTTCAAAGGTTGCACACTTGCCAGCTACCTCTCCTACTACTTGTCTCCTGAGCGATTCGATCTCCTTAGGCCCAAAAAAGAATGAAGTGTGCCTCAAATCTTTCTCGGGAACCATCTGACCATCCTTGTCTTCTATTTGATCATATGCGTACAGGGGGGATTTAACTTCGGGACTCGTACGAGGTCGGAGGATTTCTCTTTGCCACACCGGAAGAACCGAAGGCCTTGCGGCCCCCTTTGACATTTCGCATAGAGAATTCATGAACTGAAATATGCCACGGGCGTCGCTCATGGTGTGATTCCACGGCAGGCCTAATACGAACGCTCCACATCTCAAACGTGTTACCTGAAAGTTTCAATGATATTGATGAATATTCAATGCATGCAGATAAATCTGAATTGGGTTCATCTAAGAAGAAAACTCTAACCTGAATGAGTAGGAGAGGAGAATCGGTAACATTCTGAGAGACTAGATTGTGGCGGAGGAGATCATTCTAGCAGGCAGTAGGTGGACGTAGCTCTCTAAATTCGTCCAGACCAACATTCGCGTTGGCTTCCACAAACAGTACGCCTTCGGCTGTGCAGTCGACAATGAGCTTACCAGCGGGCGCGTCTCTCAACCTGCCGGAAAAAGGATAGTAGTGTACCAAAACCTTGACGAGCCCTTCCCTGATAACTCTTGCCGGATCCTTGTCACCCTTGTTCGATGGGTTGGATCGATAGAACAGAAGAACGGGGGTATGACATCTCAGAGCCGCTTGATCATCACTATTGGAAAGGTATAGAAACTCTTTTGGAGTAGGAAGGGAGGGAGCAACGAAAACAGCTGGTTTTCTTGTCCCCTTGAATCTCAGAGACGCCATGTAAACAAATTACTGAAAACAGAGAACTGGAACCTGCAAACGGAACACTATATCAGTTCTAACAATAGAGGATGCATACAAAGAGATCAATAGATATGTCACATATACTATAATAAACCTACGAGGGAGGTAGTATGTAGGAGGATATATGCGACGCAGCAAGGAGGAATGGTATCGGGAGTGTCTGCGATGTAAAATTATGTTGGTTTTATTCGTTTTATAAACTGACAGACTAACGGGAAAGAGGAAGAACGTCAAAGGTCAACGTTGACTGGGTCTTTTATATAATAATATATAAAAATAACTGTCTAAACTATAAAGTAAGTTAGTCAAAGTCAATTCTAATACGTGGCCTTTCTTAACAGATAAGTCTATTTATTTTATTTAGTCTATGTTTTTTAATTTGTTGGGGTTGCGGTTAACTTTAGTAAAATTTTAATTTAAAGGGTTTATATTATCGTTTAGAATCTATAAATAGTTTTAATAATTTCAATTATGGTCGTTTAAATTATCTTTAAGAATCTATAAATATAAATAGATTTAATAATTTTAATTATGATCACAAGGTTAATACTTTTAATTGTTTTAAATTTTTTTATAGATTTCAAATTAAATAAAAATAAAACTAAAAATATACTTAAAAAAGGTTGGAAACATAAATATTTAAACTACAACTTTTGAAACAAAAAATACACTTAAAAAAATTGAAAACATAACACTTTTGAAACATGTAGTATCATTATTTTATAATTTAAATGTAATAAGGTCATTTTTAAAAATTATTTTAGAGGTACTAATAATATATATTTTTTTGTTCGCTATAATTTTTTTGACTTATGGGAAATCCATACCTAAAATAACAAAAATTGATTCATCTCTCTCTTAAGCACCCTACTAAATGAATGCTCAAGACTATCTAGGAGAAGCATTAGAAGAAATTTCAACTTAAAATGGGCCTTTCAACCATAATTCAAATTCCATATCATCATGTATTAGCCAACCAAATGACTTTAAAATTCAAATATCATATTGAATTATCTTTAATAAAAAAAATGAAATTAATTTGCTAACAAATTTTAGGTAATACTTGACCCACTTAAAATATATGATAAAAATAATTGATACCATAACTAATATATGATAATATTACTCCGAACTCAAAAAATAATATTACTAGTTCCAAGATGTAACATCTCCACATTTCTTAAAATAAAATAAAAAAATAAAAAATGGAGGTCTATGTGTAAAATGTAAATGTAAAATGATGCAATTTATTCTTACTTGTGCTTAGTGCTTTACTCATTTACTCTAATGACTTCAGTAAGATGACTTTATAATGTGAAATATGGTTGGAAAGAAACACTATTTTACTTGTTAACTAATGTATTAACTAGTTAATTTTATTTCTTAATTATTTTTATTTGTTAGCGACAATACTGATTTTAGGAAGAATACACATGGTCTTACTTAGCTTAATAGCTAAAGCATCAACCGTTTACTTCTTGCAGGTTATCTAAAAGGGTTCTCACCTTGTTAGGGTCCATCTCCAAGTCCTCTAAACTTAAACATGCAAGGTACCCTAGCAAACACAAAACAACAACAAAATTACTACTATGCGCCTAGTTTAAGCATAAGTTATACAATCACAAGGTAAGGTGATGATAAGGAAATATAATCGAAGAGTGGGAAACTATAGAGTCTTGGGTAAATGGTGAAATCCATTACTTGGAATTTAAGATACCAGGTGATGTCCTTACGATCTCCAGCTGGAGGGAAACCTGGTCATGTCCTAAACCCTAAAGGTTTATCTGGTCACTTTTTCGATTTTTACTCATTGTTCTTCTTGCCTGGGCTCTACGTGAGAGTCGAAGCTTCTGGCCCCTCGGACCTCGGTGGCAATTCTGATAAAATTTTGCAGGCCCTCGGCCTCACCTTGGCGCCTAAAACCTTGAACTATACTGTGGTTAACCTTGGCTCTGGTAAAATTTCTCAAGCTACTTTGTTTAAGGGTAGGTTTTGTTTAAGTTTACGGCTTCCTGGAGAGCCCTTGTTGCCAATGCTTCTTCCAGTATAGTAAGTCTTCTTTGTTCAAACTTTACGTTTTTCTTTTCAATGGTTTCTCAGCTATATATTTATATATATAACCCTTGGGAATGTCATTTTTGCAGGAGTTGATTGCTTGCAAGGTTTCGACTCTCTTGGTTTGCCAAGGGTAAGGACTTTATCCTTGAAGGAACACAAGGTCGTGGTTCTAGTAAGACCTACATATGCATTCCTTGCTTAAAGTGGTTTGAGGTTCTACGACCTGTCTGACTCTGGGGTTCTATGGTTCTGGAACAAACAGAGTTTTGTCTCTATGTTTTTCTTGTAATCAACAACAATGGTAAGTTCTTGGTTTTGCCTTGTGGCATAAAAAGATTTGTAACACGGCCTTCTCGACCGTGAATTTTTTGAAAGACTATAATGTTTATATTTAGTTGCTATACAATTATAGACTGAATTCTTAGCTTGTTCAGTCCTTGGACTATTGCTTATGAATGTTTACTATTTAAGGAATACATAGTCGAATGTTGTTTCTCTCTTGAACTTTTAGTTTTGTTTCCTAGTATATTTTGTTAAGGCCAATGGGCCGTTTGTAATTTCTCCTATTCAGTTAATTATAGTAAACTGAACATGTAAGTGTCAAGGCCATACGCCTGTCATTCTGTTTTCGATTTTTATTACGCTAGAGCAAAGCTCTGTCAAGAAGTAGTGAGTTAATCATTTATTGCCGTAAGGCGATGATAGTAGGTGAAATATTGCTTTTCTATTGAACCCTAAAAGGTCCTGAAGGTCATTGTGTTCTCCATCATTTCTAAGTTTTAAAACAGTATTTAAAAGAAATGTAGGGTTAAAGTCGTGCAGCCAAAACTCTGTTTCATAAAAAGATTTAAGAAATAAGCCTTTGTTTTATTTAAGGTAACTATTAAATCATGATGTGTGTTTTTAATCCTGGCTTGATGAAAACGATGGATAGTTATAAAATTGATTTCAAAATCACCTGTGTATAATTTTGTTTCTTGGTTGAAATGCGTCCACTGGTTTAAATCTCATGACTTAAAGATTTCTAAACAAAATCTATCCTAAATCTATTTTAGATTGTTTTTCATTAGAATTTTGTTATTAGATCTAAAGGATATTTATTTAAAAGAACCTATCTTGAACAAATCTGCTTTCATTGTCAAAGGGCCACCGAGTTTTAGAAACCTTGACTTGATTAAACTTTAACTACATATTTAGGTTTTGTATATAGAAATGGTTTAAGTGGTATAATTGTTGGACATGTAAGCCCTCATTTTAAACTTGTAAGTTATTATGGAAAGTTAATATATATATATATATATATATATATATATAAAAGTGTTCTATGGAAACTATTATTGATTCTTGTATAAGTTTTGATTGGAGTTCTAAACCCCAATTTTACCCTCTATATAGCAATTACTAATCGGATGTAAAAGGAAACTTATTCAACCCTAGAACTATAACTTATGTTAGCTTAGAAGGAAACATATATATATATAACATTCTAGTTATATAAAAATGTTTACACGAAGATTAAGTGTTAATGTGTCGATGGCTTCGAACTTATGGTTTTCAACTTAGTTCTTATTTCAAATTTGAGTTTATGTAATAAAATAGGATCTAGATGAAGGAAAACATTGTTCAAATAACTAGGATAATCTACATTCTACGACTGTAATTGTTTGAACCTTAATGAAGAAAATTTAATACTCAGAACTGAATACAAACTCTTAGGAAAGTAACTATAGTTTTTTTTCACAAAATAGACATAATTTGTTACCATGTTTGTTATTCTTTTTAGATACCTAAGCACTCTTCATGGAACAATATACAGAACAATGCTTTCAGTGCTAGGTTAAAACCCTACAAAATCGTTACTATTAAACTATGTAGCTATTGAACATACTTATAAACAAAATACATATATAATTAAATCATAGATAAATAACAAACATTTAGAACCTAGATAATTTGCATAAGGGGGACAAACACCCAAAGTAGACTGTTCCACCCAATTGTCTCTTGAAGCAGCCAAGATTACTTGCTTAGGGCCACCGAGCCTGTTCACTGGACAAAAATTACTGGATAATAGCACACACAGAACTTGCTGCGACTTAGCACTCAATAGTAGACTTAACTCAACAATTCCACTTTAGCTATCCCCTCATTGAATTCCTTGTGTGTCTGAATTTTCTGTTTGTAACAGTAACAAGGTTCATTCTCTTGGAAATAGAATGTAGTTAGCCTCCTGCTCAATTTGCTGGTATTTATAAGATTACTTAGGGCTTTGGGTCTATTTTGGAATTAAATGAGCCACGTGCTCAGTTCCCCCTCTTAAGGAACATGACCACAATTTTAGGGATTTTGCTTCTTGCAACAACTAGAAAGTTAAATGCTAGTGATGCCACTTGTTAATTAGCCTTCTACAGCTACTCATTCTGCCTAGTGGGTCAATGAACACTCTTTCAACATTCTCCATTGGATAGGTGTCTATTCTATTCAATTACAGTCATTCTTGACCAACTTGGTCATAAAAACATTACAATAATTTTAACATAATGTTTTCTCAAATAAAAAAATATATATTTATTTTTCAGTTCTAGGTGGGTTACAAACGCCCCCCTTAAGTTTAACATCGTCCTTGATGTTTCTTTTAAGTTTATTCGGAGTCTTCGAGAACAGAGTTGGATATGACTTTCGCATATGACTCTCCAATTCTCAGGTTGCTTCATCTGGACTGAGTTGTTTCCATTGCACCTTTACCTGTTCAATGGTGCGATTCTGGAGAAAAATTTTCCTCTTGTCAAGAATACAGTCTGGTTCCACCTGAAAATCTCCTTCGAGTTCTACTTGAATAACATTCCAGTCGATCACATGAGTAGCATCGTACACATACTTTTTCAATATGGAAATATGAAAGACATTATGTATTCTAAGATTAGGTGGTAATGCTAACTGATATGCCACTGGCCCAACTCTTGCCAAAATTTTGAACAATCCATAATACCTGGGTGCTAATTTAGCACAAGTCCCTAACTTAAAGGAGCTCTTTTGGGGTTTTACCTTAACAAATAAATCCTTGACTACTTGGACATTAGAGTAAATTTGAAGTCTAAAATGGGCCTCCTAAGGAAAATAATAAAATAATAGTTAAAATAATAAAATAATATTTATTAATTTTGGAGGAAGAAAGAAAAAACTATTTTTTTGTTCATATTTTCGACATATCTCCTTGTGTTTTTACTCAAATTTCGAGCAGGAGAGCTCATTGGATGCATAATTTAATTTCGTATCCAACAAGTACCCACACGACATACTTTTGATGGACCTCACTACCCCAAAAACAAGAAATACCAGAAAAAACGTGATGATGACATGTTGTTTTAACATGTATAAAATGTGTTGCTTTGCTTAGTTTTTCTACTACTACCATTATTGAGTCATTTTGTTTTTTATTTTTAGGAAAACTAGTTATAAAATCAAGATTGATAACTTCAAAGATTGGGTGGGTGTTGATGCTCATCTTTAACTTGTCAACATTCTATATACCTAGCTATATATTCATCTACTTCATTTTTCATCTTAAGCCAAAAATGCTCTTTTCTCAACATTGTTATCATCTTTTGATACCCCAGATGTCTGGAATAATGAATTTTATGTACTTCATTTAAAATCAACAGTTTAATTTCTGGTATGTTAGGCACATAAAGTCTGTTTTTATACAGCATTAAGCCTTTTTCGTTTAAACTATAATTTGTTTTTATATTTTTAGATTCATTCTGAGTTACCTTTTCTCTTAGATTTTGGTATTATGTGTCCAGTTTTATCTCTTCTTCCAATTTATCATATAATTATGTCTTATAACTGCTAATGACAGCTATAAAATTCTTTATTGCATTTATGCTTAAGGCATCAACCACTTTATTTTCCTTTCCTTTGATGTGTTTGATTTCAAAATCATATTTGCTAAGAAAAGCTAACCATCTATCTTTCCATTGCATTTAGATTTTGTTGATCAAACAAATACTTCAAACTTATGTTATGAGACATTAACAAAAATATTTTACCCATTAGATGATGGCACCAAATTTTTAGAGTATGAATTATGATAGCCAATTCTAAGTCATAAGTTGCATAATTATTTTCGTGTGTTTTTAACTTCCTTGATTCGTAAGCAATTACGTGACCTTCTTGTGTTAGTAATCCACCCAAACCTTCATTGCATGCATTAGTTCATACAACAAAATGTTTGTCTAGACTTGCCATTTTCAGTATGGGTGCAATAGTTAATAGTTATTTTAATCTATTAAATCTTTCTTCACACTTTTGATCCCATACAAATCTTTTTCCTTTTTTATGTAATGATGTAATGTGATTCATGATCTTTGAGAATCATTCTATAAATTTATCATCATAAGCCTTTATTCCCATGAATGATCGTACACCAATTACGTCTTTAGGAACAGGCCAATCAATTATTTCTTTTATCTTATCCGGGTCTACAGGTATTCCTTCCTTGGATATCACGTGACCTAGATACTATATTTTATCTTTGTAAAATTCACATTTACTGAATTTAGGATATAGTTTATGTTCTCTCAGAGCATGTAGTATTATTTGCAAGTGTTCATCATGTTCTTCTTTTCATTTTGAATAAATTAATATGTCATCTATGAAGAAGACTACAAATTTATTTAAGTATTTACTTAAAACACTGTTCATTAAACACATAAAAGTTGTTGCAACATTTGTTATCCCAAAGGGCATAATCACAAACTCATAGTGCCCATATCGGGTTCTTAAAGCAGTTTTAAAAATATCTTCATCTTTAATTCTAACTTGATGATATTCAGATCTCAAGTCTATTTTTGAAAATATCGTCGGTCCTCGTATCTGATCAAATAGATCATTTATGAGGGGTAGGGGATATCTATTTTTAATTGTCATTTTGTTCAGTTTACGGTTGTCTATGCATAGACATAATGTACCATTTTTCTTTTCAACAAATAAGATAGGTGCTCCCCAAGGGGATACACTTGGTCTTACATAATTTTTATCTATCAGTTCTTGTAGTTGTGATTTTAATTTGTTAAGTTCTAAAATGTTCATTCGATAAGGATCCTTTGAATTAGGTACAACTCCTAGTACTAATTCAATCGTAATATCCAGATCTCTCTTTGGAGGTAATCCTGGAATATCTTTCGGGAAAACATCTAAGAAATATTGTAGGATTGGAATATCATCAAATTTCAGCTTATCTTTTGTATCCATGTGTTTGTTATTGATTATATGTACAACAAAAAATTTACAACATTTCCTTATAGTCTTTTTCATTTGTAAGGCTAGGATTTGTTTAACATAAGCTTTCATATGTATTCCTTTGATTGTAATTCTCTCTCCTTTATCATTTAAACAAGTAAATGTTTTTTGAAAACAATTTAAAACTACTTGATGTCTTTCCAATAAATCCATATGTATTAAAACATCATAAGATCCTAACGGTAATAAATTTAACTTTACTTGAGTTTTGAACTGAATCATAAACAAGTCACCGTTTTCAACATAATTAACTACTTTTATTTTTGTCCCTGTAGATAACTAGACCAACCAATACTTTTCAAACTCTTTCAAAGATAAATTGCATTTGTCCACTATGTTAGGTGACACATAGATTAAACTAGCATGTGGGTCAATCAGAATGGAAACATGATGGTTTTGTATTCTTTTTGTGGGTCAACCTTTTCTTTTTGTGGGTCAACCTTTTCTAAGTTACTTTCTTTCTTATTCTTTGAGTTAGGTATGTTTTCTCTCTTTTTACTTTGTTCATTACAGAAGTTGGATTTTCTCATTGCCTCTTCAAGGGTATTTGGATTATCAAATTCAATTATGTCCTTGAAGCTAGCAGGAAAACAACTTAGAAACCTTTGTATTTTGGGCTTTTCATCAATTATGTATGGTACATATCTTAGTAAACTTAGAAATTTTCTGCTACTTCACTCTTTCATTGTCATTGAACCTAGTTTCAGTTCATAAAACTATTTAACTCTTTCTTCATAATACTGTCCAGATAAGAATTTCCTTTTAAAGTAATTTTAAAGACTCTCCAAGTTAAATACTTTTGAATCTTTTTATGTCCTGACACCAGATGTCATATTTTTCAGTAAGGTTGTAGATAGCCATCTAGGCTTCTAGTCTATTGGAGTAGTTATAAATATGAAAGTACTTTTTCATCCTCGATAAGCAATCCTTGACTTCTTCACCCTTTTCCAGTTCCCCGTTAAACATGGGAGGTTTTTGTTCGGGTACACAGGGTACTCCTAAAAGACCAAACACCTTTAGATACCGCTTCACACAAACAGATCATAGATCAACACACTGATGTTTGTCACATGGTTAAAACCCTCGAGAGGGAAACAGTCCATGGCCCCAGCCAAATAGCTACTTGGAGCAATTTATTATGCAAAAGAAAAAAAGTTACATGAGCTTCTCATAACTGATCAAATAGGCAAGGACCCTCTATGCTCTTTAAATAGAGATCATAGACCAATCGGGTGTTAAGCCATGGATCAATGGTAGGTATGATCTAAGAGAAGTTGAACAGTCGGATCACTCTATGTCTAGAACATATCATGACCGTTGGATTAGAATATTTACAAATGCATACTAATGCATACTAAAGAAACACACTTTTACCTAACGGATATATTACACAAGTTGATCTTAACTAACTCCTAAGTGTATAAATATCCTAACATCCCCCCTTAAGAACAACTTGGGATAGGATTGAAGGATTTACAAAAGTGACACTATTAGGAGAAGGAAGGAGGCATTAGAGCCTATCCCCCTTTAAGGACACATTCCCGAACTCCTAACATAGACCGAATTTTAGAAAACTTCGCTTCTGTAAGAGACTTGGTGAAGATGTCTGCAACTTGATCATCTATAGGGAAATAGAGCACTTCAATAACACAATCATGAACAAGATTTATGATGAAGTGCATGTGTATCTTAATGTGTTTGCTACGCTGATGTAGATCTGGATCTTTGGAAATCTTGATGGCACTTTGATTGTCGCACCAAAGTGCAGTAGGCTGCTGCTGCTCGAATCCAAACTCTGAAAGGATCTGTCGAAGCCATAAAGCTTCTTGAATGGCATTAACTGTGGCTTGATATTCTGCTTCTGCTGAAGAAAGAGCAAGAGCTTGTTGTTTCTTACAAGCCCAAGTGACAGGTCCAGATCCCAGACTGAAAACATAACCTGCAGTAGACTTTCGATTATCAGGATCACCGGCCCAATATGAATCAGTGAAACCAACCAACAAAGGTTTCCCCATGTACTGTAATGAATCCCAAACTGAATTGTGCCTCGAATATATCGAAGTATTTTTTTTGCTGTTTTCCAATGACTTTCATGAGGAGTTTGCATATAACAGGAAACACGACCAACGACAAAGGAAAGGTCAGGACAGGAATGAGTCAAGTATAAAAGACTACCAACAAGCTGACGATACAAGGTGGCATCAACTTCAGGGGAAGTACAAGTGGCAGAAAGTTTGACTCCAGACTGGAAGGGAGAAGGGGCTGGTTTACACTCTTCCATGTGGAAGTGACGAAGAACGTCACAAGCATACTTAGACTGGGAAAGAAAGATTCCTTCTTTGGTTTGCAAGACTTGGAGACCAATAAAATAATGCAAATGTCCTAAGTCTGACATTTCAAAATTTTGCTTAAGACTGGATTTCACATGGGTTATAAGGTTAGGGTCACTACTAGTAAGGATAAGATCATCAACATAAAGAACAAGTATGATGAGATGGTTTCCTACTTTCTTGGTATAGACATTGGGGTCAGAATGACATCTAGAAAAACCAATGTCAAGGAGAAAGCTATCCATTTTGGCATACCAATCTCTAGGAGCTTGCTTAAGGCCATATAAGGAATTCTTAAGGAGACAAACAAGGCTAGAGTTATTCTGAACATATCCAGGAGGTTGTTCCATGTAAATTTCCTCATGTAAATCACCATGTAAGAAGGAAGACTTGACATCCATTTGATGGAATTCCCAGTTATGTAAGGTTGCAAGGGAAAGAACAAGGTGGATGGAGTTCATTTTCGCTACAGGGGAAAAGGTTTCATTGTAGTCAATCCCTTCAACTTGGGAAAAACCTTTGGCAACTAATCTTGCCTTAAGTCTTTCAAAACTTCCATCTGATGCATACTTAGTTCTGTAGATCCATTTACATATGACAAGTTTTATTCCTTTTGGAAGAGGAACAAGATCCTAAGTATCATTCGTCATTAAGGAACGATATTCTTCATCCATAGCTGCATCCCAATCTGGATTTCCTGATGCTTCTGCAAAAGTTTCTGGATCATGATTCTCGGAAACTTGAGCCAAAAGAGAAGAGGCTCGCTGAAACTGAGAACGTGTTCGACGTTGATCTCTAGGATCATCGGCAAGATCACCAGCTGCTTCACATGTTGAACAGACCCATCGAGGAAGTATTGGTGCTCGTGCAATTGGAGGAACATGAGCAGGCACAGGTGGATTTTCATCCTCACTGTCATCATCAGAAACTGGAGTTGGAAACCTATCAAGGAAGCTCGAGGAAGAAGAAGAAGAAGGCACAATCATCGAATCAGGATTGCAGGCCAAAGATGGCACACCTGCGAAGTTAGGCTCATAGGCCAAGAGATTTTCATCAAATTTAACATCTCTTCTAATGATTATATCATGAGAATGTGGTTGAAGAAGTCTATAACCTTTTACATCTTCAGAATATCCAACAAATATGCACTTTTCACTTTTAGGCTGCAATGCTTTCCGTTTTTCATCCGAAATGTGAGCCCATGCTTCACAACCAAACACACGAAAGTGGCTTACATCTGGTTTAATTTTACTCCATGCTTCTTCTAGTGTTATACCTTGTAAAACTTTAGTGGGTGTGCAATTAACTATGTAATTTGCACAATTTATGGCCTCAGCCCAATATTGAAGACTTAGTCCCTTAGATTGGATCATACAATTAGCCATTTCTTTTAAAGTGCGGTTCTTCCTTTCAACTACACCATTTTGTTGTGGTGTATATGGAACATTGTGCTATTGTTGGATTCCTTGTTCAGTGCAAAAAGTAGTGAACTTGTTGTTAACATATTCTCCTCCATTGTCAGATCTTAACTTAATAATTTGATGACCAGATTGTTTTTCAACAAGGGCCTTGTAGGCCAAGAACATGTTAAATACTTCGTTCTTAAGTTTTAGGAAGTAAACCCAAGTGCGTATGGAGTAGTCATCAATGAAAATTAAGAAATATTTGAAACCAGAAAAGGAAGCAGATGGAAGAGGGCCACACAAGTCACTATGCATAAGCTCCAAGGGAACCGAGGCGTGCCAAGAGGCACATTTGTCAAAACTGTCCCAATGATGTTTTCTGAGTACACAACCAAAACAAACACCATCCTTGCAAGATGCCAGCAGAAGACTAGTCACCATTTTGTCTTTACATAGTTGTTGCAATGAGTGATAATTTAAGTGACCAAATCGCTCATGCCAAAGTTTGCTCAAGTTATCACTATGAGCAACAAAAACTGAAGGAAAAGGTGATGACCCAAAGTTGTTAAATTTGTACAACCTGGTAATATCATCAACAGTTCCAGTAGCAAGGATATTTTGAGGATTTTTAAAATCCTTGATTACAACTTGGTGAGGTGTAAACGTCACAGTTTTACCTTCACATGAATGAGTAATTTGATAGACTGATAACAAATTGCAAGAAATTTTTGGAACACATAGTACATCACTGAAATGCCCATTTTCTATGCCCATTTTCTACTGGAACTGTTCCAGATCCTACAACACTTAGAGATCTATCATCACCAACAAATATTTGTTTGGTGTTACATTCATGCATAGTAGAAAAGATGGCTTTATCCTTAGCCATATGATAAGATGCTCCAGAATCAATGAGCCATTCATTTGAAGTAGAAGAAGGAGATGCAGTATAAGAGTAACTAGAAGCACAAAGTGCATGTCCATGAGAGGTATATTCTGAAGACGAATCTAGGCTAATGTGGTGCTTCTTCATTTCTGCTTCCAAGGCTGCCATCTTCTTAAAACACTTAGATTCATCATGATTATCTTTCCCACAAAAATTGCAATGACGCTCAGTCTTCTTTCCTTTTTGCTTGGATCCTTTATCATTTTTTAAGGGAGGAGCTGACTGAGAGGGTTTGGGACCCTTGTTGTTTTGCTTATTATTGCGAAAATTATGCTTCTTGGGAGGCTTGGACTTTTCTTTTTGTTGGGACAATAAGGCTTTCCCAGATGTATCTGCATTGTTAATTATTCCAAGATGAATGAGCTTATCTTGCTCTCTAATTAAGGAATCACAAAAGGATTCAAGACTAGGTTCTTAATAGCTGGCTGCAGTCAAGGATTCTTTCATGGAGTAGAATGTAGATACAAAAATAGAATATGCAGGTCCAAGTTTGGAAAGAATATGATAAATACATTGTTTGTCTTCTTTCTTAATCTTGCATTCTGCACATAATAGTCTAAGAGTTTTATACTTAGATAAATAGTCTTGAATGCATGAAAAATCATTTGGATTCAAGGAAAGCAACTCATTCTCAAGTTGATGACCCCAAATTTCATTGTGTTTACCAAACACAGATTCCAACTTTTCCCAAGCTTTATCAGGTTCATTAATTCCAGATATGTGGAATCGCAAATTAGGGTCAGTGCAAGAAGATGAGGGACCTTTAAGATGCAATCCTAGTTTTCAAAAACAAGATCATGTTACCAAAAAATACATCAACCCGAGCCTGACATAGCACTTGGTATGGTTCAACCCGAGCCTGACATGTCATGGAACATGTAGGATAGGAAGCCATATCACGTACGCGTTATATAACTACAAAACGCGCTCGCGATATGTAGTTATAAAACACGTACGTGATTTGCAAATCATAAAAAAAAAAATTTAAATACATAGTCCCAAACCCGTGGCCCATTTTCACAATCAAGAACACGAATTCGAAGGGCCATTGGAGCGTTTTGGAGTGAGACCACTGCTTGGGATTGTTGCAGGAGCTGATTCAGGTTGAGGGGAGGAGATTTCACTCATGCATTGTCATCCAACAAGGTAATTCAATCACCCAATGCATTTTTTTTGGTCAATTTTTACCCTATAATTGTGTGACTTTAGATGTGTGATATTCAAATGCACTTCCCTCCTATATTTTTTAATTCTCAAGAGAATTACCTTATACACCTAGTAGAAGAGATTGAAGAATGTGGTTCTATCCATATCCATACAATGTTGCTTGCGAAGAGATATATGAAGTTTCTAAAACATTTTGTGAGACAAAGAGTTCATCTAGAAGGATCTATGGCTGAGGGGTACATGGTCTTTCAGATAATGGTTCATTTGAGTGAGTACTTACCTCAATTGCATTTTGAAGATCCATGATTATGGGGCAATAACCAAGATCAATTTTTTTAAGGAGAAATATTAGAGGGTGGAGGGTCTTCAAAGAGGATAAGAGGTATACTCAAATTTTTTGTAACAATTTTTCTAATCCTAAATATTGTAAATTTGGATTTAAATAATGATTACTTGTACATGTAGATGCTAAGGAGTGGGAGTCATTACATTTGTATGGTGCATACAATTCTTAATTTATGTTAGAGTGGACTGAGGAGTATAATCAACGAAAGAAAGTAGAGGTTGAATATCACTTTAAAATGGTTTTTAGAACATACTGGAATGTAATTCAATCTTTAGAGAATGATAATTGTGTATGTTTTGTTTATGCATCAAACATAATGGAAATTAGGTTTTTAACATATTTTGAGGTGGTCATGTTTTAGTGGATTTATGATGCCAAGGTAAATACATTCCATAACTTCTCAACTGAATAAGTTTTCTTGTTTCATATTATTTTGTGCTTCTCTAACAATTTTCTCAAAGACATTTGATTTGGTGAGGCTAGGGAATCCACCACACGCCAATGATTTAATTGATATGTTGAATATATTTTCCTAGTAACACCTATGTAAGAAAAAATCAATACCATAAATATACAAAATAAAAGTAAAAGTGTTAAACTTTAATTATTGTTTATAGTTTTTTATGTTTGAAAAATTAGTCAAACTTAAGTTTGTGTATGTTTTCCTTAATTTACATTTTCAGTTTTGAAGAGATGTCATTATATACCATGTATACGTTTCTAATTATTTTCTTATTGATTTTTTTATTGCAGTTGCGACTATGGACCCCAATGCGGAAATATTGATTGAGCTTGCCCAGTTGAGAGGTTTGAGTACTGCTTTTAGTGGTGGTGATAGAATTCGACGTTCACTTGCATCCACTTTGGACGCAATTGTTGAGACTATCACATTGTCAAACAACATACTATATGATATTACTTCATATAGAGAAAGAAAAAGACGTGAGTACGCTGATGGGCTTAGCTACAATGCAATAAAAAATTTGAAAATCACCAAAGAGCATATATTTTCATTGTTTAGGGACCCTCGCATGGGGGAAATCCCAAATGAAAATAGGCCACATATCTATATCGATTGGTGCACATATCAACCATTTGTTGATAACTGGATGGACAGATGGTATATGGTTTTTGATATGCCACCACACAACAACAGGGAAATCCCGTTGTACTTCCTTTGGAAGATGTATGCAGAGTTCATGTTGGGAAAACACGTAAACTATTTTGATATATTGCAGTTTCAGGGGATCGGTGGGGGGATGCCCCAAAATCGACCCAATGCTAGGCTTCGAGACGTTGATCGCCCTATCCCTGCACCTTGCAAACAGTTTCCTGGGCCAGATGTCCCACCTGTACATCATGTTTTCCACAGACACGTGAGGCATTTTGAGTTTGGCACGAGCCGTTGTTCTCCATAGAACTATGGTTCAGCATATGGGTGAGGAAGGGACATCTATCCCTGGTGTGGTACATACACCAGGTCCTCATGGTGCAGTACCATCTTCTAGTGCAGTACCACCCACTGGTGCAGGACCATCTACTGTAGGACCATCTACTAGTGTAGCACCATCAACACATTACCAGCCTACTTTCGAGCCTCATGAGTGCACATCGTGTGGTTGTCCATGCTATGGTATTTCTTCAGATGTTGTCTTCAGTGGGTTTTTTAGTGATGTATGTATATGGTTAATTGTAATAAATTCTTCATTTATTTTCCTCTTTGTACACATATGTATAGTTTGAGATACTATATTAATTTTGTGAACTTTCATTTGATGCTTTATGCCGACAGCAACGCCCCAGAGTATCATGTTCCACACTCTACACAGGGGCAGGACATTCCATCCACTGATCCCGTATCTCACACCGAGGTAAACATTTTAAAATTTCAGTTTTTTAATACTTGTTAAATTGTTAATTTCCACATACTGTACATGTTAGCTCACTAATGTTATCTACGGTCTAATATTTACAATTATTAAACTTGCAGATGCTGGATCCTTCACGGGGGAAAGCAGTGATGGAGGTAGGATCCATGGTTGTATCCACCGAGGAAATATCTGGGCAGATGCCAGATCCTACATGAGGGGAAGCAGTGATGGAGGTAAACATTTTAAACATTTAAAAAATGTCATTTTTTAAATACATGAATGTTCGTTGAATCATCCATGTCTAGCTACATGACCTCTTGTTGACTATAGGTTGGTACCGAAACATCTAGACCATCTCTTGGAGTTGTATCTCCCCATAGGCCATATGTGAACAAGGGTCAAGTGTATATGAGACGGCGTACTCCTAGAAAGAGTGAAGTTGTCCGCGACCATGGAGATACTGATACCATGGTAATTTGTATATCCTTCGATGATATTTCTTGGTTAACTTGAAATCCAGTGCATAAAATATTTTGTTAATGTTTTATTTGCATGTTTACTACATCAGGAGCCAGAGTTTACTGTCAAAAACCTTGCAGGGATGGTTGATGCAACAGTCAGTGCTGCATCTACAATGGAAACAAGTCACACAGAGGTACAACTATTTGAACATGATATAGACATAGTGTGTTATTGTTGTCTATTGTTTATTCATGCACATTTCTAACTATTTCAAGATTTGGTGATTGTAGCCACCACCACCACCACCACCACCAGGTCCTGCCCCCTCTGGTTCGACCATGGATGCGACCATAATTCATGTTCAACCAACAGCTCCATCTGCTACACAAGAAACCCAATCCCCTTTGTCACAATCTGTCACTGAGGTGAGATGTCCATTAATGAACAATTGTTTCATGCAATGTCCATTAACATTTTCATAATTTTTGAGTTAATTTAGATATGGTATTTTATTGAGCTAATGTATTAGTACATAGTTAATTGAATTTAACAATTGATATTTAATTTGCAGGATCCAGATATGCACACTGGTCCTATAGTTGAGCCTACAGGATCACCCTCAAGAAAGAACAAGAGGAAGCTTGAGTTTTGATGTGTCTTATGGGATATGTACATATCGATACATGTGTACATGTGGCTTGGACAGTTTTGGATACATGTACTTTTGGAGACATGTACATTGACATTTCACTTACATGTACATGTGGCTTGGATAGTCTTGGATAGTTGTGGAGAGACATGTACTTCTGGTTACTTTTGGATATATATGTACTTTTCTATATTTTGGATATATATGTACTTTTGGAGACATGTACACAATTGACATTTCAGTTATAAATGAATGATACATTTCACTTTGAATTTGTTCTTTGGTTTCCACATGTTCTTGTGTCAATCTATTGTACTGATTTGTGAGGATTATCTATTACTTATGAATGCACTATGTCAAAAGAAAAAACTATTATATTTAAAGGTTTCAATGATCTCAATACATGCACACTAAATTCAAAGTTCTTGCTCATGTAATTTAATAAATATAAGTTCAATACAATGTATTTCAAGGTTTCAATGAACTCACTACTTGCACACCAATTGGATATATCTAATTAAAAATTGTGAGTTTGGATTCATTAAATTACAAGTTAAGTCAATGCTCAAGTGTAATTTAATAAAACTAAGTGCAATACATGCTTTACATTTCATCAACAACCAACAACACTATTCAACAAACCTCATGCACCCAATGACTAATCACTCAGCATTAAAGAAACTACAATAGAATCCAAAGACTGAGAACCAACTTTGTGAATCAACATGATTTGAAGCATAAGTCCATCGGATTTGAAAAAGTTCAGTTCGACATTAGATTGATTTTGAATTGAGTTGTGACAGTAAGATAATATTAGGGTTAGGATTAGGGTTTCCTTAGTAGGGTTATGGTAATGGGACATGCATGTTAAACAATAAACCCTAGTTAGGGATAGGGTTTTCCAAGTTTGGCCTTCGTTGGCATGAAATGCATTGTCCATATTTGGCTCTCATTGGCGTGACTGCATTGTCCCTACTGAGCGAAACCCTAGCTTCAGAAACCATCGTAGATGGAGGTCATCGGGCAATGGACAGGAGGGAGAACCCCCCCCCCAGCCAAAATCCCATGTCACGAATCCAACGGAATTGACGTTTCATCGATCGGAGGCCTGAGCATCGATCTATGGCGAGTTACAGGTCACCTCCAGATACCGTTCAGGGACACCTGGAGGACTTGGGCCCGGTGCGCAAAAAACCTCACGGAGCGGCAATTTTGAATTCTATCAACTCCTGCTAGTGTGTTTGGGAATGGGAAATATGGCAATTCCAACCGCATCCCCACCATCCGTGGCTTTCCAGCTTTGGATCTCGTTGGCGTGACTGCATTGTCCCCTACTGAGCGAGACCCTAGCTTCAGAAACCACCGTAGATGGAGGTCATCGAGAAATGGAGAGGAGGGAGAGGCCCCCCCCCCTAGCTAAAATCCCTCGTCACAAATGCAACGAAATTGACGGTTTGTCGATCGGAGGCCCGAGCATCGATCTATGGCGAGTTGCAGGTCACCTCTAGATACTGTTCAAGGACACCTGGTGGACTTGGGCCCGATGCGCAAAAAACCTCACGGAGCGGAAATTTTGAATTATGTCAACTCCTGCTAGTGTGTTTGGGCATGGGAAATATGGCAATGCCAACCGCATCCCCACCATCCGTGGCTTTCCAGCTTTGGCCCTCGTTGGCGTGACTGCATTGTCCCCTAATGAGCGAAACCCTAGCTTCAGAAACAACCGTAGATGGAGGTCATCCGGCAATGGAGAGGAGGGAGAGGCCCCCCTAGCTAAAATCCCACTTCATGAATCCAACAGAATCGACGGTTCATCCATCGGAGGCCCGAGCATCGATCTATGGCGAGTTGCAGGTCATCTCCAGATACCGTTCAGGGACACCTGGTGGACTTGGGCCCAGTGCGCAAAAAACCTCACGGAGCAACAATTTTGAATTCTGTCAACTCCTGCTAGTGTGTTTGGGCATGGGAAATATGGCAATGCCAACTGCATCCCCACCATCTCTGGCTTTCCAGATTTGGCCCTCGTTGACGTGACTGCATTGTCCCCTACTGAGCGAAACCCTAGCTTCAGAAACCACCGTAGATGGAGGTCACCGAGCAATGGATAAGAGGGAGAGGCCCCCCTAGATAAAATCCCACGCCATGAATCCAACGGAATCGACAGTTCGTCGATCAGAGGCCCGAGCATCGATCTATGGCGAGTTGCAGGTCACCTCCAGATACCGTTCAGGGACACCTGGTGGACTTGGGTCCGGTGCACAAAAAACCTCACGGAGCGGCAATTTTGAATTCTGTCAACTCCTGCTAGTGTGTTTGGGCATGGGAAATATGGCAATGCCAACCACATCCCCACCATGCGTGGATTTCCATCTTTGGCCCTCGTTGGTGTGACTGCATTGTCCCCTATTGAGCAAAACCCTAGCTTCAGAAATCACCGTAGATGGAGGTCACCGGGCAATGGACAGGAGGGAGAGGCCACCCCCTAGCTAAAATCCCATGTCACGAATCCAACAAAATCAATGGCTCGTCGATCGGAATCCCGAGGATCGATCTATGGTGAGTTGCAGGTCACCTCCAGATACCGTTCAGGGACACCTGGTGGACTTGGGCTCGGTGCGCAAAAAACCTCACGGAGCAGCAATTTTGAATTCTGTCAACTACTGCTAGTGTGTTTGGGCATGGGAAATATGGCAATGCCAACCGCACCCCCACCATCCATGGCTTTCTAGCTTTGGCCCTCGTTGGCGTGACTGCATTGTCCCCTACTGAGCGAAATCCTAGCAAGTCTGGCTGATAAACATGCCTAAGTAAAAATATGGTGCATTACAGTCCATGCATGCCAAGTGGCATCTCGGAAAAAATATACACATGTACTATTGTTAACATGTTGCATCAACAATATAATTTAAATTTTGAGTTAAAAACATTGGTTTTGCTTTAATATAGCTTTTGTTTATAGATATAAACCTACACCATGCATATTATAGAACTTATTAGGTTAAGGGTTACACTCTCGATATTTTTCTTTAGGGTACTGGGAAAAAGAAAAATATTGCTTCCACCCACATATACTTTGTGTTTACTTGCACATGTTGTATGCTTTTCCCTAGAAAATGCCATTGTCTAAAGCGAATTATCACATAATAGATATTATATTGTTGAAGGAATGAAAGAACCCTATTACTCATAATGATGAATGATGATGATGTTCATGATGTTGATGGTGAGGATGATGATGAGGATGATGTTGATGATGTTGATGATGATGATGATGATGAAGGTGATGAAGATGATGTTGATGGTGATGGTGATGATGATGAGGATGCGGATGATGATGATGTTCGTGATGTTGATGGTGATGATGATGATGTTCATGATGTTGTTGGAGATGATGATGATGAGGATGATGATGATGATGATGATGATGATGAAGGTGATGAAGATGATGTTGATGGTGATGGTGATGATGATGAGGATGCGGATGATGATGATGTTCGTGATGTTGATGGTGATGATGATGATGAGGATGATGATGAGAATGATGATGATGTTCATGATGTTGATGGTGAGGATGATGATGATGTTCATGATGTTGATGGTGATGATGTTGATGGTGATGGTGAGGATGATGATGATGATGATGTTCATGATGTTGATGGTGATGATGATGATGTTCATGATGTTGATGGTGAGGATGATGATGAGGATGATGTTGATGATGTTGATGATGATGATGATGATGAAGGTGAGGATGATGATGAGGATGATGTTGATGATGTTGATGATGATGATGATGATGAAGGTGAGGATGATGATGATGATGAAGGTGATGATGAGGAGGAGGATGACGACGATGATGATGTTTGTGATGTTGATGGTGATGAGGATGATGATGATGAATGATGATGATGTTCATGATGTTGATGGTGAGGATGATGATGATGATGTTCATGATGTTGAAGGTGATGATGAGGATGATGATGATGGTGATGGTGATGGTGATGATGATGATGATGATGATGATGATGATGAATGATGATGAATGATGATGATGTTCATGATGTTGATGGTGAGGATGATGATGATGATGTTCATGATGTTGATGGTGAGGATGATGATGAGGATGATGTTGATGATGTTGATGATGATGATGATGATGAAGGTGAGGATGATGATGAGGATGATGTTGATGATGTTGATGATGATGATGATGATGAAGGTGAGGATGATGATGATGATGAAGGTGATGATGAGGAGGAGGATGACGACGATGATGATGTTTGTGATGTTGATGGTGATGAGGATGATGATGATGAATGATGATGATGTTCATGATGTTGATGGTGAGGATGATGATGATGATGTTCATGATGTTGATGGTGAGGATGATGATGATGATGTTCATGATGTTGAAGGTGATGATGAGGATGATGATGATGGTGATGGTGATGGTGATGATGATGATGATGATGATGATGATGATGAATGATGATGAATGATGATGATGTTCATGATGTTGATGGTGAGGATGATGATGATGATGTTCATGATGTTGATGGTGAGGATGATGATGAGGATGATGTTGATGATGTTGATGATGATGATGATGATGAAGGTGAGGATGATGATGAGGAGGAGGAGGAGGATGATGTTGATGATGATGATGGTGATGATGATGATGGAGGTGAGGATGATGATGATGATGAAGGTGATGATGATGATGAGGATGAGGATGATGATGATGTTCGTGATGGTGATGGTGATGATGATGATGATGATGAGGATGATGATGATGAATGATGATGATGTTCATGATGTTAACGGTGAGGATGATGATGATGATGTTCATGATGTTGAAGGTGATGATGAGGATGATGATGATGATGATGATGTTGATGGTGATGATGATTATGAGGATGATGGTGATGAATGATGATGATGTTCATGATGTCGATGGTGAGGATGATGATGAGGATGATGATGATGAGGATGATGGGGATGAATGATGATGATGTTCATGATGTTGATGGTGAGGATGATGATGATGATGTTCATGATGTTGATGGTGATGATGTTGATGGTGATGGTGAGGATGATGATGAGGATGATGATGATGTTCATGATGTTGATGGTGAGGATGATGATGATGATGATCATGATGTTGATGGTGACGATGATGATGTTCATGATGTTGATGGTGAGGATGATGATGAGGATGATGTTGATGAGGATGATGAGGATGAATGATGATGATGTTCATGATGTCGATGGTGAGGATGATGATGAGAATGATGATGATGATGTTCATGATGTTGATGGTGACGATGTTGATGGTGATGGTGAGGATGATGATGATGATGATGTTCATGATGTTGATGGTGAGGATGATGATGAGGATGATGTTGATGATGTTGATGATGATGATGATGA
>LPNX010195957.1:0-31329 GCA_001517045.1 Pseudotsuga menziesii
CATTACTTTTGTGTGTATACAGGTTATAATTAATCATATTTATTAAAAAAATTATTTGGGTTGATGGGCAGCCTATTTATACATTTATATATGTATGTGTGAGATCCGAGAAATTGAATCGAAATCATCACTACCCAATATTCACTTTTACATTGAAAACGATAAATGCAAGTTGCAACAATCGCATGACGTCCTCTTCATTCTAAACCTAGTTATCGGATCATCGTCGTAAACCCAATAAGTAGGAGTATTAGGGTTGTGACGTCCTCTTCAAATAAATTTTTAAATTTATTATTTGTCTCGAGCCTACAGTTGATTAATTGTCTCTATGGTTCATATAGGTTTGTTTAGTTGGTGTTTTATGGATTTTTTTCAATCCTCCATGAATTCACGGAGGATTGAAAAAAATCGGGCAGCATTTCGGCTTGCCCGGGACATATTTCAAAATTAAACCAGTAGCATAAACGCTACCGGTTGACATAATTTATATATATATATAACAAATTAACAAAAAATTCAATTTAACTAAAACCGACCTCGACCGAGGTATTTCTTAACCCTCGGTCAAGGTATTAATACCTCAACCGAGGGTTAGGAAATACCTCGGTCGAGGGCTGAAAAAAACCTCAGTCAAGAGCTTGATAAAACCTCGGTCAAGATATTAGGACCTCGGTCGAGGGCTTGTTAAACCCTCGACCGAGGTACGTTTTTCTATTTTTGCCGAAATGCGCTTGCCAAAAAGTGTTACCCAGGTCCGCAGATTCAACCACAAGTTGATCTTAACTAACTCCTAAGTGTCTAAATATCCTAACATGCTCTGCGTATATCTCTCATGAATGTGTGTCCAATGTTGGTTCATTTATAGACTATTATCTGCAAAACAAATTCATATATCAGACATATTTCTAATTATAACAGAATTGCTACGTAAAATCATGAAATAATAAAAATAAACCAAGACTTGCATAAATTCTAAATGCGTCCGTACGTGGGGCATAATGATAGGCTGTATGACAAGAAATATGTCAAAAAGGTGACAAAATAGATTCCAAAAGAGTAAATTACAAGCCGAGAATAGTAACAAAACCAGGATCAACAATTCTCGTGCTGTTATTTTATAGTCTGTAATTCATTTTTTCCTATACATGTTATTTATGTTATCCATTTCCATTGTGTTAATTTTTCATGCTTAAATGAGATTGTGTTGAATCAAATTTCATACTCATATGATCTCGTTAATTGGATTCAAGTATTCACAAAAATATTTCCTCTAAAGATAATATTGGATTCGTATTTATTTGCTACTCATATTGATGGACTATTGATTTTTGTTCTATTATCACCAGCAATCAAGAACATGACTATAAAAGAATATATATCCTGCCTCTATGAAAAACTGCATTTCCAAGGCCCTGTTTACCTTTAGTATTTCAAGATTTTGACTCCATGCCCAATGGTATACTCTTGTTTAAGCCATTCCCATTATTGATTCAGTTAATCTAAAAATACCTTTGGCCATTGTATTTACTTGTTGAGATATCACTCTCTGGTAGGAAAGAAGCTCGCTTTCTCCTAAATCTTGGTTTGAAAGGTTACCTTGGAACTATCCATCCACAACCAAAGGGTAAATTTTGAGTGATAACATACAATACAAGTGCAAAGAATTCAAACTAATTTGAACCAAGAGGTCTGATCCATGAACTCATGTGCAAAATCAATCTAAAATTATACCATAAATGGATGCATTGTTATTATTATTTTTAAAATAAAGGTAAAAAAATCCAATATGAATGGAAAATGAAATGTCTCATCATGTATAGTCAACTCCCTGTATAGACGACTCCAACCATCGACACACATCACTTGTCCATGTATACTAATCTAATTCCAAAATTCTAACTATAGATTTCAGAAGCATTCATGGTGATGTCAAACACCTCAAAATGGAAATAACCTCCAAAAATAAATTAGTTTAAAGACGGTTTGGATTTGGAAGATGGTTTCGCAAGCATAAAATATTTGAAAATAGCCCAAACTTTTAAAAATATTTGAAATAGTGAGAGTTAAAAAAAATTTGTGTTCAAAATAGCACATTAACTTCACAACTCTATGTTTACCTATTGTGTTATCACCGCACCTATGAGAATATAATGTGGGCTAACTACTACAATGAAATTATGGGACTATGCTTGTCTTTGAAAGTTTACAATCCTACATCTACAATTTTTGGTGTAATGAAAAACCCTACATCAAGTTACATCAAAGGGCGGTGTTGGAGTATGGTATAACAACCACGTCTCTAAGAATATAATGTAGACTAATCGCCACATTGGGACCATGGGACTATGTGTTTTGTTTGGAAATTTTCCATCAAAATCCTATTTATAGGTGTTCAAGGTTGCTTAATTGCACACAGTTTTGTATGCATTGTACATGGTTCATCCCACATCTTTCACAGTTCCATCAAAATTGTCCATTGTCACGTCCCCATCCCTCACTCAGCGAAGAGGACGCGACGATCATCAACACAGCCGGGAAAAAAGCCCATGAACATATTTAAAAGAAAACAATGCTGGAATTAAAACTTACAGGCACACACAGGTGCACAATAAATCGACATTCAGCGGAAGCAAACATATTCATAACCAGCATTCCACATGTTCATTATGATTCATTAATTGACATCAATATATATATACAGAGATGGAGTAAACAGCATCAATTATCTTTTGATGAAGAATTCACCCGCAACCAGCTACGTCGCTGCAACGTTCCACCCAACCATAGGCCAGCTTGCTCATAAATCTCTCAGCAACGCTGCCACCCCCGAGCTGGGCATGATTCCTCCGGAATAAGGGTCAATTGCAGGCTTATACATAGCCAAGGGGCAGAAACAACAATCCAACACAGCTGGGTTTCACAGGCTTTCAACAGACAAGCCAAGCCAGCACACTCCAAGGCTCAACCACTGCATACCAGCAGCAAAAAAACTTCATTCACTGCTCTGTGATGAAGGCATAAACAATAGGGTGGCAACCCCAAACAAGAATGAGGCACAGCTCAGCCCGCTAAGCAACTCAGAGCTGGTTTTGGCCCTAACGTGGCCAAAACAACCCAGCTGCAACCCAAACAAGCTACTTCAGCCGCCCAAACACACAATGAACAATAACACAAATCACCGAACACAACGGATAATCAATAGCTCACCCCAAATACCCAGTGGCCCGAAACGCAGATGGACACCACAACCAAAAAAACGCATTAGCATACACCTTACCAGTGACGTGGGGAGCAACAACCCATTTTACACAACCAAAGCTACTGGGAAAACGTATGTGGACCATAATGCGGACGAATTCACAGTTTCCTGACCTATGCGTGAGGAACAATAATGCAGAACCCCACCTTCAGCCCGTGAGGAAAGGATTCAGCCACTCCATTCACCAATTCGCGGAGGAAAACGACGTGGGTAAAACCCAGGAAATTCCTGTGCGCGAAAATGAGAAACGGGAGGGAAATTCTCTGCGTGAGAATGCATAGAAGTCAGGAGGACGCAGATTGCAAGTGCCTGAGTGTTTAGAAACTCGTGAAGAGTAGGAAAATGCCTGCGTGAGACCAAAAAAGCCCCAAAACCTGTGCGTGAGGAGCCAACAGACCCAAAATCGTGGTGAGAGTGAACTGACCAGGGAGGAGTGCGTGAGGGAGAAGAATGGACAGACGTGGGTGGAGTGGGCAGGTGGGCAAAGGACTGACAGTCCTGCCACCCCACTCCCAAAGGCATTAACTGCCTCAACCACCAGCAGCCATTACTCCTCAGCTGCCCAACAAAACATTAAAGAGGTTGACAAGGGAAGATGGAAAATCAACAAGGTGACAAAACATGGGTTTTTCCCCCATAACCAAGGTTTGACATCCCCCACCCCTTATCCTTTGGAACCATGCCCTTTTCATTCAACGTTGCACTGCCGTAGCTAGTTGTGGTTTATTTTTAATTGATGTGCGTATTTACATGATTCCCAATTAAAATGTGCCGGATAGCACGACATATCACCGACAATTATCCCCATTGCCGAAACATACACAACCAAATCGATGGTGGGGCTTTTGCCTTGAGCTCCTCACCATGATTAATTACAATATATACATCATGCAAACAGGGTCAAAACTGGGGACATTACATCCACGTTTCCATATACATTCTTCATTGTTCCACCCCTAAAATGCTCACATTCCATGAATTTTGTTCAAGGTTCCTTGCATGGTTCCACCACCTTGCAATCATTACTCATGGTTCCACCACTAATTCTCATATATCCATAAATAAAGCTCGTGGTTTTTCCATCAATGCGCATGGTTCCGCCAATAATGCTCATGGTTCCACCAACACTACTCATATTTCCACCAAAATTGTTCATGGTTCCATTAACGTTGTTCGAGATTCAACCACCAAATGTGAAAAATTATGCTACCAAATAAGTTCATGGTTTCATTAACACTAACATTGTTCAAGGCTTCATATGCATTATTCTGGAGTCCACCACCTTGTGACCATGTATATCCTACTCACAAAATGGTTCATGGTTCATAAATAATGCTTATGATATTCCCCATTCCACTAACATTGTTTAAGGTTGCTTAATTGCACATGGTTTTCTATGTATTTTACATCGTTCCACATACATTGTTATTCTTCAGGGTTCCACCCCTAAAATGCTCATCTTCCATGAATTTTATTCAAGTTCCCTTATATGGTTCCACTTCCTCATCTCCATTACTCATGGTTCAACCAATAATGATTATGGTTCCATAAATAAGGTTAATGGTTCCACCAACAAAGCTCACGGTTCCACCAATAATGCTAACGGTTCCATAAATAGAGATCATGGTTCCACCAAAAATGATCATTGTTCCATTAACTTTTTTGTCAGATCCAACCACCAAATGTGCAAGATTCTTCCACCAAATATGTTTATGCTTTCATCCACATTAACTTTGTTCAAATTTCTTAATGCATTATTTGGAATTCCACCACCTCATGACCATGTATGCGTTACTAACCAAATAATTCATGGTCAATCAGTAATGCTTATGATATTCGATGTTCCACCAACATTATTCAAGGTTTCATTATGTAACGATAATGCGCCATTATAATGGTACATGCAATTAGAACAAATGTATTTACTAAACATGCATTATCGAGAAATGTAAAAGCCTATACATGCAACCACGTTTTTCCACACATTACAAAACTTAAAGGTTGAGTATAATAAGAATATCTTGAATCTTAAATAATTCCATAAAACATCTTTCATGGTATGGATTTTTAATTTAAACTGAACTACAAGAAGTGATGCCAATTGAGACATTTTGGAGGGTTTTGTAAAAATCCTGATGCAAATGGAAAGTTTATAAAGGCTACTTAAACCTGAAGGTAGATGCATGACGATCAAGAAAATAATTTCAATTATAATAGATAAAATATAATTAATAATAAGTTATTAAAAAACATTGTTACTAATTTAAATTAAAAAATTTAAATAAACAAGGTTAATGGTTCTATTGTTTAAAATCAATCATACTTTTGTTTAAATAATAATTTTGAATGGATGCCATGGTTGTTTTTAATGTAGAAATGAGTTTATCAGTATATAAGACTCTTATTATATTGTGTGATTTAACTTCCAATATTATGTAAGTCCATGAGTGCATTCTTTTAAAATTATTCTTTTATAAATCCCTTGTTATTTCTCGTGTCTTTAAGATTTTCTCTTCTAATTTATTTGAGGAGAAAGAAAACGAGCGATTTTCTCTTCTAATTATTTTAAGGAGAAAGAAAACGAGCAATTCTCATAATGTTTAGGCTAAAACTTTTAAATCATTGTTTGTTTGGTTAAGTTATTCAAATTACTTACTTAAAATAAATGTGGTCATTAGCTATCATAAATATAATTTAAATATGCATAGTGTGGTTCTTTACATACTAGTATTATTTAAGGGAGATAAGTTTTTGACTATTTTTAACACTAAACATTGAAATTTGAATTATAAATTACTTATGTTAATTAACAACTATAAATAAGTGTTTAATTTTGAAAAAATAATATTTAAATTATAAAAATTTGATTTAGAAAAAATAATACTTTAATTATAAATTGATTATATTTAATAAAATAAAATATAACATTAAATCAAAACATAAGAGAAAAATATTTTATTCATTTAAAAATATTTTAAAAAAAACTAATTCTATAAATTTGATATTTTTCAACTAACCAGCACACCATAATCTAAAACATGACACATTAATATAATAACATTGTATAATAACATTGTATTTGAAAAATCATCGTATATAACTAATATTAATTCACCTCGACCCGACATTAACTTTATAAAAACTCCAAAACACCTTTTCCAATGATATTTGAATTCTTCTAATAACAATCACATTAAATTTTAGGCATGGATTTGATGAAATAAATTTTAATTTAAATAAAAAAATATTATTTGAAATTTATTATTTAAATAAATAAATTTAATTAAATATTTATTTAAATTTAAAATTTGTAATTTATAAATTAATCTAAAAATAATTAACTTAAAATTTAGAATTTATAAATTAATTTTGAAATAATTTAATATGAGTAACTGTATAGTAAAAAATGATTCATAAATTAATATATATAATTCATTTTATAATTCAAATTTAATTATATTATAATAAATATTATTGAATTATTTTAGAATTTTATCATTTTAAGGATTTATCTCTATTATAAAACTATGTTATATATTACTATCTAAAATTTATTTCTAATTTAATATTTTTTTATTGGAATTTATAATTGTAAAAAACATATTAAAAAATTGAATCTTTTAATATTGTGTAATTATTTCAATTAAATGTAAAATTTTACTCATATTTTTTTTTTAAATTAGGTAATATTAGGATTCTTTTTATAAAAAAATAGGTAATACTAAGATTCTTTTATAATAAAAAAAATAGGTAATACTAAGATTCTTTTTATAAAAAAAATTAGGTAAAGTGTTTGAGATTATGAAATTTTTAGAATTAATAAAATGTTAAATTTATTTTATTTAAATACATTTTATTATTGATATTAAATATTTAATATATCATTAAAGATATAATAATGTATTGATGTGAAATTAAGTTTATATATGTAATAATGTATTAATGTGAAATTAAGTTTATATATATATGAGAGGAATGAAAACCTAGTGTATACGTTATCAAGATAAAGTATATACGTGTGTACCACTATATATATTAGTTTATATGTGTATAATATACTAGTATACACATTAGCATATAATAATGTTTTTTATTTACATTAGTTTATATTATTTTTGGGTAACCTTTCGTGTGAAGCTATAGCTAGTTGTTGTGCTCGCATGTTTTCCTCAATCTATTGCTCATAGACATGTGATTATACAATATATCTATCTATGAGCTTCTTCAAACCTACTATCCTATACTCATCTTTCAATCATGATGGGTTCTTTATATAGAACAAAGTGAACTCTAATTATATGAATTCTAATTGGGCCTTCTCTCCTTGGTCAACCTATGATGTAGAGGGAAGGAAAATTTCCCTCATTAATAGAATGAAAATAGGACTAGAATGCAATGAAACTTATTCAACAACCACAACATGACCCTAGTGCATTAAAGAGTTTATTATGGAGTAATGATTCACTTTAGTATAGAGATCACTTTAATGTGAAATATGTAATAATTCCAAATTGAAACAAAAGGACCTTTGAAAACTCCATACTTCTCCTAGGGGAACACTACGGAATTTTTAAAAGTTATCACATGATCAAGAAAGAATTTTATATGAAAGGTCTTAAAATTGATGTTCAAAATTTTTTTGGTTGAGTGTTTGTTTTACAAATGGAACAAAGGATGGACAATAGAGAACTATATTACCTCACATGGTACAAAATGCACATGTTATATGAAAACACTTTATTTTTTGAATGAATAAATACTAATCTTTGTTTTTTTTGTTGGAAGAGTAAAAACTAAAAGAATCAAGATTTTAAATACCATTTAAGTAAAGAACTAAATTTTCAAAAGTTGGAATAATATGTTGAATTTTCACATCCCCAAAAAAAGTCAACAAACCATAATACCCTACATATTCAATTTAGTGTAATAAGTGTTAATGTTAGAAAATTAGTAAGGTAGTTATTTACATTATTAAGGTTGGTAAATGAATCTGAATATTTTAATCACATTGAGATTTATATTCCACTAGTATTCACCTCCCATAAATCACATTAATATTAATAAAATTTTAATAAAATTTTAAATTAAACAAGTATTATATTTCTTATCATTGTCATTTTAATTTTTAATAAATATAAAAACTCAAAAATCACATTGCATTTAGCACATCCATTAAAATGTTGCATACGAAAGTAATTATTCATTGTGCAGAAGAGGCGCATTCTACAAACCAAGAAGGGAGAGATGTGTAATTCCTTTTGTGCTCATCATAGAGTTGAAACGTGTTTTTCATAAAAAGGAAAAAATTATTATTAAAAATAACATTTGTGCTCAAATTAAATTTAAAATTTTTACAGGTGCATATATATAAAACTACACAAATTAGATAAACTTAAACCATAAACATTGCATTACACACTTCCTTAACATTTCTACTCTAAAATGAGGTTTGCACCTCAAAATATTTTATTCTCGTGGGCTTTGGGTAAATCCCCTTTAACATAGATATATGCTAGTTTAATTTCAATATTTCCATAGTGTTGGTACTTTTATATAACCACTCATGTGTATTTCTATGAAAATTCCAATATCAATTGGTCAGAATGACATAAGAAAATGAGATGGTAAAGAATTGTCTTAAAATTGTAATAGTTTGAAAGGATGTCGTGTTGAAGAGCCACTAAAATATATGACACCTTGAAATGTGTACATCAAATACCAAAAAAAAAAATCCATATTAAATCTCAATGATAATGAAGATAAACTTTGTACCAATAGCAACATTAATTTCAATATTTCCATAGTGTTGATACTTTTATATAACCACTCATGTGTATTTCTATGAAAATTCCAATATCAATTGGTCAATATGACATAAGAAAATGAGATGGTAAAGAATTGTCTCAAAATTGTAATAGTTTGAAAGGATGCCGTGTTGAAGAGCCACTAAACTATATGCCACCTTGAAATGTGTACATCAAATACAAAAAAAAATCCATATTAAATCTCAATGATAATCAAGATAAACTTTGTAGCAATAGCAACATTCATCCTCTCATCACTCAACAAGTAACTCCACATGATCTCATCACTCAACAAGTAACTCCACATGATTTAATCACACGCCTTCATAATTTACTTCCTCTCTTGGATTTTAAATATATATATATATAAAGTATTTATGTGTTCCCCAATATGAATATTAATGTTATTGCTATCATACACAACATCAATAAATCACTCTTGTTCCAAACCAATGTGTCCCCCAACCGGATGGGATGTAGTGCCTCCCTTCCCACCAATGTGTCCTATAAGCATATGGGATGCCAAGGTTGATGAATAGATTCAAGTTCACAAAGATAATAAAATGAAACAATGTATTTTAAATTGAAAAGAAATTGCTATCACACACGCTCAACAGAAAGAGAATTGATCAAATATTCTACATAGTTTTCTACTTGAAATTATGAGTTGTGGAGCCTAAGATATATGCCCCAACTCTTTGGTTATCTAAGCCTAATTTATGGAGGGCATTTATCGATTTATTTTGGTAACAACCTTTACTCAATTACCATAAAAGGCAAAACAACGTCAAAATTTGTTTGAAGGCATTAAGAAAAATCTACGACGTGGAGTACTTGCAAGTGAGCGAGATGAGAATCTAGCAGTACGGACTAAAGAGTAGTGTGGATTTTTCTCTGCATATTGACTAAAGAGTAGTACGGATTGCCTTCTCCTTTGCTCATCGGATATGAATGGCTTCCTTGCTCAATGACTTTCGCTTTTTGAATCAGCAAGGGGAATCTGCATTCTGAATGGCTTCCCTTATTTTTGGGATGAATAAGGTAAACTGATCCCTTAGTCTGATTATAAATATATGTTGGTTCATGCTAGAATGGATCCTAAAAAATTTGAAGATATAACCCAATTTTTAATAAGGAAGGTTATAAAAGATAAGCTTGCAGTAGATTTTGAAATTTTGGATCAATTCAAAAAGATAGGTGCTAAGTTGTCTCCTATTTTTTATGTGCATCATGTGGAGTTAAGAGTTTTGGATAAAGAATTGACTAATCATTAAGTACCTTCTAAAGATCAGTGGAAGACAATCGAAAAGTTTGGTAGGATGAAGTATAAGTTGCGTTAATGAAGACACATGCATCCACACGGGATTCACCTTATTGACCAATATCTTATCATGTCCATTCATAAAGGGATATTTTTAATTGTGAAGAATGTGGTCAATATATTGTAGGTATTGGGGGGTGGGGAGTAGGGTATGAGGGGTTTATAGGTATTGGAGGGTATAAAAAAGGATATCTAGTAAAAATAGGGAAGATCTCATAAGAAAAGGGTTTTTTAATTGCAAATACCTATTGGGAGGGGGTTTCAACAAAAGGATTTTGGTAGGTATTTATCAATATCTAGTAAAATTACGGGTATTCTTTAATATCCCATGAATGAATGTGCTATGGCATAGTTTCACTGAGTGAAGACCCTGTGCACTCATCCATAATACTTGAAGCAAAGGATATGTTAAAGTCCACTTTGATGGGGAATTTAAAGATTTTATAATGTTTATGAAGATTTATTTTTTAGTTGTATGACAGACGTAATAAGGCAATTACAATATTCTTATTTTTAGAAAATAAGCACTTAGGTATCAACTCAAGGATATTTTTTATGTATAAATGCAGTATTTGTAATGTAATTGGGGTTGGAATCCAAAGGAGTGCGATTTATTTTGTACTTAGTAGTTTCATGTTTAATAAAAAAATTGCAGAGCCAAGAAAGAACTTTTCAAAGTAGAGATTCTCGTGTTGTTATTTACATTATGTATTATCTTTTCTCCTGTGCATGTTATTTATGTTATCTATTTCCATTGTATTATCTTTTTGTGCTTGAATGAGATTGTGTTGAGTCAGAATTCATACTCATATGTTGTGGTTCATTCAATTCAAGTATTTACAAACATATTTCCTCTAAAGTTAATATTCGATTCATCTTTATTTGGTGCCCATATTAATGGACTATTCATTTTTCTTCTATTATTACCAGCAATCAAGAACTTGACTATAAAAGAATAGATATCCTTCCTCTATGGAAAACGACATTGCCAATGTCTTGTTTACCTTTAATATTTCATTATTTTGACTCCATGCCCAATGGTATCTTCATGTTTCAATCATTCCCAGTATTGATTCAATTAATCTAAAAATATCTCTAGCCATTGTATTTAATTGTTGAGAGAGCCCTCTCTATTAGAAAAGAAGCCAGCTTTCCTCCTAAAACTTGGTTTGAAAGGTTACCTTGGAACTATCCTTCCACAACCAAATGGTAAATCCTGAGTGACAATATACAATACAAGTGCAAAGAATTCAAACTAATTGTAACCACGAGATCTCATCCACCAACTCATATGCAAAATCAATCTAAAATTTTACCAAAAATGGATGCATTGCTATTATTTTTTTTAAATAAAGGTAAGAAAGTTCCACTATGAATGGAAAATGAAATGCCTCGTCATGTACAGACAACTCCATGTAGGGATAATTTTAGGGGCGAATTTTAGCCTAGTGGGCTATTTTTCCATGTTTTTCTCCCAAAAAAGATTTGCCATTTTGCATTTTTTGAAGCCCTATTTTGGCCAATTTTGATGGGGTAAAATTCTTTCTCCCTAAAAAGCGCCAAATTATTATATAAACAATATAAAATCCTTGGAAATTAAAATGTTTTTTTTGAAAAATATTGCCAATCATTTTATAGTTGGCGTTTTAAGAATTGGTAATATTCGCCAACATTCATACACTTTTAAGTAAGTATGGTTCCTTAAAATCATCCCTGACTCCATGTATAGACAACTTTAGCCATCAACACACATCACTTGTTCATTAATACTAATCTAATTCTAAAATTCTAACTATAGATTTTAGAAGCATTCATGGTGATGTCAAGCACCTCAAAATGGAAAGAACCTCCAAACATCAAGTTTAAATAGGGTTTGGGTTTAGAAGATGGTTTCGTAAGCATAAAATATTTTAAAATAGCCTGAATTTTTAAAATTATTTGAAATAATGAGAGTTAAAAAAAATCTATGTTCAAAATAGCACATTAACTTCACAACTCTATGTTGAACTATGGTATAATCGAGTTTGAGAATATAATGTGGAATAATTGCTACAGAGGAGTGATGGTACTATGCTTGGATTGGAAATTTTATAGTCCTACATCTACATTTTTTGGTGTAATGAAAACCCATAAATCGAGTTACATCAGAGGGGGGGCGGAGGTTGGAGTATGGTATAACCATGGCACCTCAGAGAGTATAATGTGGAAACTCCAAAACACTTTTTGCAATGATGTTTGATGCCTTCAAACTAAATTAGATAATTACAATCACATTAAATTTTAGGCAGTGGATTTGGGGAAATATTTTTTTACTAGCAAATAAAAAATATTATTAAATAATATTTAAATAAAAATAATTTAATTAAATGTTTTTTTAACTTAAATTTTATAATTTATAAACTAATATTAAAATAGATAATATTAATAACTAATTAAAAATTATGAATTTATAAATTAATTTTAAAATAATTTAATATTAATAACTATAGACTTGAAAGATCAAAAGTATCTCTCAGTAGTAACTAGTTCACGAAAGAAAATTAATATAGCCAAGATTAAAACGAACTCGCATGAATTCCATAGTGAAACAGGGCGTTATTTAAAACTCCATTGTTATTCCTAAAACTCTATGGGTGGAAAGGGTTTGCCATCTGTGTGAGTCTATGAGCTTGATGATGAAAATCATTTTCTCTTAAAGTGACTTTCTTACACCTACATTAGATTCGAGTTTCATAGTATTCAGTACAATACAAACCTTTATAACCTCCTAACTTGTCAAAACCATAATGAGCTTGGAAAGATTCTTGGAAAGCTTAGGTCCGAGAGAGAAAAGTTGGTCTCATCATCATCATCATCATCATCATCAAATTGATTCATCAATGTTTTTAAAAAATAAATCATCATCATCATCGTCATCTGAATTTATTAATTAATTTTAAAATAATTTATTATCAATAACTATATACTTGAAAGATCATAGTAACTAGTTCACAGAAGAAAATTAACATAACCAAGATTAAAATGAACTCGCATGAACTCCATAGTGAAACAGGGCATTATTTAAAACTCCATTGTTATTCCTAAACCTCTATGGGTGGAAAGGGTTTTCCACCTGTGTGAGTTTATGAGCTTGATGATAAACATCATTTTCTCTTAATGTGCCTTGCTTACACCCACATTAGATCTGTGTTTCATAGTATTCGGTACAATACAAACCTTTATAACCTCTTATCTTGTCAAAACCATAATGAGCTTGGAAAGCTTCTTGGAAAGCATAGGTCGGAGAGAGCAAAGTTGGTCTCATCATCATCATCAAATTGATTCATAAATGTTTTTAAAAAAGTCGTCGTCGTCGTCTTCGTCGTCGTCGTCGTCGTCGTCGTCGTCGTCGTCGTCGTCGTCGTCGTCGTCGTCGTCGTCGTCGTCATCAAATTGATTCATAAATGTTTTTAAAAAATAAATCATATTATCATGTTATTTTTTAATTTAAATTTAATTATATTATAATAAATATTATTTAAATATTTTAGAATTATATGATTTTAAGGATTTATATATATTTTGAAACTATGTTATATATTACTAATTTAAGGTTTCTTTATTAAAATTTATGATTTAAAAAAAAATAAAGCTTTTAATATTATGTAATTTTTTCATACTACTTAAAAATATTTTATATAAAAAAAAGTGAAGCGTTTAAGATTATGGAAGTCTTAGAAGTAATAAAATGTTAAATGTATTCTATTTAAATACATGTATTATTGATATTAAATATTTTATATAAAAAAAGTGAAGCGTTTAAGATTATGAAATTCTTAGAACTAATAAATGTTAAATGTATTCAATTTATATACATGTATTATTGATATTAAATATTTTATATAAAAAAAGTGAAGCGTTTAAGATTATGAAATTCTTAGAACTAATAAATGTTAAATGTATTCAATTTATATACATGTATTATTGATATTAAATATTTATTATATTTTTAAGGATATAATAATGTATTTATGTAAAATTATATATATAAAAACCGTAGTGTAAATATTTAAGGTATATATTTGTACAAGTATATATACTAGTTTATATGTGTATAATATACTAGTATACACATTAGTGTATATTAATGTTTTTCTTTATATTAATCTATATTATTTTTTGCTAACCTTTGATGTGAATTTATAGCTAGTTGTTGTGCTTGCATGTTTTCCTCAAACTATCACTCATAGTCATGGATTATACAATATATCTATCTATGACCTTCTTCAAGCCTATTATGATGCATTTTCTTTCAGTTTCATATATTTTGTTTTTTTATTAGATTAGCTAGAGCGCATCCATTTGCATCTAAACACTAAATAAATTTGCATTTAGAGTTCGAAAAAAAATTATAAACAAAAATTAGTAATCATTAACGGGATAGAATCATGATGGATTCTTTACATAGAACAAGATGAACTCTAATTATGTGAATTTTAATTGGGACTTCTTTCCTTGGTAAAACTATGATGTAGAAGGAAGGACAATTTCCCTCATTAATAGAATGGCAAATGCAATGAAACTTATTCAAAAACCACAACATGACCCTAGTTCATTATAGAATTTCTTATGAAATAATGATTCACTTCAGTATAGGGATCACTTTAGTGGAGTGAAAAATGTAAGAATTTCATACTGAAACAAAAGGGCCTTTGAAAAATACATACTTCTCTTATAGGGCACACTAAGGATTTGTTAAAAGTTATCATACAATCAAGAAGGAATTTTATATGGAAGGTTTTAAAATTGATGTTCAAAAAATTTGTGGTGGGGTGTTTGGTTTACAAATGAACAAAGGATGGACAATCAAAAACTACATTTCCTCACATGATACAAATGCGCATGTTATATGAAAACACTTTATCTTTTAAATGAATCAATACTGATTTTTGTCTTTGCTTAAAGAGTAAAAATGAAAAGAATCAAGATTTTAAAATATCATTTAAGTCAAGAACTAAAACTTGAAAATTTGGAATAATATGTTGAAGGAGAGAGATGTGTTATTTAATAAATTTTATTAAAAAACACAAAAAATAAGTGTATCTCGAGGTTATTCACACCCCACCAAAATTTTCAACAAACCATAATTACCCTAATATTTTCTATGGGATTGATTGGTAACGCCATCGAAATAATAAAAGGCTACTCGCATGAATTTAAAAAATTCATGATGGGATTATACTTCGCATGCACTGTAAATTGAACACCTTAGGTCTCACTTGCGAAAATGAAAATGAAGCACCCATGTTCCTTTGCATTCAGAAGAGCATAGGACCACTTACAGGCATATTGTGTGGGAGCTCCAGAAGCCACCTAACCACTGAACTTCGGCAGTAGGATAGGAGGGAAGGCATTAAATTGAAGCAAATTGGAAAGCTTCAATTTAGTCTAGGAATTGTTAGGGTTAGCAAGTTAGTGTGGTAGTTATTTACATTATTAGCGTTAGTAAATTAATCTTAATATTTTAAAATTAATTAAATTTGTTAGGACTAGTGATGCAATATAATTAAATTCTTTGGAATTAATGTATTAATATCAATTAATAAGGTTGGTTTTTAAATTAGTGTATCAACATCAATCAACTTGATAGGGTTTTAATAAGTTTAATATGGTTAAGTGGGGTTTTAATAAGTTTAATATGGTTAAGTGTATTTAATAATTAAAATTATTATAGATATTTTATAATATCAAAAGTTAGGGCTAGCAATATCCAATTAGAAAAATAAGGGCTTATTACCTTTAAATTTTTTTATCAATGCTAAAATATTTTCTAATTTCTAGGGTTGAACATTTTAGTTCCCTTAAACATTCAAAACTCAAACAATTTTAGGCTTAAAATCATTCCTAAAATTTATTATTCTTATTTTTTTTTTCTATTCTCTAAACATGAGATCTTGAGACAATCTTCCTCCTATCACATTGACATTTATATTCCACTCATATTCACCCCACATAAATCACATTAACATTAATCCAAAAGTTAATAAAATTTTAAATTAAACAAATATTATATTTCTTATAATTATCATTTTAATTTGTAATAAATATAAAAACTCAAAAATCGCATTGCATTGAGTACATCTATTAAAATTTTGCATAGGAAAGTAATTAGTCATTGTGCAGAAGAGGCACATTCTACAACGCAGGAAGGGAGAGGTGTGTAACTCCTTTCATGCTCATTATAGAGCTGACACATGTCTTTCATAACGAATAAAAAATTATTATTAAAAATTATATGTGTGCTCAAATTAAATTTAAATATTAAGAAGTGCATATATATATAACTACAAAAATTAGATAAATTAAACCATAAACATTGCATTACACACTTCCTTAACATTTTAACTCTAAAAAGGGGTTTGCACCTGAAGATATTTTATCCCTCTTTGATCCACCCATCAGTTGGCATTGTTTGTCGAAGACGACGGGTGTCAATATCGACTTCAACAAGTTCCTCACCTTGACATGACATCGATAGTTTCAATATCGGCTTTGACAAGTTCTGCAACTCGAGATGAAATGACATGTTCAATATTGACTTCAACAGATTCAACACCTCGACATTCATCATTGGAAATGACGACCGATGAACTACAACATATTGTCTCTCTGTCTTCTAGTCGTCTCTAACGGTTCAACTTCTGGAACTGTTCCAACTTCTCTTGTAACTAAACATCACAGGAAGAAAACCCAAACATTCTCAACACTCTATTTAGGCATGTACATTATTTTAATATGAAGCAAGTAATAGAGTGGTAATGAAGTAACATATATTGGATCGAATTCTTGCATATTTTCTATGTGTGTGTGTGTATGTTATATGTGTAGTGTATTTCCTACTTTTCTTACTATAAAATGATTCTTCCGTAACAGTACGCGATTCATACAATGAACTATTATCCTTTTCATGCACCTGGGGAACCCAAACCATTGGTATCAGATCTTGTTCATGCTTAAGTCATTTATAGACATTTCTATCAAGGTTTCCTGACTTATACCTGTTAAAACATGCTCACAAACTCAACTATCCAATTAGACACTACCTTCGACTTCAGAACTTATCTATCTACTTGCAACACTATATCGACTATGGTCAGAGAAACAGACAATAGACATGTACATGATGAAATAGAGCAACTCATAGAGAAAGCACTGGCTCAACAACGCTAGAATGTTCACCCATTTCAATGATATTCTCATGCAATTCTCCTTGACAAGGAGGATTCTTGACAAGATCCAACTTGGACAAAATCAGTCCATTCAAGGTGCAAATGAACTTGAACATACCGATTCTAGAAGGAAATATTGATGCATATTTCATAAATAATTGGGTACCACAACTAGAATCGTATTACTTTGTGAACCAACTCACAGAAGTTGAAAAGATCACCATTGCATCCTTAAAGATGCCGACCTCTATGCACTGCTTGTGGGATAACTTATCGACAAAGGTGGAGAAATGTTGATACCCCATAGATACATGGGATAAATTTGTTTAGTACGTCTGGAAGGTGTTATACCCACCCAAGTACATTGAACAACAGTATAAGAAGTGGGAGCAGCTAAGGAAATGGAAAGGCCAGTTCATTCAGAGTTACACCGACGAGTTCTATCGACTAATGATGAGACTTGGCATTCAAGAAGAAGAGAAATTGTTTGTTTGAAGTACGCTAGCGAATTCTACCCATACATTCAACAAGTGATGGAGTTTATTACTGTCAGTACACTTGGAGATTCATTCCACTATGCCACTAATATTGAATCCAAACAGAAAGGAAAAGCATGCTTCATGACTAAGACGACAGTATGAAAATATGACAATTAGTCACCAGCCAACTCTGACAAGTCAAGACACCCTTCTAATTCAACCACACCATAGAAATACCATGGAAAAAATCACTCTCAAAAAGACAAGATGGAATGTAGAACCCCCCCCCCTACCTGAAAACAATCTGATTAGTACTGCAATTCATCATGGCATGATATGTCTGAATGCAAGGCTCAAAATAAATTTTTGGAAAAAATTTCTACCTCCGACTTGTCCGACAAAACCCTGGTAGAATCTAACCTAGAAGCATTGACCCTTTTGACATCGACATTAGCCACTCCAACAGCCTTGGCTATCCTTGACGAGGAGGAACGAGAGTGCCTCATTAGGGGATTTTTGAGGTCTAAAATGGGCCTCATAAGGGAAATAATAAAATAAGAGTTCTAACAATAAGATAAAAGTTCTAAATTTTGGATGGGGAAAAGAAAAACTACTTTTTCTTGTTGTATTTTTGGCATACCTTCTTATCCATTCACCCAAATTTTGATTTTGGGGACTCGTTGGATGTGGAATTTCATTTCATTTTTGGGAGTCATGGGTACCTCAGAAGTATGCAGTGTAGGTATGGGTTGGATGTGAAACATATGTTTTTATTGAAATTTTCATTTTTGGGTGTTGTGGGTACCTCAAAATTTGGGTGAACCCATAAGGAGATATGGCAAACATACAATAAGAAAAAATAGTTTTTTCTTACAAATTTTACCATTATGGTTGACATCATGATCTTGAATCCTATTGGTTCTTATAAAGTGAATTTTAATGTGACAATTTTTGTTTTGAGTCCCATTTTTTACCTCAAAACTCCCCTATTGGTTCCATACACAAGTATGGCTTCTAAACAATCCATTGCATTTGATTCTAGATAATGGAAGCCAGAAGAAATTTGTTTCTAAAGATCTTATGAAGAAACTAGGTCTTGTCACCACTCTACATCCTCAGCCTTATAATATCGGTTGGATGAAGGATGGACAAGAAATGAGGATCACCCGACAATGCAAAATCACCTACTTCATTAATCCTTTTGAATATGAAGTACTCTGTGACATGGAACTGCTTTCTGTAGCTGACGCCTTGTTTGGGAAATCTTAATTATGGGATCGACATGGGATTTATCAGTCACTGCCTCAGAATTTGATTGTAAAAATATGGAATCAATGGTAGGGTATACCAAAGAGACAACCTACACTAATGTTTGCAATGATATCTACCAAACAGACAAAGAAGCTTATTGACCATGCTCAAATATTCACATTGATCATGATTAATCCTCAACATCCCAGGAAGACTACAACAACTATTCAACTCACCGACTAGTGTAGCTTCTAATAGCAGCAACAAATCAACAATATCGTTGATGGTTACCAAAAATACGATAAGAAAAAATAGTTTTTTTACAAATTTTTCCCTTATGGTTGGCATCATCATCTTGAATCCTATTGGTTCTTATAAAGTGAATTTTAATGGTACAATTTTTGTTTCGAGGCCGATTTTTTACCTCAAAATTCCCCTAATGGTTCCATACACAGATACGGTTTCAAAACAATCCATTGCATTTGATTTTGGATAATGGAATCCAGGAGAAATTTGTTTATGAAGATGTTGTGAAGAAACTAGGTCTTGTCACCACTCTACATCCTCAACCTTATAATATCGGTTGGATGAAGGATGAATGAGAACTAAGGATCAACCGACAATGCAAAATCACCTACTTCATTGATCCTTTTGAAGATGGAGTACTATGTGATGTGGCACTTCTTTCCGTAGATGACACCTTGTTTGGGAAACCTTATTTATGGGATCGACATGGTATTTATCAATCACAAACTCAAAATTTGATTGTCGAATTATGAAACCAATGGTATGGTACACCAAAGAGATGACCTACACTAACAGTTGGAATGATGTCTACCAAACAGACAAAGAATCTCATCAACCATGCTCAGAGATTCACATTGATCATGATTAAGCCTCGGCATCCCCGGAAGACTACAATAACTAGTCGACTCACTGACCAGTGTAGCTCCCGATAACATCAATAGATCGACAATATCCTTGATGGGTACCAAAATGTATTTCATGATCCAGACATAGTACCTCTACATTACCAGGTAAAACACTCCATTGAACGTGTTCCTGGTTCTTCATTACCTAACACATCTATTTACAGTAGATCCATTATCGAGAATGAAGAGATTCATTGACAAATTCAAGATTTGATCAATAAAGGTCACATCTGGCCCAATTCCTCTCCTTGTGGAAGTCCATTTGTCCTCGTTCCAAATAAAGATGGGACTTGGCGCATGTGTATCGGCTACTGGGCTCTCAACAATATTTCGGTAAAGAATAGATACCCTATGCCAAGGATAGATGAACTAATCAAATTTCTGAAAGGTGCTAAATTATTTAATAAGCTTGACCTTATATCGAGATATAATCAAATCTCGATCGATCACACTGATTTATAGAAAAATTCTTTCAAAATCAAGGAGGGATTGTTTGAATGGTTAGTCATGCCTTTTGGATTAACCAATGCACCCGCAACCTTCATGTATATATGGATAAAATTATTTGACCTTTCATTAGCAAGTGTGTCATTGTCTACTTAGAAAATATCTTGATTTTCAGTTGATCATAGGAAGAACATGTCCAACAATTTATACAAGTCCTCAAAACTCTTCGACAACAAGAACTATTTGAACATGGAAAAATGTTCATTTGCGATGAACACAATCAAATAATTTGGGTATGTAATTGACTCTGCAAGCATTCATGTCAATCCAGACAAAGTAAAAATCCTTAAAGAGTGGCCCATTCCTCAAAACATTCATGAACTGAGAAGTTTTCTTGGTTTGGTGAATTTTTATTGACGATTCATACTCGACTTCAGTTACATGGGCTAGCCTTTCAATCAGTTGACCAAGTGAAATAGGAAAGTTGTCCTCAAATGGAGACTAACACAACAACAAGCTTTTGAGTAGCTCAAACAAAAGCTTTGTACTACACCAATACTTATGTTACTTGATTTGCATTGGCCTTTTGAGATTGAGATAGATGCATTGGAGTATGCATTAGGTGCAATGATCACTCAGTATGATCACCTAGTCGCTTTTCATTTTGAAACCTTTAATGACACCATCAGAAGGTATTCGACGTATGAAAAGGAACAATATGCCATTGTACAAGACCTTAAGAAATGGAGACATTGCATTCTTCGCAAGGAGATGGTAATTCTTTGTTGTTAGGAATTTCACAACTTCTACGGACACAAGTTGTTCCTCTGGTCTGAATGGCTTAAATCCAGAACAAATAGTTCACAACAAGGTTGGAAGACTTCTCCTAGAAACTACAGACACCTGGAATACGATCTTTGATGGAATGATGTGGATATTCACCTATGGTGAAAGATCTCCTAGAAAATACCTGCATAAACAAATCAAACGCAAAAGATCAAAAGTACCAGATCATCATTTATAGATCTATATCGGTGACTAAGAAATATGATAATAAACATGCAAGATTACACATAACAAGTATATGGGAAAGGAACCAACTTTGCATTGATAAATAATGAAAGAGTTTACAACCTGTGCCTTAGTGTTGATGAACTCCTCCACAAAACTGATATTTTATCCCCAATAGCTCCAACTTGCTCTTCTATGCTAACTCTAATAGATCAGGCTAGAATGTCAAAATGGTAGCATGACTTTTCTCTCTCCTCAACCATGGGGTATGAGCGTGTTTTTGTAGGCCTCAAATGGATAGAGATGGTTGATATTTTGGTGGGTGAGGTGGATAGGAGATCCCCAAAGGATGGATCTCGAGCTCAACTGACCCAGGTGAATAGGGATAAGGCTTGCCACAAAGCGTTTGATCTAGAAGCTTCATGAAGTCTCTCTTTTTCACTTTTTACCAAGGGCACCGCTCCTACTCCTTGATGACATAGTGGTTCTAGGGAAGAACCACTCTTCAAACAAAGAGTAAAGGTGATTCCACCTCATGTCTTCAACACAACTCAGGAAGTGCTGAAGAAGGTACCGCTCCTAGGTTTAAGAATAGAAACGGTGCTAGGTTTGTATATGCAAACTTGACATCTAGATCAATGTTTTCGCTTCAAATTTTGGAAATGAGAGAAAACATGGATTTTTAGGATCTTATCACATGTTGATGACGATATTTGGGTGTAACATTCTTACTGACCAAAATTCTTTATAGTTCACCCTGTCCTAGTTGAAGTTACAAACAACTCAACAACTCAAGTGGATTAATTACCTGCAACAATTCTAGTTGGAAATTAAGTATAAGAAAAGTAAATCCAATATCATAGTTGATTATATGAGTCGACCATCCATTACTCTCCTTTTTACAGTGATGACTATGTAGGGCTACGACACCACTGCTTGGTCTCAATTGTATTCGGTAGACTGTGACTTTTCTACAATTTATCAACAGCTTCAAACTCACCCTCCATCCACTATTTACTATTTCCTGAAAGACACCTTGCTATAGAAGCTTGGACATCTTTTTGTATCGACAGGTGAGCACTGACAAAAGCTCATTTGAGATGCGCACTACAATAAGAATACAGGACACTTTGGAGTAGCAAAGACCCTTTCCATCCCTCCAAAAGTATTTTTATTGGACTTAACTTAAGTCTGGTGTCAACAAGTACATTCAATCATGCGTGGTTTATGCCATTTCTAAACCACCAAATCAATGAGAAGGATTGTACACACCTTTGTCGGTTCCTAGTTGACCATGGGAATCTATTTCTATGGACTACTTGATAGGATATCCTACTACCAAACATCAGCATGGTGCAATCTTAGTAGTAGTCAACATATTTTCCAAGATGGTCATTCTAATTCCATGCAAGAAGACTATGACAACGCAACAGACTGATCAACTCTTCTTCAAACATGTCTGGAAACATTATGGATTACTGACGACTATAATTTCTGACAGAGATTCTAGATTTGTCAGCATATTTTGGAAGGCCCTTTAGAAACAACTCGATACAAGACTCTCCTTATCAATAGCTTTCCATCCTCATATAAATGAACAGATAGAAGTTGTGAATCACTTTGTAGTACAACTCCTCCACATGTACAACCACAAGCATCATCGAACATAGGATGAAAGTCTTCCATATATACAATACAATTACAATCATGCTCAACACATCTCTACGGGAAAGAGTCTATTTGAGATATGTTATGGATTTCAACCCTCAATACCCACTAACTTGATTAGTTCATCGACACAGTCGAACGACACCAAATATAACTGATGAGAAGTTGAAAAAGCATTGAATTTTTTAGATCAAATCTACAACATTTAGAAACAAGCACATGAAATGTTGCAACAAGCTAATGTGAAAGCTAAGTACTGACACAATAAGAATCGTATCCCTCATTCATTTCAAATTGGGGATCAAGTCTGGTTGCATCTAAAGAAGGAACGCTTCATTGTTCCATACATGAAGCTGGAACCTTTGCGATATGGTCCATACATTATTCTTAAGAAGATTGGAGAAAATACTTTCTAGTTCGACGTTCCTTCATGCCTGGGTCTGCATCGAGTAGTTAATGCGAATCTAATTCGACCATACCACACACCAGTATTGGAACATAATGACTAGCAGACATCAAAACTCGAAGACATCCATCCAAATGTTTAGGAGCATCTTCCTTGAAACACCATTGTGGGATGATGAATATGCCATACAAGGATGAACGCAATTCCCCTATTTCATGTGGCTAAAGCCAAACAACTCCTAGCACAAGGAAAATGGTACTCTGCTACTGAACTAACCAACAAGTTTCCTCATATGTACGAGCAAACAATGGAGACCATTGCTTCTTAAGGAAGGAGGTATGATCCACCCAAAACTTCACATCGTTTGTCAGAGACGGCGGGTGCCAATATCAACTTCGAGAATTTCAACTCGAAACGACGTCAATGGGTTCAATATCGACTTTGACAAGTTCTGCACCTTGACATGACTTTGATATGTTCAATATCAACTTCGACAAATTCAACACCTCAACATGCATCATCGACACTGACGACCAAAGAACTACAACAGATTGTCTCTCTTTCTTCCAGTCGTCTGTAACGGTTGAACTTCTGGAACCGTTACACTTTCTCTTGTAATTGAACATAATGGGAAGACAACCCAAGCGTTCTTAGCACTCTATTTAAGCATGTACATTATTGTAATACGAAGCAAGTAATATAGTAGTATTGAAGTAATAGAGATTGGTTCGAATTCTTACATATTGTCTATGTGTGTGTATGTTATGTGTGTTGTGTATTTCCTGCTTTGCTTCTATTAATATGCTTTTTCCATAACAATACTCGATTTATACAATCAAACGTTTCTCCCCATCATGCACCTGAGGCATCTAGATCACTCTGGGATCTCCATATAGCCCCTTTAAGATAGATATATGCTAGTTTAATTTCAACATGTCCATAGTGTTTATACCTTTATATGACCACTCATGTGTATTTCTATGAAATCTCCAATATCCATTGGTCGCGTGACATAAGAAAATGAGATGGTAACAAATTGTCTTAAAACTATGATAGTTTGAAACGATACCATGTTGAAGAGCCAATAAAATATATGCCACCTTAAAATGTGTACATCATAGAAGAAACTTCCAAAATAAATGCCAATAAATACCTTAATATGAAAGAGATAATAAATTTGTTTTCCAAATCCGTACAAGTTTAATCATACAATCATCATAAAACTTCAAAGTTTTATGCCATTCTTAAGGAGTCGGCTTTCGAACCGACCATTTGCACTGATCGGACGACCGCGGTCACGTGAGCGGTCACGTCCGACGACCGCGGCCGTCCGATTGGTGCAAATGGTCGGTTCGAAAGGGCCAACCTATTCTTAATATGAAAGAGATAATAAACATTCTTTTCAAATATTAAGGTGTTTAATATACAATCATCATCCACCTATCTTTCAAATCAAATATATTATTTTGTGTGGGATTCGTCATTTTATGATCTTAATAATCAAATAAAAAAAACCCTATTATATTTCAATGTTAATATAGATGTTGGGTGGTGGAAATGCCCTTTTTGCTCACTCCTTTCATAATTCTCTTTCCATGTTTCCCTTGTTAATATGGTAAATTTGATATCTTTCTTAAAACAAGAGCATGTTTCCACGTAGGTATAATTTACTATTGCTTTGTTTTATTAATGCCTATAATTTTTCCTTTGATTATGATTTTGTTGCTTAATGAAGCTAACTTGTGATGAATTTATGAAAGACATTGAGAGTGCATGCAATTTGGATGTATCAGCTTGCTGATACACGGAGATAAAGTAGTCTATGGTCAGTCGTTACACCTTCAAGGCTCATGTTCAGATCTTTGCGAAAATGATTCGAGTTATCTTCCACATGGTTAGCTAAGATTCATGTGGTATTGCTTCAATTCACATCATTGAAGATGTTAATGCTATTGAAACATATTTCATTAGAATATAATTATAAACGAAATTGTTTTTGTTGGTAAAAATCATGATTCAACAACGTGAAGATCTTTGATCTTCATGGATGTCCGAATTAAGAGGACCTGAATTGTCTTGTCCAATATTTAGTGGAAGACAAGATGGTTGACAAGGTTAGGCTTATTTTGAAAGGAAGTTTGTAACAGTGGGTTTGGAGAATTCTGTAAACGGACTTCATCTTTAATGAGGTGGGGGTATTTTCTTAATCTACTGTGTACTAATTTTCATTAATATCTAGCAGCATCTCTGTTGGAAGGCAAGGGTTCGCCTTCTCTCGAGTTAAATTAGTTACTTTTTTCATTTATCTGATTTTGTGTGGAATCACAAATAGACTTTGTCTTGGTGTGCCGAAACAGTGTGAGGATTAAGCATAGGATTTCTAAGTATAATTTCCTTGGTGTGCTGAAAGAGTTGATTGAATAGTGCATAGTTTTTCTTCTGCAATGCATGATTAATTATTGTTGTTACAACTAAGCTCTGTTACCCTATTGACCCGATAGATGGCATGTGAATTTATAGTTTTTCAAAACTTTTGACCTGGTAGATGGCATGTGAATTTACAGAACATGAAATTACTTTCCCTCATGATTAGACATTGCGATCATAGAGTAGATATTTATTATGGTGATAATTCTGGATTTAACTTCTTGCCAAAGCAATTTAACTCTTTTATTTTTGAAGCACTTGTCCCCATAATTATTTTAGCACATGGATTGAGGAATCTTTTAATATTTTGGTATATGAATTAGTAATTGAAGTTGGAATGAGAAGTGAAACATTGCATAGAATGAATAATTAAGAAGGTTGGGTATGGTATCTGAATTAGTTATTGAAGTTGGATTGAGCTGTGAAACATAGCATAGACTGGATAATTAAGAAGGTTGGATATTTTAGTTGATTGATCAGTTACTGAAACATAGCATAGACTGGATAATTAAGAAGGTTGGATATTTTAGTTGATTGATCAGTTACTGAATGTTTATGCATGGAGACTGGATAATTAAGAAGGTTGGGTATTTTAGTTGATTGATCGGTTATTGAATATTTATGCATAGATTTTGCATGATTAGGTTTGAGATAAACAAGCTTTCCTTAGTTGACAAAAGATATTAAGCACTATGTTTATTAATTAATTAATAAGCAATTACACTGACCAAAAATAGATACCCTTTGTACCAATCGAATGGAATAGATCTCAATGATCATGTAAATATCCATTGTACCAATCGACTAGAAGCAACAAAGTGGGTTTTTGGACACTCTAAGTGAAGTGAATTGAGTTGTAAACATTCATTCTCTAGTCACTCCATAGGTAACTCCACATTATTTAGTCACATGCATTCACACTTTACTTCCTCTCTTGGATTTTAAATATGTTTAAAATTTTAAAGTATTTATGTATTCCTCAATATCAATCTTAATGTTATTGCCATCACACACAACAACAATAAATCCCTCTCCTTCCCAACCAAGGTGTCCCTAAGCGGATGGGATGGAATGCCTCCCTCTCCACCAAGGTGTCCTCCAAGCACATGGGATGCCAATGTTGATGAAATAGATTCAAATTCACAAAGATAATAAAATGAAACATTGTATTGTATTTTAAACTGAAAAGAAAGTTACCAAATATTCTACATAGTTTTCTACTTGCAGTTCCTAGTTGTACTTGCAGTTCCTAGTTGTGGAGCATAAGATACCTGCCCCTATTGGGGCAAACAAGGCAGTTGTACGGAAGGCATCTATTGGGGCAAACAATATTTAGCATGCTAATAGCAAACAATATTCAGCATGTTGCTTGTCATCGCAGCGCCTTATATACTGGACATACTTTCCCTCGGGAGGGGAGTATCTTATATGTTTTATATACTGGACAGACTTTGGATGGATGAGAAATCTGACGGGTCTCCATTGGACAGGCTCCCCTCCCGAGGAAAAGTCTATGCAGTAAATTAGGATTGCCGCTTGCCATCTATCGATTCTATTTTGGTAACAACATTTACTAAAGCCTCCCGAGGAAAAGTCTATGCAGTAAATTAGGATTGCCGCTTGCCATCTATCGATTCTATTTTGGTAACAACATTTACTAAATTAGTACTTGTACTTGTGAGTGAGGGAGATGAGAATCTAGTAGTACGGACTAAGGAGTAGTACGGATTGTTCTCTGCATATTGACTAAAGAGTAGTACGGATTGCTTTCTCCTTTGCTCATCAGATATGAATGGCTTCCCTGCTCAATGACTTTCCCTTTTTGAATCACAGCAATGGAATCTGCATTCTGAATGGTCGTTAGGCGATGAGCTATCACAATACTCGTTCTCCCCACCATAATTCTGTTCAGCGCCTCTTGAACGATAATCTCCGATTTGCTGTCCAGTGCGCTGGTTGCCTCGTCGAGCAGTAATATGCTCGGATTCTTTATGATTGCCCTTGCTATCGCAATCCTCTGCTTTTGCCCTCCCGATAATTGCACTACTCTGTCTCCGCAATTTGTTTCGTATCCCTTCTCCAAAGAGCTGCACATTAAATCTAAGTTCATTCCACCGCCCTCACGGATTTAATGCAGAAACAGTCTGCTTCAATTACAGATGATTGAGTAGATCTTATTGTAAGAACAATCTGTTTCAAATGCAATATTTACCTGATGAAGTGGTGAGCGTTGGAAGCCTTTGCAGCTTCAATCATCTCCACCTCAGTTGCACCCGCTTTTCCATATAGAATGTTGTCTCTAATGCTTCCTCCAAACAGAGTGGGTTCTTGACTGACCAGAGCTATGTGGCTCCTCATACTCTTCAGATTGAAGGTCCTGATGTCAATGCCATCGACTCTCACCGATCCTTTTAGGGGATCGTAGAATCTTTCAATTAACCCAATGATAGTAGATTTTCCGGATCCGCTTTCTCCTACCAGGGCCATGCTTTTCCGTGCTTTTATACTTAAGCACAAGTTCTTGAAGATCATAACATCTGGACGAGCTGGGTAAGCGAAGTACACGTGTCTCACGTCCACGCTTCCATGGATATTATCCATTTTCTTGTGGGCTGGTTTTATGCGGCTCTCTCTGTCGAGGATGCCAAACACAGATTTGACTGCATCTGAGCGTTTAGCTATGTCGCTGCTCATACTTCCTGCATTTGCTATCACTATTCTGGTGCTTATAAGAATGAAGAAAACTTGGAAAAGATCTTTGAAGGAGATTTGCCCAGCTGAAACAAGATGTGATCCATACAAAAAGTCCAGAGCCGTATTGCACGCAGTGATGCATTGTTCTGTTCCAAGAGCAAATGCTACAAACAAAGATTGTTTCATACTCTCTCTGCGAGCGTCTTCTTGAGACTTTTGGAAGAGACGGAGAACCTTCTCTTGTGAACAGAAGGCACTAATAGTACGATGGTTAGCGACAGCCTCTGCTGCGAGTTGACTGCATTGGTCTTGAGCTTTGAGAGCCTTTTGAGATATGGTTGCGAGGATAAACTTTTTAATGTAGAAACATAATACTATGACGGGTTGCAGTGCGATATTTACAAGTCCAAGACGCCCTCCTATTATCAAAACCATCGAGAAGGCTATTGTCACAGCGGACGAAGTTTCTACAAGTGATGATATACGATCACCGACCAGAGATCTCACCTGCAATACAAATAGCATATTTTAGTCCTTACATAACTGTAACACAATTCACAACTTTACAAGACATATTACAATTTTCAGGTCATATACTTGCCAAATTAGCCTCTGTTGCGAGTTCGGAGCAAACAGCTCCGCTAGAATTCTTGTCTTTATCGAACCACCCAACCTCGAATGTAAGGATTTTGGACAGCATTCGCTCTCGAACCCTTTTAGTGAGATATTCCCCCATAGCTGCAAAATTGTAATGTTGCAAAACATTTAGTAACAGGGAGATTAGTCCCAACCCAACGAAAATGGAGGAGTAATATTTGATTTTGGATTTAATCGGGTCATGGTCCTGGAGGAAAAATACAGATATAACTGCTCCAAGAAAAAAGGCATAAACAGGTTGAACTGCTCCAAATCCTAAGGCTCCTGAACAGCCTAATAGAGCATGCTTCCATTCCGGAGCATTTAAAAGAAGCAGGCGACGGAATGAAGGGGCGGAAGGAAGCTTATCTTCATGTACCGGTCCTGGATCGACTGATCTGGACACGTTCGAACTCCGTCTGCTATATATGCTAGAGCTCCTAGCTCTAAAAGATTGCCTCCCCATATTGGGGCCTTGGAATCTCTCACCTGGTTTATCTGCCGCGGCCTGTTGCAGTTGCACCAAAGCAGCGTATGCTCCGTTGGGTATATATATCAGATCTTCATGTGCACCTGTCTCGATAACATGACCACCTTGAATCACCGCAATCATGTCAGCGTTGCGGATGGTAGAGAGGCGATGAGCGACTATAATAGTTGTGCGTCCCACTGAAGCTTGGTCTAGAGCATCCGGAACGATCTTCTCCGACTCTGCATCTAGAAAACTTGTGGCCTCGTTTAAAATAAGTAGACGAGGATCTTTGAGGATAGCTCTTGCAATAGCTATAAGTTGCTTTTGCCCTCCCGACATCTGAACTCCGCAATCGCCCATCTGTTTCCCCATATGAAACTCAACTCAACTCAGCTGCACTTTGCATAGATGGAGGTTGACAAAAAAAAGGTTAGAACTTACCTGTGTGTCATAACCATCTGGTAGTTGACTGATGAAATTGTGAGCATTGCAAGACTTGGCGGCAGCAATAATCTGATCCATGCTGGCTCCCTCTTTTCCGAACAAGATGTTCTCCTTGATGGATGTAGCAAAGAGTGAAGGTTCTTGACTTACTAATCCAAATTGGGAACGCAACCATTTCAATTGTAGCGCTTTAGTGTTGACTCCATCAAGCAGAATCTCTCCAGCCTGGGGATCATAGAATCTCTCTATCAACGCCACAGCCGTAGATTTGCCTGACCCGCTTTCTCCCACCAACACAACCGTCTTACTTGCGGGAATGGTTAAACAGAAACTGATCTTGGTCTCTGGCCGAGATGGATACGCAAACTCAACGTTTTTAAATTCAATTTCACCGTCAACATCCTGCAATATTTCTCCTTGTAGATATTCTGAATCAATTACGGGATCTTTGTCAATCATCTCAAAGATGCGTTTAGCAGCAACACACGCTTCTGAAAAGTATCTGATATTCTGAAGCGCGGTCTCTAGAGCTCTGCAAACATATCAGTGATTCAGAAATTTTGACCGAAAATGGGGTGGGGTAAATTTGTCGTTCTAGAATAACTAAAGAAATAATTGAAAAAGAAAGAAATGGCTAGCGAGAAAGCTTACAAGCCACCCATAACTATGGAAACTGAAGTAACGTAAATACTTCCTCCGCTTGCGCCATGATACATAACCAATCTGCTACCATACCAAGCAAGAAACGCCCCGAGGATACCATAGGTCACTCCTCTGCTTCCTATTCTCAAGCCTTTGACAAGACCTTGTTTAAGCCCAAGCTTTACAGTTGCATTAAGCGCATCAGAGAACTTGGTCATTGTCCTCTCC
>LPNX010195957.1:31602-48878 GCA_001517045.1 Pseudotsuga menziesii
ACGCAGCAAAAAAGTCACCGATTGCAAGATAGATGAGAAGTATAGTATACTGCACAATTATTCATCAATATGAGAGCGAGATGTTTGGTATAATTATGGGAAGTTTCACTGTGTAAAGAAAATCATTATAATTACCGTATACACATGAGAGAAATCTCCGGTGGATGAAGAACCAAAATTTCCTATCGTGTCTATCAAACTGCTTAGTACCAGCATCGCCATAGGCGTGGTAATTCCGTCTGCAATGGCTCCTGCGGTGCCGAATGCCATAAGCAACATATCAAATGAATCGGCATACTCAAACAGTTTCCATATTGAGATATCTGTCTCATTCGGACGAACAGCCGTGTTGTCGGTAATGCTTTTCACACGATCATGGGGTTTAAGCAAATCTGGTATCTGGTTCTGCGTCTTTTCTCCATCTGGTTCTTCCAGAATAGTTGACATCTCTCTTTGTTCAGTCGCTAAAGAAAGCTGGACGTGTTCACCCTTGTGGATCGACGAGAAGCCTCTCGAGTCTGGTCTTCCTTTACTTTTTCCAATATCGAATAACATATTAACTAGCACGGCTATTGGATGGATATAATTTTAGGAGGTTGCTATTCTCATGGTTAAAAAATAAAAAAAATATATTAACTAACATAGTTGGTTATTTATTCAGTTAAAAAATAAAAAATATATTAACTAATATAGTTAATTATTTTGTGTTCGGTGAATAGCTATAGCATATAAGTTACAAGCCACAACAAGAAGCCCTCTTACTAATTTGACAAATGTTCTTTCTTTTAATGTTCTTTCTTTTAGTTTTTTCAATATTACTTAATTTGATAACATTAAGTTATTTAATTTAATTATAAGTTAAAGTATAAAGTTAAGTGTTATGAATAAGTTATTTATTATTTATTATTTATATTTATTGTTATAACCATTTTTCTAGTTATTATTTGTTATGAGTACATAACTACTAATACAACATAAGTAAAGTGATAGGTGAATACTTATAGACATAACCAAATAGTTAGTTTTATGAAGATAGTTGGCTGTTAAACAAAGGCTAAAATATATAATTTTATATCCATTATTCATACGAGATTGTTAGAGTTAAGCATAACAAGATACTATAACCATGAAATGAATATCTCTTATGCACTTGTTACACTTAGGTTAATCTTGTTGATCCCTTCAACCAAGTCCATAATCTTAGACAATATCTAAATGCCTATGTCATAACAATTTTTTTTATAATTTTTTATAATTTATTTCAAATTTAAAACCACATCCATAAAATCAATATAAATACTTATCCATATAAATATTAAATAAACACATATTAAAATATATTAGCATAACAAGTTCAAGTAACATATTAAATATCAATAAAAGCAAATCATGATCATATTGTCTTAGGCACGTTATCATGACCAGATTTTATAAAATAATGATTTGGAGTAACTTTGTTGGTTTCTGGGAGCTGCCTACAAAATGAAGTTTAATGGATCCTAATGTGCATCCAACAACTATGTTGTTGGAAATATTAATTACATGTGTATCTACATAACATTTCAGTTGACTCAGTCCGAGTCCGTAGAAGTACATCTTTTGTGAGTTTGTCTGTCAGGTTATGGAGTTCAGGTCTTGCCATATTCAAGAAGCCGAATTGTATTTTTGAAGTTAAGTTTTTAGGTAGAAATTAATTACACTCTTTAATGTTGGTCAGTAGCTTCCAAGAGAGGAAAATTTTTAGTCTTTGTCTATGTAGAAGAAGAAGAATGAAAAATAGTGAGCAAGTGTGCAGAGTGTGGTGGAGAGAGAGAAGAAATTTGGTCGCAACCAAAAATGTGTCGCAATAAAAGCCCGTCAAAGTCAAGTGGGTGTCTGTCGAGGTAAAAGTGTGTTGACAAAAAGTGAAAGTTGAGTCCTGTCGCAGACTTGTCTACCACAGTGAAACCTCATCGCACTAAAATCGTGTCGCAAGTATTTCGATCAAAGCTGACCCATCGAAGAAAAATGTGGGTTTTCCCAAAGGTAGTGTGTAGAAACTCAAAAAATAAGTAAAGAAAAATTATTACTGTGCAGTAACTCAATTTGATTGTTGCAACTCATCTCCCCACGCTCCCATGATCTTGTATCAGAGCTGGTTTAGGAAATAAACCTTGTCTTAAAAGGGAAAACGCAATTTTCTAAGGAAAATAAAATTAATAAAATGGCTTCCACTTCTAGCACACAAATGTCAAGTTTACAAACTCCAATTTTCTCAGGAAAGAATTATGAGTATTCTTCTCTAATAATGAAGGATTTGTTCATAGTTCGTATGGGAGATAGTACCTTGATATCTGCATACCTCAATGACATATTTTCTCTCTTTTGACAATAGGATTTCATCATTGGCCTCTGATCGATAGATTCAACCAAGTGTTCGACATCAGTCAATCCATTCACATTCAAAGCAATGTACTAGGGTACCTTGGGAATCATTAACATTAATGGTGATCTCCCTTGCACTTGTTAACAGTTTTCATCATTAATCGTTATTCAATTGGTTTCTACCATGTTTGACTTCAATACATGTATTTGCATGGATAGAATCATAATTTGTCGTGAAAAAGACGAACACCGTGGGTGTTTGTTGAGCATTCATTTCTTTCCCCAAGTTGCGGTGGAGTATTTTGTATAAGTCAATGCATGGATCCACATTTGTATGTTCGTGGTTGTGCTTAGATTTGTGTTTGTATGACCTATATCTGCATTGTATGTCTCGTAGCTATGTCCAAATTTGGAGTCTTCTTCGGATGGATCTACTTTGTATTTTAGTATCCATTACTATTTATATCTCACATGGATCTGCATTGTATTATTTGGCAACTGTTATCATCAGATCTGCTCCAGCAAATTTGAGTTTCTGGCATCATTTTACTTACTGGCAGCGGAGTTTCAAATGAACCTATAATGAATCCCGGTGGGCAGAGAGGTTTTAAAAGTTTGGTAAATCTTATGAGGATTGGGCAATGGATAGTTGGCTCTCAAATAACTTCCCCCAATTTTGCTTTGAATCCTGGGTCCCGAGTCCCCGATCTCATTTTCTCAGACAAATTCCAAGAAACCCACACCAATGCCAAATGTATATGTTAGAGTTTCAACTTTCAAATTGCTACCTAAACAGGCCCAACCTCGAAATTCTGTCACCGAGCTCGCTCCTCTGATGTCAGAACCCTATTTCTGGAACAGCTCAATGCAAAATCATTGATAGCCTTGTAGATCTCTCGGGAATTCTCACTTCTTCCTCTGTGGCTGTCCTTATTTTGGTGGGCTGTGAGAACATATGTGGTATATTTTCCTACTTGAATTATTGTGTGTCCAGAGAGAGGAGATCCATCCTTGAGCTTCTCTTCAATGGCCTGAGAAGGCTTGAGTACAGAGGCTATGACTCCACAGGAATTTCAATTGATTCACACCCAATAGATGCATCCAAAGACTCAAGTGGAGCAGCACCACCACTGAAAACCCTTTTGGAAGGAGTGGAAATGACTGAAAACAACTTTCAGATGTGTTCAAAAAACATGGAGTCGAAAGGTTTGATCCACTAAATGAGTTGTTTGACCCTCATACTCACATGGCAGTATTTAAAATTCAAGATGCTAGTAAGCAGCCTGGCAGTGTGGCTGTGGTTTTGAAGCTTGGCTATACACTTCATGATAGAATAATATGTCCTGTTGAGGTTGGTGTTGTGGAGGCAATTGAAAGTGAAGGTGCAGGAAATTCTGAGCCATCTGCCTGATTTGGAGTGGATCGACACAGTGTGGATACATGGGTTTACCCAAGTCTATTCCGGATGAACACCTCAACTGGTTCACCACCAGACTATTTTAATAAGAATGGGCAGAACTGGGTCTTTCCTACTTATTCCAGGTTGTTTTGAAGTACATGGGAGTGGATGCATCTGACAGGGAAACTCCTTTAAGCATGCAGGATCAGATAGAACTTGTTATAAAACTCTACAAACATATATTGAAACATGCTGAGCTTCGAGATGAGCTTTTTGCACAGATTTCTAAACAAACACACAATAATCCCGATAGGTTCTGTTTGTTAAAAGCATGGGAGCTCATGTATTTATGTAGTTCAACAATGCCACCAGGAAAGGATATCGAGGCATACTTGTCAGAATATGTGCATGATGTTGCCAATGTTGTGGATAGTGATCCTGAAATCCAGGCCCTTGCTTTAAATACATGGAATGCTTTGAAATGGTCTATTAAGGCTAGACCAAGGCATACTATCCCCGAGCATGAAGTGATAGAAGCCTTGTTGACAGGCAGAAAGCTTGCTACAATTGTCTTTTTTCTCGATGAAACGTTTTAAGAAATCACGTATGTAATTGGGAGCAGGACACCCATGAGCTGCAAGGTTCTCAGTGAATGTCGCACTTTGGATGTCATCCATGGAGGCCCTTCTGATAGGAGCTGCTTTATTCTCTATTCGAAATGTCTGGGTGTATGCTTATAGCAATGAACAAGAGATAGTTAACTACGTTTCAAGCATGATACTGCTGCTTGCATGCTCAACAGTTTTGGATGGCCTCCAAGGTGTTCTGTCAGGTATTGCTAGGGGATGCGGACGACAAAATCTGGGTGCCTATGCAAACCTTGGGTCATACTATGTAGTTGGAATTCCTATAGCTATCATTTTGGCCTTTGTAATCCATGCTGGTGGCAGGGGACTTTGGCTTGGAATTCTTTGTGGCATTTGCGCACAAACAATTCTATTGTTCATAATAACGTTGTGTACTGATTGAGGAAAGAAAGCATATATTTCAAGTTTCCATACAAACAGTTAGCAGTCAAAAGGTAATTTCCAGAGTTTTAGGAGTTGATGGACAGTTAATGAACAAATGGAAAACTTAGTAGAAATTATTCAAATCAGTCCTATCCTTTCAAAGTCTAAATATAGCAATTAACAGGTGGTAGAAGGAGAATATCAGTATTGTTAGCATCCTTCCAGGAAATTTTCTAGCCAATTGATGAATTGCAAGTTCAGAAGGTCAACAACAAATCTCAGATTATTAGGCATTGGACTAGGAGTCGAAGGGCATATGGCAGAAGCGAAACATAATCCCAATAGTATAGCCTAATCATTTTTCCCATAAATCTGCGATATGATACAGGGAATTTGAAGTCAAAGATCTTTATCAAATTGAAGTCTTCCTCAAAATAAGGATCTTTGAATAGATTTTTTTAATTTTGTTCGTAGGATGAGGGATCTCTCAATTGGGATAGCGATTTTTTTTATTCTAGATGAGGATTCGATCCATTGTTTTGGGATTAGGAGGCTAGTTTTGAAATGATGAAATGTATTACAAATAGAGAGCTTTTCCTCTCATAAGAGAAGAGGGGACTGCGGTTGGCAGTTTTGGAGTTATGTATGCCCAGCTTTGAAGCACTGTATGTGTAGCATAAACATTCTACAACTTCAGTAACAGGTTCTATTTTTGAATGAACATGATGATGATTTGCCTTTGTGTTATATGAATTGTATTTCTAATAATTTTATTATGCACATGGTACATTACATCCCATTGTATTAATTCTTATTGTGAAGTACAGTTATCCTTATATTTTCTAGAAACAGAGGCAGTTTCACTTCTTGATTTTATGATCATAGTAACCTTGATATTGAGCTTTGTGTTTGATTTTATGGTATACAGCATCTGTTTGATTTTTCCTGTAACTCTGATTGCACACCAACCTATCTCTTTAATAGTGTTATGTTTTTCTTATAGATCTTGTATATACTAGTATAGTTCAGTGATGATTGTGTGATCTGTACAAAACAGCCTTGATTTCATACTATTCCAGTTTTTATGTTATACCAGCCTGTTATATTGATAGTGGTGTAACTTTTCCCATAGCTTTGATTGTATATTAGTTTGATTCTCAGTTTGATTTTATCGATTTGTATATTTGAGAACAAGATTTCCTTAATCTTGAACCCCACATAGTCCACGTTCAACTTTAGGGATAACATCTTCTGGCGTCGTTGACGGGGATGGACAGAGGAAACGATATCTTCCTCGGGAAAGAATGACAAAGATAAGTTCTAGCTCTTGATGGTGGATAGGAGCAGGGCATTAGTTTGACTACAGATTTATTCACCAGACGACTCCATGTTTGAAGAATCTAGAGGCGATTTTATAAGATGTCAAAGCATTTTGAAACCATGTTGGCACAAAGATTTGCTCTGTTGAATTTCTTAAATGTTCCTGGTTTTACAAATACAGTACCTACCATGGATGAATGGGGAGATTTTCTTCCGCGATTCCGAGAAAAGGAAGACGACAATCCGGCACATCATGTAATTAAATTTCATCAATACATGGATCAGCTGAATACACATCATGAAGATGTATTGATGAAAATGTTTATGTATTCATTAGATGGTTGTGCGAGAAAATGGTACAGAACTATTCCTCCTTCCAGTATTTCCTCTTTGAAAGATTTTCATGATGCCTTTTATTCATATTGTAAGAGGATTGTCCCAGCTGAGTGTCTTTTTGAGGATTGTTGTAGGGGATATGCATTATATATCCAGAGTTTAGAAGCATATTTTTCCAGCAGTAAAGATGAAGCCAGTGGTTATGATATGAAGAAAGAAGAAGCTTTATTATCTTCCTCTGATTCTGTTTTACAACAAGAAATTTTTCAAAATTTTGATATTAAAGTGGATGATAGCATTATAGAACAGAAATCTTCATCTTTAGAAATCGATCAGAGTGCTCCATTTTATGATGAAGACATTGAAGTTCTAGATTTGGATCAGCATCAACCAATTCACTCTGAAGATATGCCAATCTATGATGAGTATTCAAATGAAAAAGAACAGATCCCTACATCACCTTCTGTTGATTTGAGGAGCAGCCAACAGGTGTATGACAACTATGAATCAAATTTTGATGAGGAACAACATTGTGTGGAAATCAACCATCCTGAATCCATAGAAGACATTGAGCAGCCATATTTGCAATTCAGTTTGCAGGTAGCTGAAAGTGGCAGCCATTATGAGGAAGAGGATATACAGAGATATTTTGATGTTTAGCAAGAGGTGTTTCCTTATAACTTCATTGATCCATTTGTAGATTATATGGATTCTTTGAGCAGCTCAAATTTCAGATTGTTTTTGTCAAAGGTTGGTTGGATTTTCCCTTCTTTTGAAATGAATTTTGATATTCCATGGGTTCCTTTATCCATCATCCGCAAATCAGAAGTTTTACCAGTTAGTCAAATATTTGTATGGCTTCATTGGAAGCATGATTTTACCTGATCAAAAGAAAGCAGATAATTAGAATGGGAACTGTAAATAAATAAGCTTGATGCTTCAAGCATTTCTTTAAAGTTTGTCTAGTATGATCAGGATTAGTCAATTTGCAGAGTAGTTTAAAGATTCAGTCAGCAGTTTGTTTTCAAGTTTTTTAAGTAACAAAGACTTGTGATGAAGACTCCATCCCAATGAAATGGAAAGGCACTTGGTCTACTTGTTCTTGGCAGCTCACAGGGAGCATGCCATCCCTAGACAAAGCCAGATGTTATCATCAGATCTGCTCCAACAAATTTGAGTTTCTGGCAGCAGAGTTTCAAACGAACCTATAATGAATCCCGGTCGGCAGAGAGGTTCAAAAAGTCTGGTAAATATTATGAGGATTGGGAAATGGATAGTTGGCTCTCAAAAAACTTCCCCCAATTTTGCTTTCAATCCTGGGTCCCGAGTCCCTGATCTCATTTTCTCAAACAAATTCCAAGAAACCCACACCAATGCCAAATGTATATGTTAGAGTTTCAACTTTCAAATTGCTACCTAAACAGGCCCAACCTCGAAATTTTATCACCGAGCTCGCTCCTCTGATGTCAGAACCCTATTTCTGGAACTGCTCAATGCAAAATCATTGATAGCCTTGTAGATCTCTCAGGAATTCTCACTTTTTCCTCTGTGGCCGTCCTTATTTTGGTGGGTTGTGAGAACATATGTCGTATATTTGCCTACCTGAATTATTGTGTGTCCAGAGAGAGGAGATCCATCCTTGAGCTTCTCTTCAATGGCCTGAGAAGGATTGAGTATAGAGGCTATGACTCTGTAGGAATTTCAATTGATTCACACCCAATAGATGCATCCAAAGATTCAAGTGGAGCAACACCACTACTGAAAACCATTTTGGAAGGAGTGGCAATGACTGTAAACAACTTTCAGATGTGTTCAAAAAACATGGAGTCGAAAGGTTTGATCCACTAAATGAGTTGTTTGACCCTCATACTCACATGGCAGTATTTCAAATTCAAGATGCTAGTAAGAAGCCTGGCAGTGTGGTTGTGGTTTTGAAGCTTGGCTTTACACTTCATGATAGAATAATACGTCCTATTGAGGTTGGTGTTGTGGAGGCCGTTGAAAGTGAAGGTGCAGGAAATTCTGAGCCATCTGCCTGATTTGGAGTGGATCAACACAGTGTGGATACATGGGTTTACCCAAGTCTATTCCGGATGAACACCTCAACTGGTTCACCATCAGACTATTTTAATAAGAATGGGCAGAACTGGGTCTTTCCTACTTATTCCAGGTTGTTTTGAAGTACATGGGAGTGGATGCATCTGACAGGGAAACTCCTTTAAGCATGCAGGATCAGATAGAACTTGTTATAAAACTCTACAAACATATATTGAAACATGCTGAGCTTCGAGATGAGATTTTGGCACAGATTTCTAAACAAACACGCAATAATCCCGATAGGTTCTGTTTGTTAAAAGCATGGGAGCACATGTATTTATGTAGTTCAACAATGCCTCCAGGAAAGGATATCGGGGCATACTTGTCAGAATATGTGCATGATGTTTCCAATGTTGTGGATAGTGATCCTGAAATCCAGGCCCTTGCTTTAAATACATGGAATGCTTTGAAATGGTCTGTTAAGGCTGGACCAAGGCGTACTATCCCCGGGCGTGAAGTGATAGAAGCCTTGTTGATAGGCAGAAAGCTTGCTACAATTGTCTTTTTTCTCGCTGAAGGGTTTGAAGAAATCATGTATGTAACTGGGAGCTGGACACCCACGTGCTGCAGGGTTCTCAGTGAATGTTGCACTTTGGATGTCAGCCATGGAGGCCCTTTTGATAGGAGCTGCTTTATTCTCTATTCGAAATGTCTGGGTGTATGCTTATAGCAATGAACAAGAGATAGTTAACTACATTTCAAGCATGATACTGCTGCTTGCATGCTCAACAGTTTTGGATGGCGTCCAAGGTGTTCTGTCAGGTATTGCTAGGGGATGCGGACGGCAAAATCTGGGTGCCTATGCAAACCTTGGGGCATACTATGTAGTTGGCATTCCTATAGCTATCATTTTTGCCTTTGTAATCCATGCTGGTGGCAAGGGACTTTGGCTTGGAATTCTTTGTGGAATTTGCGCACAAGCAATTCTATTATTCATAATAACATTGTGTACTGATTGAGGAAAGCAAGCATATATTTCAGGTTTCCATACAAACAGTTAGCAGTCAAAAGGTAATTTCTAGAGTTTTAGGAGTCGATGGACAGTTAATGAACAAATGGCAAACTTAGTAGAAATTATTCGAATCAGTCCTATCCTTTCAAAGTCTAAATATAGCAATTAACAGGTGGTAGAAGGAGAATATCAGTATTGTTAGTATCCATCTAGGAAATTTTCCAGCCAATTGATGAATTGCAAGTTCAGAAGGTCAACAACAAATCTCATATTATTAGGCATTGGACCAGGAGTCGAAGGGCATATGGCAACAGCGAAACATAATCCCAATAGTATAGCCTAATCATTTTTCCCATAAATATGTGATATGATACAGGGAATTCGAAGTCAAAGATCTTTATCAAATTGAAGTCTTCCTCAAAATAAGGATCTTCGAATAGATTTTTTTTATTTTGTTCTTAGGTTGAGGGATCTCTCAATTGGGATAGCGATTTTTTTTATTCTAGATGAGGATTCAATGCATTGTTTTGGGATTAGGAGGCTAGTTTTCACATGATGAAATGTATTACAAATAGAGAGCTCTTCCTCTCATAAGAGAAGAGGGGACTGGGGGTTGGCAGTTTTGGAGTTATGTATGCCCAGCTTTGAAGCACTGTATGTGTAGCATAAACATTCTACAACTTCAGTAACAGGTTCTATTTTTGAATGAACATGATGATGATTTGCCTTTGTGTTATATAAATTGTATTTCTAATAATTTTATTATGCACATGGTCCATTACATCCCATTGTATTAATTCTTATTGTGAAGTACAGTTATCCTTATATTTTCTAGAAACAGAGGTAGTTTCACTTCTTGATTTTATGATCATAGTAACCTGGATATTGAGCTTTGTGTTTGATTTTATATTATACAGCATCTGTTTGATTTTTCCTGTAACTTTGATTGCACACTAGCCTATCTCTTTAATAGTGTTATGTTTTTCTTATAGATCTTGTATATACCAGTATAGTTCAGTGAAGATTGTGCGATCTGTACAAAACAACCTTGCTTTCATACTATTCCAGTTTTTATGTTATACCAGCCTGTTATATTGATAGTGGTGTAAATTTTCCCATAGCTTTGATTGTATATCATTTTGATTCTCAGTTTGATTTTATTCATTTTTATATTTGAGAACAATATTTCCTTAAGCTTGAACCCCCCGTAGTCCAGGTTCAACTTTAGGGATAACATCTTCTGGCACCGTTGCCGGGGATGGACAGAGGAAAAGATATCTTCCCCGGGAAAGAATGACAAAGATCAGATCCAACTCTTGATGGTGGACAGGAGCAGGGCATTAGTTTGACTACAAATTTATTCACCGGGTGACTCCATTTTTGAAGAATCCAGAGGCGATTTTATAAGATGTCAAAGCATTTTGAAACCATGTTGGCACAGAGATTTGCTGCCTTCAATTTCTCAAATGTTCCTGGTTTTCCAAATACAGTACCTACCATGGATGAATGGGGAGATTTTCTTCCGCGATTCCGAGAAAAGGAAGAGGATAATCCGGCACATCATGTAATTAAATTTCATCAATACATGGATCAACTGAATACACATCATGAAGATGTATTGATGAAAATGTTTATGTATTCATTAGATGGTTGTGCGAGAAAATGGTACAGAACTCTTCCTCCTTCAAGTATTTCCTCTTTGAAATATTTTCATGATGCCTTTTATTCATATTGTAAGAGGATTTCCCAGTTGAGTGTCTTTTTGAGGATTGATGTAGGGGATATGCATTATATATCCAGAGTTTAGAAGCATATTTTTCCAGTAGTAAAGATGAAGCTGGTGGTTATGATATGAAGAAAGAAGAAGCTTTATTATCTTCCTCTGACTCTGTTTTACAACAAGAAATTTTTCAAAATTCTGATATTAAAGTGGATGATAGCATTAGAGAACATAAATCTTCATCTTTAGAAATCGATCAGAATGCTCCATTTTATGATGAAGACATTGAAGTTCTAGATTTGGATCAGCATCAACCAATTCACTCTGAAGATATGCCAATCTATGATGAGTATTCAAATGAAAAAGAGCAGATCCCTACATCACCTTCTGTTGATTTGAGGAGCAGCCAACAGGTGTATGACAACTATGAATCAAATTATGATGAGGAACAACATTGTGTGGAAATCAACCATCCTGAATCCATAGAAGACATTGAGCAGCCATATTTGCAATTCAGTTTGCAGGTAGCTGAAAGTGGCAGCCATTATGAGGAAGAGGATATACAGAGATATTTTGATCTTCAGCAAGAGGTATTTCCTTATAACTTCATTGATCCATTTGTTGATTATATGGAGTCTTTGAGCAGCTCAAATTTCAGATTGTTTTTGTCAAAGGGAGGTTGGATTTTCCCTTTTTTTGAAATGAATTTTGATATTCCATGGGTTCCTTTATCCATCATCTGCAAATCAGAAGTTTTACCAGTTAGTCAAATATTTGTATGGCTTCATTGGAAGCATGATTTTACCTGATCAAAAGAAAGCAGATAATTAGAATGGGAGCTGTAAATAAATAAGCTTGATGCTTCAGGTATTTCTTTAAAGTTTGTACAGTATGATCAGGATTAGTCAATTTGCAGAGTAGTTTAAAGATTCAGTCAGCAGTTTGTTTTCAAGTTTTTTAAGTAACAAAGACTTGTGATGAAGACTCCATCCCAATGAAATGGAAAGGCACTTGGGATACTTGTTCTTGGCAGCTCATAGGGAGCATGCCATCCCCAGACAAAGCCAGATGTTATCATCAGATCTGCTCCAGCAAATTTGAGTTTCTGGCAGCATTTTACTTACTGGCAGCATAGTTTCAAACGAACCTATAATGAATCCCGGTGGGCAAAGAGGTTCAAAAAGTATGGTAAATCTTATGAGGATTGGGCAATGGACAGTTGGATCTCAAATAACTTTCCCCAATTTTTCTTTGAATCCTGGGTCCCGAGTCCCTGATCTCATTTTCTCAGACAAATTCCAAGAAACCCAAACCAATGCCAAATGTATATGTTAGAGTTTCAACTTTCAAATTGCTACCTAAACAGGCTTTACCTCGAAATTCTGTCATCGATCTTGATCCTCTGATGTCAGAACCCTATTTCTAGAACTGCTCAATGCAAAATCATTGACAGCCTTGTAGATCTCTCGGGAATTCTCACTTCTTCCTCTATGGCTGTCCTTATTTTGGTGGGCTGTGAGAACATATGTGGTATATTTTCCTACCTGAATTATTGTGTGTCCAGAGAGAGGAGATCCATCCTTGAGCTTCTCTTCAATGGCCTGAGAAGGATTGAGTACAGAGGCTATGACTTCGCAGGAATTTCAATTGATTCACACCCAATAGATGCATCCAAAGATTCAAGTGGAGCAGAGCCACTACTGAAAACCCTTTTGGAAGGAGTGGCAATGACTGAAAACAACTTTCAGATGTGTTCAAAAAACATGGAGTCGAAAGGTTTGATCCACTAAATGAGCTATTTGACCCTCATACTCACATGGCAGTATTTCAAATTCAAGATGCTAATAAGCAGCCTGGCAGTGTGGCTGTGGTTTTGAATCTTTGCTATACACTTCATGATAGAATAATATGTCCTATTCAGGTTGGTGTTGTCGAGGCCGTTGAATGTGAAGGTGCAGGAAATTCTGAGCCATCTGCCTGATTTGGAGTGGATCGACACAGTGTGGATACATGGGTTTACCCAAGTCTATTCCGGATGAACACCTCAACTGGTTCACCACCAGACTATTTTAATAAGAATGGGCAGAACTGGGTCTTTCCTACTTATTCCAGGTTGTTTTGAAGTACATGGGAGTGGATGCATCTGACAGGGAAACTCCTTTAAGCATGCAGGATCAGATAGAACTTGTTATAAAACTCTACAAACATATATTGAAACATGCTGAGCTTCGAGATGAGCTTTTTGCACATATTTCTAAACAAACACGCAATAATCCCGATAGGTTCTATTTGTTAAAAGAATGGTAGCTCATGTATTTATGTAGTTCAACATGCCGCCAGGAAAGGATATCGGTGCATACTTGTCAGAATATGTGCATGATGTTGCCAATGTTGTGGATAGTGATCCCGAAATCCAGGCCCTTGCTTTAAATACATGGAATTCTTTGAAATGGTCTGTTCAGGCTGGACCAAGGTGTATTATCCCCGGGCGTGAAGTGATAGAAGCCTTGTTGACAGGAAGAAAGCTTGCTACAATTGTCTTTTTTCTCGATGAAACGTTTGAGGAAATCACGTATGTAACTGGGAGCTGGACACCCACGTGCTGCAGGGTTCTCAGTGAATGTCGCACTTTGGATGTCAGCCATGGAGGCCCTTCTGATAGGAGCTGCTTTATTCTCTATTCAAAATGTCTGGGTGTATGCTTATAGCAATGAACAAGAGATAGTTAACTACGTTTCAAGCATGATACTGCTGCTTTCATGCTCAACAGTTTTGGATGGCATCCAAGGTGTTCTGTCAGGTATTGCTAGTGGATGCGAACGGAAAAATCTAGGTTCCTATGCAAACCTTGGGGCATACTATGTAGTTGGCATTCCTATAGCTATCATTTTTGCCTTTGTAATCCTTGCTGGTGGCAGGGGACTTTGGCTTGGAATTATTTGTGGCATTTGCGCACAAGCAATTCTATTGTTCATAATAACGTTGTGTACTGATTGAGGAAAGCAAGCATATATTTCAAGTTTCCATACAGACAGTTAGTAGTCAAAAGGTAATTTCCAGAGTTTTAGGAGTTGATGGACAGTTAATGAACAAATGGCAAACTTAGTAGAAATTATTCGAATCAGTCCTATCCTTTCAAAGTCTAAATATAGCAATTAACAGGTGGTTGTTGGGCTAATTGGGAAGACCCGGGTTTTACCTTTAACTTCGCACCAACAAAAGACCCACAGTGTTGGCCCTTTCGGTAGGAGCCTGCGAACATGCTACAGTCTCACCCGAAACAGCTATGGGGTGCCGCAGAATCAGGTTTCTGCAAGCAGAAGAGAGAATCTTACTGTACCTTTAGTCTTTAACTATTAATAATCACATAACACAATGCTTCTATTATCAAGTATGTAGCTTTGCGGTTAGATAAACAAACAGTTACTTGCACAGCCCTTATCTGGGAATTCACAACGAAGCTAATTATTAACATCAATCTTATTTTATCAGTTATTTACGTAGCAATTTACAAAATATAATAACAAATCAACGCAAAGGAACCACAACACCAGATATAACGTGGTTCACCCCTAGTGTAGGGGTTACATCCATAGAACTGCGTTTTATTCAACTCTTTACAACTAAAACGACAGTTCTGATCCACGCACTCAGCAGCAGATCCCTTCAGTCCTCAAAGCCGTGCACACAGCAGTAGGCCTCTGCGCACACAGCTGTAGATCTTCCTTTTCACCAAAAACCCCTTTGCGCACACAGCTGTAGAGGTCATCCACGCACACAGCTGGGACTTAACCTTCTTACAGAAACGGTTATACAATCTCTTATCTTCGCATTACAATAGCTTCATAAGATAATCATTAAAGACCTAACCCTACTTCTTTACATAAGTGCCTATTTATATAGCGCACTGTTACAAAACCATGGACTTAAACCATGGGCGCCCAAAACCCAAACCCTGGATTTACACCAAGAGTTAATTACAAAAAGGGGTTACGACCCACCCACGACACTCCTAAGACTATTTTGGGACGTAACTCCGCTTACACTTCCACAAAAAACGCGGAGTTACCAAAGCTAACGACCCTTATGATCGGAGCCCCAACAGTGGTAGAAGGAGAATATCAGTATTGTTAGGATCCTTCCAGGAAATTTTCCATCCAATTGATGAATTGCAAGTTCAGAAGGTCAACAACAAATCTCAAATTGTTAGGCATTGGACCAAGAGTCGAAGGGCATATGGAAACAACGAAACATAATCCCAACAGTATAGCCTAATCATTTTTCCCATAAATCTGCGATATGATACAGGGAATTCGAAGTCAAATATCTTTATCAAATTGAAGTGTTCCTCAAAATAAGGATCTTCGAATATATTTTTTTATTTTGTTCTTAGGTTGAGGGATCTCTCAATTGGGATAGCGATTTTTGTTATTCTAGATGAGGATTCGATCCATTGTTTTGGGATTAGGAGGCTAGTTTTCACATGATGAAATGTATTACAAATAAATAGCTCTTCCTCTCATAAGAGAAGAGGGGACTGGGGGTTGGCAGTTTTGGAGTTATGTATGCCCAGCTTTGAAGCACTGTATGTGTAGCATAAACATTCTACAACTTCAGTAACAGGTTCTATTTTTTAATGAACATGATGATGATTTGCCTTTGTGTTATATGAATTGTATTTCTGATAATTTTATTATGCACATGGTCCATTACATCCCATTGTATTAATACTTATTGTGAAGTACAGTTATCCTTATATTTTCTAGAAACAGAGGCAGTTTCACTTCTTGATTTTATGATCATAGTAACCTTGATATTGAGCTTTGTGTTTGATTTTATGTTATACAGCATCTATTTGATTTTTCCTGTAACTCTGATTGCACAACAGCCTATCTCTTTAATAGTGTTATTCTTTTCTTATAGATCTTGTATATACCAATATAGTTCAGTGATGATTGTGTGATCTGTACAAAATAGCCTTGATTTCATACTATTCCAGTTTTTATGTTATACCAGCCTGTTATATTGATAGTGGTGTAACTTTTCCCATAGCTTTGATTGTATATCAGTTTGATTCTCAGTTTGATTTTATCGATTTGTATATTTGAGAACAAGATTTCCTTAAGCTTGAACCCCCTTTAGTCCAGGTTCAACTTTAGGGATAACATCTTCTAGCGCCGTTTCCGGGGATGGACAGAGGAAACGATATCTTCCCCGGGAAAGAATGACAAAGATCAGATCCAACTCTTGATGGTGGACAGGACCAGGGCATTAGTTTGACTATTGATTTATTCACCGAGCGACTCCATGTTTGAAGAATCCAGAGGCGATTTTATAAGATGTCAAAGCCTTTTGAAACCATGTTGGCACAAATATTTTCTCCGTTCAATTTCTCAAATGTTCCTGGTTTTCCAAATACAGTACCTACCATGGATGAATGGGGGGATTTTCTTCCGCGATTCCAAGAAAAGGAAGAGGACAATCCGGCACATCATGTAATTAAATTTCATCAATACATGGATCAGCTGAATACACATCATGAAGATGTATTGATGAAAATGTTTATCTATTCATTAGATGGTTGTGCGATAAAATGGTACAGAACTCTTCCTCCTTCCAGTATTTCCTCTTTGAAAGATTTTCATGATGCCTTTTATTCATATTGTAAGAGGATTTACCCAGCTGAGTGTATTTTTGAGGATTGCTGTAGGGGATATGCATTATATATCCAGAGTTTAGAAGCATATTTTTCCAGTAGTAAAGATGAAGCAGATGGTTATGATATGAAGAAAGAAGAAGCTTTATTATCTTCCTCTAATTCTTTTTTACAACAAGAAATTTTTCAAAATTCTGATATTAAAGTGGATGATAGCATTGTAGAACAGAAATCTTCATCTTTAGAAATCGATCAGAATGCTCCATTTTATGATGAAGACATTGAAGTTCTAGATTTGGATCAGCATCAACCAATTCACTTTGAAGATATGCCAATCTATGATGAGTATTCAAATGAAAAAGAGCAGATCCCTACATCACCTTCTGTTGATTTGAGGAGCAGCCAACAGGTGTATGACAACT
>LPNX010195957.1:58277-79239 GCA_001517045.1 Pseudotsuga menziesii
GTAGCATTCATTCCAATGAAAATCATGGCTTCTCATCCATTCAAATTCATGCCGAAAGAAGAATGGTTAGGAATACTTAAAAAAAAGGAGAAAAACATTCAAATTCATGCAGAGAGAAGAATGGTTAGAAATACATAAAATCCTCTAAATTGGAACAACCGTCAACATTACTCAAACGTTTTTGTGCCTCAAGAGAAGGGAAGACCCACCAGTGCAGACATAGAAGGCTGTGGACATTCTGCTTACCAAATGGAGATGGAATCCACTACAATCTCTGCATTCTTACTTCATGTCGATTCAGACTTCATGTTTTCATCTTTTTGTTGTTTAGAATACTTCTCCACATACTCTGGAAACATTTTTCGAAATATTGAACTGCATAAAATAAACAGATGCCATTAAAATAAATCACATAATGCAAAAATCCAGTCTTCTCTAACAATAAATTAACATCCAAAATAGTAAATACAACTGAACTCAGACTCTTCGAAACAGAAATCTCCATATTCAACTATTAAACTATTAAACTATTCAACATATTAAACTATTCAACATCTTGTTGAGAAATTCTTATGAAATTGTTCATCTACTATACAGCTTCCTCAAAATTTGCTCAAAGACTGCACATCATTACAGAGTATCTTGCTTCATGAGAATCCGATTTCAATGGAACAATTCCAGCAGGTACAGAGTTGTTCATTTGGGTATCAAAGCTTGGCCATTTTTACTTTTTGCTTGATTTTTATTATTATCATCACCATCGTCTGTGTCTCCATGTCATACAGCAGAGACAGTTGGAATGGAATGGCTGAGGGAGTCACAGAAGAGCATGGAATGGCTGATCTCTTTCAGCAACTGATTGAAGGCGCGTCTTAGTACTGATATTAGTACTGATATTTCATACAAAGGTTATGCTATTGATTTTACCTATATCATCTTGTGGACAATATCCTAGATGATTCCATATTTGTTAAAGTGCCTGTATAGAAAAAAAAGACTATCAATGTCTTCTAGCTTGCTAGTACAAACAAAAAAGAAAAGTACCTGGTTACAATTATTTTCCTTCAAATTTAGGAGATAAAAAGTGACAGACCAGAAAGGCAATTCAAATATTCAAGACAAAAGACTTTATGCACACTAGTCATAACAGAGTAACATAATTTCATATGCAAGCATGTCTTATAGACACTTCAACTTTAGCATTTCATCCTAATCCCAAGCAATCAGCATAGCATTGGAGATAGAAACATGACCTAATGCAAAAGATGACAAAATGTAAGATAAAGTGAAGAAGAACAAGCAAAGTAGCAAAAATGTATAGACATGTTCAAAAGTTTCTAAAGAGATATGGACAATTATCATCTTATCAACAATATCAGCAACAATTGAACAACCAAATAAAGATCAAACTTATGAATGAAAAGGAATGAGAAGTAAATGCATAAATGATTGTATTTGAAGATAGATAGGGTTAAGGATGAAATGATGTAATGAAAATTACACTTGCCAAAACGTAGAAGAAAAGATGAAGTGTAAAGCTAAATTTTCAATACTCAGTGACTAAGGCTTTTCCCACTGTATTTTACCCACTCTAATGGTATGTGTTTATTAAAAGGGATGAGGTTGGGTGCAAGTTTTAGGTGACTTTAGCAGAATAGACAGCCATCAAACTTGGATTTTAAGACAAAGTCCATTTTCTATATCGTATCCTTGCGATCACATCCATAGTAGCTGGAGCTACCTTGATACAACAGACTATATTTTTCTTCCAGACAGTGCTAGTCCCAGATATATTGACCATACTTTCCAGAGATAGCAGAGCCAAGTTGGATGAACAAGCAGAGCCAAGTGAAAAATCTCTGCTATCATGCCCTAGGTTGGATGAACACATGCACAGCAATACTGGAATCACACACTCCTATTTCTTGAGATGAGGAAAGCACTGATAAACATCAGCCTTGGGGTGCTTTGCTTCAACATGCTCCCTGCACTTTACTTCTGAGGTTGTGCAGATGAATGTCTGCATGCAAACCTTGCACTGCAAAAGTGAAAACAAGTGCCAACTGTAAGTAGAATAACCCTCCACAGAGAAAAATTTAATGAGCCTGCAAAATTATCCAGCAAAACAGATTTCACACAATTGTTATAAAGTGGTCATTTATTGGATTTTTTGAAATACGAGTATCAAGGATGGAATAATGTGATCATATATCCATGTGTCTTAGCGACACAGCATGTATCTCATTTTCCAAGCAAACCAAACCAGATGCAAAATTCAATGATATGGGCAGAAAGATATTGATCTTATAAAAATTGCACCAAAAATGGAAACAGACAGAGGAATCTACAGTTTTGGGGAGTATTGAAATAAGACTCTACAGATGCCCATCAACTTAAAACCCAATTATGGAAACAAGCAATCTAGTTATCAAGAATGGACCTGAATCATTGGCGAGAAAAAGTCTGGTAGCAAGTACAAATATAGAATATTACCAATCACTGAAAGAAACTGGAGTCTAGATCAAAAAAGGCTTAGCAAAGGTATGCTCAACAAAATTGGTTTGAACCTATCCATGCAGTGAAAGTTAGAGCCAGATGGTATACCATATTATATCATTCTGGTAGTCCTTTCTCTAACTAGCAGAGGATAAAAATAAAACCATCTGGGAAGGAGAAAACCTAATGCACCCTAATAACTTAAAAAACGATTCCAAAATTCCATAGTAAGTTTCAATCAACTTTTAGAAACAGAAGGATTAAATCAAAAAGAGAAAGCTAGTTTTGAGAGCAGCAGAGGTTTTCCTCAGCAAACTAGTTTGTACATAATCTCCAATATATCTCATAACACAGGTACATTAAGATGTAAGAGCAGTACAGCATTAACTCCCATATCTAAAAATTCATGCAACATTGTGAAAGCAATTAATACTATTTTCACTGGGATTTAAATTTGATATCTTGGCAACAAGCTGTCAAGCGGGTTGTGGTTAGGTGGAAAATCAAGTGAATTTGTCCAAGATGGAACAGGTTCAATTCCCCTAAAAGACATGCAGAGGTGTTAATGTTGTCAATTTGCAGATAAGCCTGGGTTCAAGTCCTGGGTGACTTTGAGATACGTAGACATGCAGAGGTGTTAATGTTGTCAATTTGCAGATAAGCCTGGGTTCAAGTCCTGGGTGACTTTGAGATACGTAGACATGCAGAGGTGTTAATGTTGCCAATTTGCAGATAAGCCTGGGTTCAAGTCTTGGGTGACTTTGAGATACCCCCCCCCCCCTAAATGGCTACAATGAAAAAGCATGATAGCAGAGCCAAGTGCAAGCTACATATTCAGGGTGCTTAAATATTCAGGGTGTTGAGAAAGTGAAAGCTACATATTCAGGGTGCTTAAATATTCAGGGTGTTGAGAAAGTGAAAGCTACATATTCAGGGTGCTTAAATATCCAAGAAGTTTGTGCAAGTCTTCCATCCCTATTTGATTTGGAAGTTCTTCTCATGTCTTTTCATTCTTCAAATTCATTTGAAAAAATCAAAATGGCAGAGAATATTTTTTCTACCCTCAGCAATGTAAGTTGTCCTCCAGTGTTATAAATGTGAATGAGGGAGTCATAGAAGAGCATGCAATGGCTGATCTCTTTCCTACACTAGGTTTTAATAATCATACCACCCAATTGCAGTTACTGGGGAGGGTATTACCTCTCCTACTGCTTGCCGATAGAGTTCATCAAACAAATCCTCTTGAATGTCATCCTCTACAACATCTTTATTTAGATCCTCCTCTAATCAGCTTTATGACTGTTTTGTTTTCAAACATTTATGCAAAGCAGTTCTGTCTCTGTTGTAAGAGTATATGGCGAGTAGGAAAGACTGCTTGAGTTTACAAGCTGTGGTGATTTTGTTTTTTGTTGGTTGTGGTTGTTGTTATTGCTAGCATTTTTTTAATTCTCTGTGCAGTCATAATATCTCCTCTGCCAAAACCAAAACGCCTGCCTGTAGGTGGTCTTTGACATGTAGCTCTCATACTAATGTATCGTGTGTTGGGTTGCATCATTTCCCATTATCTGTGTGTTACAAAATTTCTCTTCTTTTAAGATTGGTTGTAAGTTTGATTAGGGAAGACGATAGATTACCACTAAGAAAAACTCTAATATATAAATTCTCTGAAGTGCATACAGAGACCTACAATTTTATATAACTACTCAAGAAACACCTGAATCTTCAGAACATATTTGATAACCAAACATAGGATCATTTAAAAACAACTTTATACCTCATACATGACAGCCCATTTCCCTACCCTGATCCCTTCTCATTCCGTGCTTGTCATGTAAAAGCTCCCTAGAAAGACTGAGGTTTTGGAATGTTTCCCTCCTGACAACAAGATATTGAGAACAAAATAATCACTTTTCTTTTAGAAATTGTAGCTTGCTTGGTCTGTTCTATCCTTGTCTGCTAGGATGTCCTGCAAAGAGAAACAAAAATCCTCTGTTATGGACGAATAGAAGCTCCTCTGTATCTCCCTTTTGTGCTGGGAAAGAAATGCAGCCTCCCCCATATAAGAGAGAATCAAGCAGGGATAGACAACTACTGTGAAAGCTATCTGCCATTGCATACCAAAGTTTAAATTGATTGTTTCTTAGTGGATTTTAAGTGGGTGTTTCAGTCATGGATTTAAAGACATTTGCTCACCTTGATTGAAAACTGTGAGAAGTGTCCCAAATCAGCAAACATAGCCTCTACACCTGTCAATTATAACTGAGGATCTGACTAGTTGTGTAACTACAGTCTACATCCCATAATCTATCTAGAAGGAATGTGTCTCAAAGGCCATAATTCACAATAACAATTCAAACAATATCCATGCTAGAAGCTAAATTTTTATTTTGCATTGTAACAAAAATTATCTCGATTTTGAAAAATCAAAAACAAGTGAAAGAACGTGATCATATTAATCTACAATCTACAAATAAGGTCTTTTCCATCTTCACTGGGTATAGGCCCCATTTTATATATATGAAGAGAGCTCAGAATGGAAGAAGACCACTTCCTTTCAGTCTAATTTCCATATTGGTCGATTTCATGCACCTGAATCATATTCCTTATGCTCTGCTTTACCAATTCAATGTCTGATAGTTCATAAAAATGAGGTAGCGCAACAGAAAGAGCTCAAACAACAATATCTATGATAGTATGTCATTATTCATTATTTTCACCAGTTCCCATATGGTTAGGAGATTTGGAAGCCCATGTGGCAAGTATCCCTTGAAAAGGTGAACAAGATATTGATGTGGAAAGAAAAGTGATACATTCTTCAGTAGAACCATATACATTCATATAACCAAAAATGAAGCCAATGGACATAGTCAGAGTGGCTAAAAAAAAATACCTTATCGAAAACAGGAAGTATGTGCTTATTAAGATAGTTAAGGAACTAGCTATTTAATGCTCCCCTCTGAAAATGGCTAGAACAAGACCATCTATTAATTAAAAAAAATTCCATCATTAAAGACCAACTAGCATACAACAAAAATACACACGAAAATAAATTCCGTGCATTAATCATCTCTAAAAAAAGGATCATACTTACCATGTAAAATGGAAGAGCCATAACTGGGGTATTGTAGAACACAAAGTTCTTCAAGATCTGGGTTTAAATTGGTCTGATCTCTATTCTGTTGTTTGTCGCATTTTGGAAGTGTGGCAGAATAGGAAGCTTCCCAAATGCATGAGCTTATACTTGAAAGATATTGTTTTGTACTTGGCTGGATCACTCTATCAGATATTGATGTTAAGGAAGCTGGTGCTTTGCCATGGAGTCCTGAATTGGGCAGAGACAAGTTGCTTGAAATTGAATACTTCATAAGTTTTAGCAGAATTTTGCGCCATAATGTTCATTTTAGCCATACAGGGGAGCTATCACAGCTGTCAAATATCATTCTAGATATACTCTCTCAGCTGTATAATGTTTACTTTGCAGTGGTATCATCATGAGCATCCGTCTCATCAAATATCTCCTCCTGCACACACACAAAGTTAACCTACATCATTGGTCAAGCCCCAGAGAAAAAGCAAATATATCTGTATTAATACTAACCAAGAAACAAATCCTGGCCCTCACTAAGAGAACTAACCATTTCCAGTGCACGTGTTGACCAACTAAATCTCATAAAGGTTGAAATTAAAAATCTATTTTGTTTCAGGCTTAGTGGCTCCCGACCTAACCTCTTGAAACAGGTCTATAGATGCATTGATAGGAATGGTCTAACCAACCAACATTCATAGAGAGACTAAAATATGTGTCACTAAGATCAAATAGTGAAAGAGGCTGTTAAGCTAGGAAAGCTAGAAATCAAAGTTAGATATTCTGTGAGTGCATATATAGTTTAGTGTGAACCAAGACAAAGCTTATTTCACAAGAAATTGCCTTCACTTTTTCCCAACTACAGGAGGGCTTCCATGTTCCCAATTGATAACAGTAGGTCAGTATCAAGAGATTTTCTTCCTAAACAATGTAACTACTATAGGAATCAACCCTCAGTAATAAATGTGATCAGGTGATGCAATTGAAAAAGTTGGTTTTCTAAAATGAGTGGGATGCAATGGACAAACTTCAAGTATCAAGAATAGCTGCTGCCATCACAATACATAAACATTATGTCAAAACGTTGCATAGATGTATTTTGAAGTAAAATCCTGGAATCGATTTATGATACCAAGACAATTTGATAGTTTCTTTGCTTAGTCATGCAAGCCAATGACATGATGTATTTTTCACCTGCAATCTAAATGACACATGAAGTTTAAGGCCATACCCAGATCCTTTACATGATTTGGAAAACTCGACTCTGAGCTAGGGAATAACGCCCATGCCATACAAATGAGTTATAACCATAATCACTGTTCAAAACTTGTCATTTTACTTAACAGGGTATTCTCATCCAAATTTCTCAGTTCACTGAAAATGTTACTGAATATAAGGAATCTATTAAATTACTGTGCACAGTCAACCAGGTTGTAGTCAAGTGGTAAATCTAAAAATGGTTTCATTGGGAGAAATAGGTTCAACTGCTCTGCTTATGCTGCTGCAGTTATGTAGCCAAATTGTACCATCTTGTTATACTCCTTAATTGAGCCTTGGCAGTTTGTTCTAAGCATTAGGTGGAGAAATCCATGTGCAAGTCCTGAATGGTTTTGCATAATAAAAAACCCTTGGATGCAGCATCTAAGCCAAAGGTTTCTGGCCCAAAAGATATTTACCCACCCATGAAAATGATGGTGAACTAAGAAAAGAGCAAGGATGAAGTTAGGGCCTGAGATGGAAACCTGTAAAAGCTCTTCAATAACATCTTCCATTGTTATTATACCCACGATCTCCTCATCCTCTGCAAGTTTTGGAAGTGGTTTATCAGCAATTTGAAGAATATCTCCTGACGACAGGACATGTGGTTTTTTTGGCCCTAACAGCAACAAATACAAGCGTTGAAATCTACTGGAGTGGCGAGCACCATGAAACAAGTAGTGGACCTGGATTTGGTGTTGCGAACACCTTCCTTCCTCAGTTGCCTTGTTCGGATCAATCCATCCTTATTATTCTCAAAATATAGTGCAGGGGTGCAGGCAGATTGGGGCACAGCTTACTTCATTCGGGATCAGAGTTGAACCAATTTGGTTTGGGCCAAAGCTTATTCCAGTCCGGTCAAGAGCTGAACCAGAGTGGACCGACCGGGCCAATTCACGCATCAGAACACCAATCACAGTCTGTCTCTGAAGCAATCATCAGTACAGATCGGGTGAATGGTAAACTAATCTCGATTTTGCACCAAAAAAAACAAACATAACCGCGCGCGCTGAACAAAATTCACAAAAAAATCAAACATAACCCGCGCGCTTAAACTGGCCGTCGCTGTATCGACGCCTTGACCGTTTTATAAGTCAACAAAAGATGGTGCCATCGCTATAGCGACGGTCTGGCATGGATACAGCGACAAAAGTCGGGGCTTCTTAAAAAAAATTGTAAAAATGCATAATTTACCCTTGATTTTTCCACGAAAGTAAAACTAACGTGGAAAACTAACGTGGCAAAATTGATCACATGTACTAGTGGGACTTAACAATAAACATAAACATGTCGATGTTATCATTTCAAATCAATTAATAATAATACTGCAATTAATCATTTATTGATTAAATAATTATTATTTTATTTTGTTGTCATTATCTATTATTATTATTGTATATTATTAGTGTTTATTATTAAGTACTTATTATTAAGTTATTAATAACATATACTAATTTACAATATTATTATTACCATTATTTTACCATTCAACATAAAACATTAAACAAACGATATTGGTGTAATTTTATGATAGTTGGTTATGTTTTAAATTAACATGTTCAATTCCACAGGATAAGCATGTAGTAATTTCCCACCATTCATCGGGGGTGAAGAATTGTACAAATCAAGAAAATCTATTTACGTGCAAACAAATGTCTTAAATAATTAGAACGGGTTGGACTGCCCAAGAAAGAACTAAATAATACTTATTATTTTAAATATGAAGGAGGCGGTGGAAGAAGGAAGGGGAAGGAGGTATAAGGAGGGGGATCGAATGGTTGAAGGGGGGGGGGGTTTGGGGAGAGTATCTTGGAGATAATTTTTACAGAAGAAGGAGGAGAGAAGGTGCTGGAACAGAGGGGAAGAAAACTGGAGGAGGGGGTTAACTCCAAAGGAATAATTACACTCATAAAACAGGGAAGTTTCTATCGGGTTTATCGGCACGTGGTCTCGGGGGCTAGGAAACCCGTTGGTTTCCTAGGGCCAACAGGTTCAATGCTGGTCGACAGGGTGGATCATACGGATTGGCATCAAGGCTCAGAAGAGGCTCAGATGAGGGAGAGGTAAGGCTACAGGAGCAGGATTCAGGAACTATCTTCAGCTTGCTAAAGGTTCAGGTATTTTTTAGTGTAACCCTCTCGTTATTGCACAAATAAATGAATCCTGAAAATCAGAATAAGAATAAATGTATTTTTGTTGTTACATATTAGGACTTAGTGCTCTTCCCGACAAGCAGAGCACTACAGAATGGTATCACAGCACTAGGCTCAAACACTGAGACCTTCAGGCCTATTCACACCTAAAACAAAACAAAAAAACCTTTACATGTACAAACAAAACATAGAGTTAGTTAGCGTATCCAGAGAGAGAGAGAAATGAAAACTTTACATTTTGTAGATACTCAAATAAATAACGAGTATGAATGATGTTTAAAACAATCTACAATTACTGTAATTTGTCACTATTCAATAACCATGAAAATGGTTTTGTATGAAAAATCTATGATATTTGTATAAATGTGTTGTAGGAAAAATCTATGATATTTGTATTAAGGGACATAACTCTTTGGAGGGTTCTGGTTGAACTACTCTTTGGAGAGTTCTGGTTGAACTACATGAAACCAAATATATGCATACATGTCCATAAAGAGCCCTGATAGTTTTCAAAAGGGCCAGATTAACACATTGAATAAATATTACCACTGAAATTAGAACTACGTTCTTATAAATTACCACTATTTCAAAAATGGAATTAAAAGAAAAAACAAAAAAAAATGCCTACCTGAATTACGGTTGCACCAATTTTTGAAAATTTCTACCACTCTCACATGCAAAAATACTCTGATCATTACGAACAACAGTAAATAGATATTAATGGCCTAATATCTATGGCAGGACGGCCTTACTCCATAAACCATGCACACTGCATAACTATATGTATTTAAGCAATTATGCTCACATTAAAGCTAGCATTTTAAGGTAGTAATAGATATTATAGATAAAAGAAACAACCTCGATAAAACCAATTTTCATGTGCATCATCACTGTTTAAGTAACCTATAAGCAATCCCTTCCAAAGTCTGTGCTGGAACTCACGATCTAATTAAATCCTGCCAGGGTTGCACTTTCACTAGCTCTACCCTATCAACTTCTTTGTAAAAAAAAAACACTAATTGAAGCACTAAACTTATGCGAATTCTAAATAACTACTGCAATCATAGCCATGGTCATGCAGGTGGAGTCTCCCAGTAGGTCCGGTATCCATGGCCTTTGGGGCCTCATGGTGCATCCACAAATGGTAGAGTTGTTAGACTAAAACGAGGATAGACCCTACATCCAGTTGGACTTTGGGGTTAATTATACTAGAATTTAGCTTTTCAAAACCCCTCAAAATACCTCGACATACCTAGAAAACTTGACCCATACTTCGAATTAAGGTAGAGAAGAAAGAAGCTGTAAAGTTATTCTTTTGAGCTGTAGTGTCATATTGATTAGGATTTCCATAAAAATAAAAAATAAAAAAACCGCCATGGCTGGTTTAAATTGCATATAATATACCACACTGGATCCCAGCCAAAAGTAGTGCTGCATCGGTATGATATCACCATATAGATATTTTCACAAAAGTAGTTGCCACCGATAAGTCCTGGATTATACTAGATGGGAAGCCTCCCATTCATCCTGCTAGAGGTCAGTTAGCCATCAGAAACCCACAAGAGGATATAGAGAGGTTAAACCTTGTTCTACAACTAGCACAACCTTATCAGGTCGTTGGTGAACAAGCCGTCTTTGAGTGGAGAGGGTGAGTGGAAAGGGTCCACACAAATTGATAAACACCAACAAACAACCATGAAACAAAAACCAGAGAATCAACAATAAACAATTCAATTATAAACATTAAATAAATCTACCAAGAGTCAAATACGCCCATGTCCACCGCAGCCGCTAGCCACCAATGAGAGAAGGTACATCTAATCATCAAGCGAGTGAGGAAATTAAGACACACTAAACCCTAAACCTGGAACATTTATGCCAACGACCTTCGGCTTCTGACCTTCGATAGCCAATTTACAAATCATCTAATGTCCATCAATCATCTTCATGGGCTCCTCCAGTGCATGCTTGATTGCATCCTCCGACTTGAAAATAAAGAGTGCAAAGTGACTCCTTATCAAACCCTATTGGCCCCTCTTCGATCTCACCGTACTGAGAAAAGAGGCTCAGCAGACGATCTGCCGCTATGTCCATTGGTACATTCATGATGTAGATTTTCTTGATGTACTCTCCTTTGTTTCCCCACATCACTTCCCCTCCACTTATAGATACTCCTGCAGCCACGATGTAAAACCCCAACTGGTCGATCTCTCCCTCCACTATCGTGAATTAATCCCACATCGTGAAATACCATATTCTGTCTATCCATGCTCACCATTTGACTGAAGGGCATCAATCCAATGACTCAGCGAGCTCGGATTTGTGCCAACAAGTGGGTTGGTCCAAGCTTGAAGTGACCAATTTCTCTCTCGATAGTCAGAGTGCACTACGCCTCCCCCACCGTCTCCTAGTTAGGTATCCCGGCACTGAAACCTGACATGAAATTGGAGGAAGGGCTCGGAGGGCTGACATACAAGAGAAAGGATATCACCTGGTGTAATCCAAACCCTTGCCATGGAACTTAGCTCGAGTTGCAGGTTGCAGAGCTCCTCCATCTGGAAACGATTGTAAAAAAAATGAGATATTGGCACGTGGGCGTGGAAGGAGTATCACCTTTTTAAAATCCATCCTTATTCAGCTGAGGACTTGTGGATCACTAGCACATGAGCTTCATGCAGGGGATGCCTCATGCATGTGCCCGCATGGCTTACATGCACCATACCTTCATGTGAGTAAGGTAGGGAAGCCTTTTGGAAGGTGGATATAATTTTATCTAACTTTAGCGTGCTAGTATGTATTAATAAACTATAGATGATGATGGCACTTAGATGAATGTTCGTATCAAGTTGGTATATGAGACATGACCTTTGCTAACATGTTGGCATCTCCCACGTAATAAATTTTTAATTGATTTGTCATATAGGAAATGGATAAATAATGATACGTCATGAGTTTAGATATTTATTTTATAATTTGTTATCTTATTTAATGATATGTCACGAGTTAGATATTTATTTTATAATTTGTTATCTTAAGAAATAAGATAACCAACGAAGATGTAGTTTATTTTATTTTATTGTATTTTATATTTATTTGTTTTTGGCTTCTTAAGAGTAGCCATCACCTTTACAGATATGAGTTTATAGGTTAATTTTTATGTAACTTTAATCTATGTTATTGGAATTTCAAGTATTAAACTTAAGACATTACCGAGACTTTGACTGATAGTCGAAGAGGTGAGATGGATGTGAAATAAGAAAAACAAGACACTGTTGAGACTAGCATTAGGAGATAGACGTTAAGGCACAGATTAAAACCCAAGACGAAATCGTTTAATGAAAGTGACTATGCAAGTTTTACGCAAATATTGACAATTTGTCTCTATGCATAAATATAAGCATTGCATAACTAAATTTTATCTCTGCAATTATTAGATTGAGATAATAATGGCATAATGTTATTGAGTATGTCAAGAATTATCATGGTTCAAACATGCATAGGTCGAGGTCGAGGTCGAGGGAGAGGTTGAGGTCAACCACCCCCACCGCCACCACAGACCCCAGGTCAACCACCCTCACTGCCACCACAGACCCCACCACTGACACTGCCAAGGACAACCTCCAGTCCTGAGATGGGGGTGATATTGAGATCCTTGGAAACCATCATGGCCACACTAAACAGATAGTCGGAGAGGATCGTAGAGGTAGAAACCACATAGGTGAGCCGAGAAAACTCTTAGAGGGCACAGGGCCCAAGGCAAGAACCGCTTCAGGAAATTTCTAGAGAGCTGCAGAAGATCAAAATTCTCGAGTTCTCTGGAGGACGATCGGGTAAGCACGCTGAAGCGTGGCTCGAGGGTATGAAGAGGTGCCTTGCACTAAATGAGGATACCTCAAGTTCCAAGGCTAGAATGTCCATCTTCCAACTAAAGGGAGATTCCCTAAATTGGTGGTCTGACCTTGAGAAACAATTGCATCTTACTCCTTTGTCTGTTTCATGGGAGTTATTCGAGGAGAGGTTCAACATGAAGTATCTTCCGACTTATTATAGGGAACAACAGGCAGGTTCCTTTCATGCTTTGGTACAGGGAAACATGACAGTGGAAGAGTATGAAGCTAGATTCATGGAACTGGTAAAGTATGTCCCATACTTGGACTCGGATGATCGACAAGTGGAGCGATTTGTGTATGGACTCAACTACAAGATCAGGGCCGCAGTACGGATGTGGAAGCCATCTTCAGTTGCCATGGCAGTTGAGTATGCTCTCTATGCTAAGGATATGTCAGATGCAAAGGGAGGAAGAAAGTTGATAGGATCCAATCAGTATGTTATAGGGAAGGCCCCACGACCATACTTTAGAGGAGGACAATCTAGACCTCCTCCTTACGGTAACAGGTTCACCCCAAGAGGTAACACTTCAGTTAACTTAGTATCACATGCTTCGTCAACAAACCATGGGAACCAAGGATGAACACAGGGCAATTCCTATAGAGGATCGGGAGGTTTTAGAGGATCTAGGGGAAGGAACACATCCCAGAGGACTCCTCCCAACAACATGCAAGCACCACCTAATGTCTCTTGTTGGGGATGTGGAGGTCCTCATTTTCAGCGGGATTGTCCTAAGGGGCAGACCAGCAGCAGGCAGAAGGAATGAAAAGCATCCATGGGAAATTCTGATAACACTCATCAGATTCATGCAGCTGTTCACAACCACCAGGCAGAACATCAGTCCACCGTAGTAGAATCCACTAGTAAAGTAAACAATTTCAAACTTAAAATTTTATTTGATCCTGTTGCAACAGATAGTTTTATTTCACCATATGCATTAGCTAAATGTGGGTTGGAAGCCTGCGAGCTTGATGATTTTGAATCGGTTGAGATGGCTTCAGGGGTTAAACAGGTAGTAGGTCTTAAGGTAAGGGGGTGTCAAGTTGACTTAGGAGTATGCACCACTAAGATGGATGCTTATGTCACCAATTTGGGCACCTATGACCTCATTTTCGACATGGATTGGTTAGAAGGCCATAGAGCTTTCATGGATTGCTATGTGAAGAAAGTCTTATGCCTTGATGATGAGGGTCGAGCAATTCAAATCCAAGGTCGAAAGAGGAAAATATACCTCCGTTTCATCTCCACGGTGAAAGCAAAAAGGTGTCTAAGACAAGGATGTCAGTTGTTTGTAGTTGAGACGGTGAGCGATAGTAAATGACCTTCCTTGAATTCTTACCCAGTATTATCTGAGTTCAAGGATGTCTTTCCAAAAGAACTTCCACAACTACCTCCAGAACGAGATCTTGATTTCATGATCGAACTGAAACCTGGTGCGAAGCCGATCTCAAAGACTCCTTATAGAATGACAACCCCTGAGCTTCGAGAGTTACAGATCCAGTTAAAAGAGTTGCTAGACTTGGGACTAATTAGACCTAGTATCTCACCATGGGGAGCACCAAATATTATAGGGATTTGAACAAAGCCACAGTGAAGAACAGGGATTTGAACAAATCCACAGTGAAGAACAGGTATCCTATACCAAGAATTGATGACCTATTTGATCGGATGAAAGGTGCATCAGTCTTCTCTAAGATTGATTTGCGGTCGGGGTATCACCAGCTTAGGATTAAAGAAAATGACATTTCTAAGACTACTTTTCGAACTCGATTTGGGCATTATGAGTTCGCAGTAGTACCATTTGGTTTGACCAATGCTCTAGCAGTATTCATGAGCCTCATGAATAGTGTCTTTCAGAATTACTTGGACCACTTTGTTCATGTATTCTTAGATGACATTCTTATATATTCTAAGAATGAGAAGGAGCACGAGGAGCACTTGCGGTTAGTCTTAACTTGCTTAAGGAAACATAAACTATTTGGTAAATTGTCAAAGTGTTCTTTCTTCTTTGAGGAGATTCACTACTTAGGGAATATCATCTCAGGAGAAGGGATCTCAGTGGACCCAGAAAAGGTGAAGGCCATCGAGGGTTGGCTAATTCTAAAGAATGCGCATGAGGTGCATAGCTTCATGGGATTAGCAGGGTATTACCGAAGATTTGTGGAAGGATTATCCAATATTGCAAAACCCATCACCACCTTGCAGTGAAAGGGAATCCGATATGAGTGGACCAATGAATGTGATGTCTCTTTTGCTGAATTAAAGAGATTGCTGACAAGTGCACCAATCTTATGGGTACCAGACATGGATAAATACTTCATGGTATGTACCGATGCCTCGAAGCAAGGGTTAGGAGTATTTCTAATGCAAGAAGGTGGGGTAATAGCTTATGCATCTCATAAGTTGAAGCCTCATGAGGAGCAATATGCCACACATGATCTAGAATTGGAAGCAGTAATGCTAGCACTAAAATTATGGAGACACTACTTGGTTGGGAAAAGTTTCACACTTAAAATAGATCATCAGAGTTTGCAGTATATTTTTACACAAAGGGATCTAAATGCTAGGCAACGACGATGGAGTGAGTTCATGAGTGAGTATGAATTTGGTATCCCATATATCAAAGGAAAGGAGAATGTGGTGGCAGACACTCTAAGCCGAAGGCCAAGGATTTTCTCCTTAATCCCCTTGAAAGTGGATTTGAAGGAGAAAGTGCTTGAACAACTCTTGGGAGATGGTTGGTATATAAAGGTAACCTCAGATATTCAGAGTGGGAAGAAGTGTGAGTCGAAGTATTATGGGTACCATATTGAGGAAGATGGGTTACTGCGGTACCAAGGGAGGATGTATATCCCTAAAGAAGGTGATCTCAAGGAAGCAATCCTTAGGGAGGCCCATAGGGCACATTATTGTGCGCACCCCAGAGTGAAGAAGATGTATGCAGACATGAAGAAGCTCTTCTTCTGGGCCGGTATGAAGAGCGATGTAGTGGATTTTGTTTCGAAATGCCTAGAATGTTAGCAAGTCAAGGCAGATCATCGACACCCAGCCCGTCTCTTACAGCCTCATGATATTCCTGAGACTAAATGGGAAGTCATTTCCATGGACTTTGTTGTGGGATTTCCCCTCACATCCTCGAGATATCATGCTATACTCGTGGTGGTCGACAAACTGACCAAAAGTGCCCACTTCAGTCCAGTGAGAGACACTTATGATGTGACGAATGTAGCAAGGGTATTCATAAATGAAATTGTACGCCTTCATGGAGTTCCAAAGAAGATAATTTATGACCGAGACCCTAAGTTTAGATCCATATTTTGGACAAGCATGCAGTTAGCATTAGGGACCCAGCTGAACTTAAGCTCAGCTTATCATCCCGAGACAGATGGGCAGACAGAGAGGGTGAATCAGGTGATGGAGGACATGCTTAGGATGTATGTTATGGATCATCAAACACAGTGGGAGAAATATCTTCCTCTAGTAGAGTTTGCATATAACAACAGTCATCACAGCTCCATTGGTATGCCTCCATACCAAGCATTGTATGGGAGACCTTACAGGACTCCACTCAGTTGGGACAGGTTGGAGGATCGTGTTTTAGTCGGGCCTGAGTTGCTTTAGGAGATGGAAGAGCAAGTGGTACAGATCAGGAAGCGGCTTAAAGAAGCACAGGATAGACAAAAGAGTTATGCTGATGCACACAGAACTGATAGAAGTTATGAGGTAGGGGATCGCGTATTTATACGCATCCGACCGAATAAAAGTACCATTTGGTTTGGAAGGGGAACCAAGTTGTCACCTCGCTTTATAGGGCCATTCGATATTCTTGAAAGAATCGGACTGATAGCTTATCGTCTTGCACTGCCACCCCACTTGTATAGGACTCATAATGTATTTCATGTTTCAGTATTGCGACATTACATAGCCGATGAGTCTCACAAGATTCATTGGAAGGACTTGCAGGTCTCAGATGAGGGAACCTTCACGGCCGAACCATTACGTATACTCGATCATAGGGTTTGATAGCTCCGTAGTCGACACGTGGACCAAGTTAAGGTCTAGTGGGACAAGTATAGCCCAGGATCTGCTACCTGGGAAGACACAGAGACTATGCGTCGAGATTTTCCCTCACTATTTTGACCATAATTTCGGGACGAAGTTTCCTGAAGGGTGGTTATATGTAATGCCCCATATTTTGACTCCAGCATATTTATCACTCAGACTTATTACAGTGTATTTACTTATTATTTGTGGACTCAACTATACTTCATAAACTATATTTTGGCATGTTATATGTGATTATTTACTGATGTTATGATGTTATCAGGATTATGCTTTGATTATGATATTATGATGTTATCATGCTTATATAATTTATACTTTGATTATGGTGTTACGACGATTAACATGCCTATGTAGATGCCTTGATTATGATGTTATGATGATTATCATTTATATGAAATTATTGTGCTTATGCAATTACCATGCGGTAGTCGTCATCAGATTCATTTATTTCATAACAAAAACATATATTTGATTGTAATCCTTGATATGATGTGATATGTATGATGTGGTACATGGGCACCCATCCATGATGCGATTTATTTTATGATTTTATGTGATGAAAGGAAATAATGTTGATAATATGGACCAACTATTGATTTAATATTGTTATGAATGCTTGTTTGCATAGTACTAACCTACAGGGTATAGGGGCTATGTGATATCCAAGTGTGTGATGCAAAGTATGACTCAATACATATCTTGAAGAGAGCCTTAATTGCCAAGTGATGGTACGATGACACGTACCGATAAACTCGATAGCAACGCATTATGGTTTGATGGGGTATATACCTAGTATGTTGAGAGGGATGGATGTATTTCCCACCCTATGTCACTTTGATACCCGAGGTCATGGGAGGGCAGTGCTGAGACACACTCTCCAAGTTGTTGTGATGACGATGGTTGGATGCCTACTAGGAGAGGCTAGGTCCGCTAGTTAGCCGATGCTAGCTAGAATTTAGGTGTTTTGGTTATAGTACATGTGCAGCCTGTGCATGTATTGGCCATGCATGCACACCTCACACATGCACACTAGTATGAAATATTAATTGAAAAACATTAAATAGTTGGATGGGTTAACTAAGCAATTGTGATTTATTTAAACCTGTAAATATACCTTATTTATTAAAAATCAATGTGCGGGGGGACTTAACAATAAACATAAACATGTCGATGTTATCATTTCAAATCAATTAATAATAATACTGCAATTAATCATTTATTGATTAAATAATTATTATTTTATTTTGTTGTCATTATCTATTATTATTATTGTATATTATTAGTGTTTATTATTAAGTACTTATTATTAAGTTATTAATAACATATAATAATTTACAATATTTTTATTACCATTATTTTACCATTCAGCATAAAACATTAAACAAACGATATTGGTGTAATTTTATGACAGTTGGTTATGTTTTAAACTAACACGTTCAATTCCATAGGATAAGCATGTAGTAATTTCCCACCATTCATCGGGGGTGAAGAATTGTACAAATCAAGAAAATCTATTTACGTGCAAACACATGTCTTAAATAATCGGAACGGGTTGGACTTCCCAAGAAAGAACTAAATAATACTTATTATTTTAAATATGAAGGAGGCGGTGGAAGAAGGAAGGGGAAGGAGGTATAAGGGGGGGGATCGAATGGTTGAAGAGGGGGATTTTGGGGAGAGTATCTTGGAGAGAATTTTTGCAGAAGAAGGAGGAGAGAAGGTGCTGGAACAGAGGGGAAGAAAACTGGAGGAGGGGGTTAACTCCAGAGGAAGAATTACACTCATAAAACAGGGAAGTTGCTATCGGGTTTATCAGCACGTGGGCTCGGGGGCTAGGAAACCCGTCGGTTTCCTAGTGCTAGCAGGTTCAACACTGGTCGGCAGGGTGGATCATCTGGATTGGCATCAAGGCTCAGAAGAGGCTTAGATGAGGGAGAGGCAAGGCTATAGGAGTAGGATTCAGGGACTATCTTCAGCTTTCAAAAGGTTCAGGTATTTTTCGGTGTAACCCTCTCGTTATTGAAAAAATAAATGAATCCTGAAAATTAGAATAAGAGTAAATGTCTTTTTGCTGTTACATATTAGGGCTTAGTGCTCTTCCCGGCAAGCAGAGCACTATAGAACCTCATCCCTAAGAATCAGGATAGGTGGAACTTGAGATCCCATATCTTAGGGATGATCCCTCCACCTCCTCCTTGGAATTCTCAACCCACTCGATCCTTTGAGGCCTTTAAATAATGGCTCACCCCTCATGGGAAAAGGGAGGAATATTTGTATGATAGCATCTAAAATATGTTCAAATTATCTCAGACTTTCTTGAGTGATTAGAAGGAAAGGTGAAGCTTGAGGCAAAACCCCATTGAGAAGAGCTACCAACCCCAAGGCTTGGTTGGTTGTGATATATCCTTCATTATTTTTTAATGAAAATATGGTTTCTTTCCTATAAACATTGTATATATTATTCTTATGCTTTGTTTATTATTTGTTTCCTTGATTATTTACATAGGATTGTCGATTATCTTGTTACTCTAATCTGGTTTGTTTCTTTTGTGTCTATTGCAAAATCTCCTCATAACTCAAGCACAGTAGGGTTCAACCCTTCACAACATGTCAAAAGGGTATGAGAGTAGTCAATTCAATTAGTCTAATTAACTTTAGGGAAATATTATTTATTCTGTAGGTGTTTTTTTCTAGATTTGTGTTATTCAATCTAGGGAAACAACCTTTTTCTGCATTGGATTAGTATTACCAATAACAAAATTCAGTACCTTGAGATATGAAGATACAGAATCAACAGATCAAATGGAATATAATAATCTCACACAAGCTAAGAAGGATGGCTTGATGGAACTGAGGAAGAAAGATGGAACATATCTATTCTACATACACCAATCCATGCATGAAAGCATTATGATACACCTATTTCTCGTCACAATCATGTTATGAGATAGGTAGTCATTGATTTCCTAAAATTCCTCAGAGACTGAAAGTAAAAATGAGTGATAAAGAGTAATTCCTTACTCTGAGCCAGCACTGCACTTTCCCCTTATGCAACCATTGGTTCCCATATCAGCAATGCGCCTTGTCTGTTGGAAAGGACCAGTGCCACTACCTGTTGCCTTTTTGAAAAAGGAGGTGTTCCCCTAGAACCACCTGTCTTCCTCATAAAAAGTGTCGTCCTCGACTTATGAAGGAAAAAAAGAGAAGTTTTGAGAGGTTTCTCAAATATGGCCTTTGTCGAAACTCATCCCTAAGAATTAGGACAGGTGGAACTTGAGATCCCCTATCTTAGGGATGATACCTAGACCTCCTCCTTGGAATCCTCAACCCACTCTATCCTTTGAGGCCCTTAAAGAGTGGATCACCCCTCATGGGAAAATATAGGAATATTTGTGTGATAGCATATAAATTCTATCCTAATTATCCCATACTTTCCTGAGTGGTTAGGAGGCAAGGTGAAGCTTGACGCAAGAACCCATTGAGAAGAGCTCCCAACAACAAGGCTTGGTTGTGATGTTTCCTTCATTATTTTTTAATGCAAATATAATTTCTTTCCAATAAAATTTGTATATCTTATTCGTATGCTTTGTTTATTGTTTATTTCCTTGGTCATTTACAGATGATTGCAAATTATCTTGCTACTCTCACTTGGTTTGTTTCTTTTGTGTCTATTGCAAGATATCCATATTGCTCAAGCACATCAAGGTTTAGACCTTCATAACCTGTCAAAAGGGTATGAGAGAAGCAAATTAAAGTAGTCTAGTTAATTCTATGGAAAGATTCTTTATTCTGTAGGTGTTTTGTTCTACATTTGAGTTATTCAAGATAGCATGGAAACAACCATTTTATGCATTGGATGAGTATTTCCATTAACAAAAGTGGCGACTCCATTGGGGAGATTGAATTTTTCATTTTGTAGTAAGTTGAATATTCATATATCTACTTGTTAATTTGAGAGATTTGCTTTGAAATTGGTAGATTTTCCTATGATTTCCTTTCAGTATTCATGCTCTTGTCT
>LPNX010196016.1:0-39052 GCA_001517045.1 Pseudotsuga menziesii
CGAAAAATAATAAATAATTGTATAATGTGAAAAAAATTAACAAAAAAATATGCACATCACACTGCATTTTATGTAGATCATGCTCATATATTTATTTTTAAAAAAATATTAATGGAAGATTAAATTACTCTACGTGGACACGAGCCACTTATTAGCTTCTTCAAATTTTTAAGGTCACACAGTTCATTAAATGCAAAAATTCACACATTAAATGACATTGGAATATTTTTTTAAAAATATCACTATGAAGCCAACATAATATTCTACAATTTGTTTTCTTACTGCAAGTCAAAATTCACATGGCATATATGCGTTTTGAGGGCTTCTATCTAGCACATGAGTAAAAAATCAGGTTTTCATCACCAAATTTGGCCAAAAAGTGTTACCCATCTTCATGGAATCACCCATACTTCCATCTCAACCCCATGATTGAGACATATGCCATTAAATTGGCTACTTTACATTTGGACGAAGAAGCACATGAGTGGTGGTATCATGGGTTAGTGACACTGGGTCACAACACCATCACATCGTACCCATATTTTACACAGAGGCTCATTGAGCGGTTTGATTGGAAGGATATTGAGGTCCACTTTAGAGAGCTGGCATAGCTCAAATAGATAGGTAGTGTAGATGCATTTATTTCATAGTTTCAAAGGATAGCAGTCATGGTGACAGATATATTAGAGAGCAGGTTGATTATGTTGTTCACTGAGGCTCTCACTGAACCCTTACGGGGATGGGTCAAGTCTTATAGGCCCACCACCCTAGCAGATGCCATCATATGGACTAGAGATTTATAGGACGCAGTACCCAAGGTTAAGATTCCTCCCAAACCCAATTCCCCCATTGAAGATGAAGAGAGGAAACTTGTCCAGAAAGAATGGCCCAAGAAAGAATGGATGGACAATAATACCCGACAGGACCTTAGAAGAAAACAGTTATGTTTCACTTGCCAGGAGCCATGGGTACTAGGCCACAGATGTTTAGGGAAGGGAAAGGCTTACTACATAGAGGCCTATTTTGACAATGGGGAGGATGATGATTATCCAGATTAGGAGCAGAGAGAGACACTAGAGACACTTAGGGAGTTTGCGCCCTCAGGAGGTACCATTGCTACCATGATAGGGGTTTCTAGATTCCACACTCTTTGAATCAGAGGTACCGTACAGGGCCACAGAGTGGGAGTGTTGATAGATGGTGGGGCATCCCACAACTTTATTGATGCTGCATGGGTTAAAAGGAGAGACATTCATACTGAGAGTTTTGATGGGTTTTCAGTAGCTGCAGCAAGTCACACCATGGAGTGTAGTCAGAGGATTCCTCAATTAACAGTAACACTTGGGAATTATACAGTGATGGAGACATTCTATGTGGTGGATGTACCTGACATGAAGGTGGTATTAGGAGTTCAGTGGATGTATTCCCTAAGGAAGTATTCCACAAACTACCAGACCATGGAGATGGAGTTCACAGGAGCAGAGGGACAGAAGGTAGTATTGAGAGGGATGAATACCTACCCTCCCATGCTACTGACATCACACATGATGGAGGTAGTACTTCGATAGGGGGATATTGAGGGAGTAGCAGAGTGTTTTGTTACCTTCAGGAAACCACCAGATAAGGCCACACAACATTCAACAGTATTTGGAGACAGTCTAGCAGGTCGACCTCCAGATAGGGGATTTGAGAGCTGCCCCCCCCTTGATGATGAGGGGCAATTGATTCTGATTCTGGAGCACATCCTAGAGGTGAGAGAGCAGAAACTATGGAACAAAATCATCAGAGACTACTTGGTCCAATGGAAAGATCTGCCTATAGAGGAGGCCACTTGGGAGACATAATAGGTATTACAGCACCCAACTTTACAGTTGCTTGAGGACAAGCAAATTCGAGCGGGGATGATTGTAATGTCCTATTTTTCCTAGGCATTGAGGACCAACCCTCTAACCTATGTGATTCATGTGGGTTCGAGCGGGTACTGACAGTCAGGGAATCAACTAAAGACCGATGCCATCTACAAAAGATCTAGGGCATCAATATTATATCACCATTGGGTCGAAGAGGACCACCAGAGCCAAAGGCCACCTGCATGCATGACATTTGAGAATTATTTAAGGATGCATGCACCTGATTAAGTCTCCATGCGCATGCATGCAAGTCAACCGCAAATTAGAAGTTAAACTGACCTAATTAGGTCAGAAGTTAGGGTTTTTGCAGTTGAGGGTTATAAAAGAAAGATAAAGTGAATGGAGAAGAGACTTATGTGATAATTGATTTGTGGAGTCGAATTGGACAGCTCGGTGAGCTAAGTTGGGGTTGAGTGCATGCTCAGCTAACTGGTGTATTTCGGCAGTGAAAACCATCTGCCCTAGTTCATCATCAGGTTGGATCATACAGGTTCAACACTAGTTCATCATCAGGTTACATTCAACAGTTATTCTGGGAGGTTGATTATTCATCCAGCCAGAGGGTTTCATCGTCACACCATGTCACCGTGATCAGAGACAAAGCAAGAACATCATCCGGGCTCCTAGCAGCAGCTTATTTATTTGAGCTATATACGGGCATGTACATGTATTGATTTCTCCTATTTTATAGCATCTCCGTATTTTTCTAGGGCACATATTTGCATGCATGCAAAATTTGGGTTTTGCTTTCCTATTATATCAGTTTGGGATATTACATGATTCATGTATAATGTCTTAACATGACCATCAAATGCACTGTGATTTATGAAGGCACTGTTGCTTCCGTGATGTCTTTGTCATGTTGGAAGGGTTTGGGTTCCCTCGAATTTTCTAAATCCGCCACCATGTTGACTGCTTTTGATGGTAGATCATTTTGGCCGCATGGGATTCTTCCTTCTCTTAAGTTCCGTTTGGGAGGGAAGATCGTTGTGATCGAGGTTGAGGTGGTTGATGCACCCCTTGACTACAATCTCTTACTAGGTAGGAATTGGATGTATGGTATGCAAGCTGTGGCTTCTTCTCTATTTCGAGTTGTATGCTTTCCATTTAATGGGAAGATTGTTACGATTGATCAAATGTCATTCAAAAATATGAGTGTTATAGCATCATCGGGAGCTTCTATCCCGATTATCAATCATTCTCAGCCGACAACTAGGAGTGTGGGTATTGGCATGTATCCATCCCTTATGGGAGCCTTTAGTTGTCTTGCACCTGTTCTTATGGTCGGGTCTAGTTCCGGTGGGGCTTCATCTTCAGTGAGATTTTTGTCTTTTCTCACTACCCATATGGAAGATCCTTGGATTCTTCCTACACCAAATCCTTTGTGTAAGCCTATCGGAACAGACGTTTCGTTGCCTGCAGCAATGATAGCATATCAAGCGAATCTTGAATGTGTTGCAGAGTCTAGTCCTTCCTCTTCAAAGATGGAGGAGGAGGACCTGTATGTGCTGTCTGCATGGGCAGTTCAGTCTTCTCACACACATGATTTCCTTGATAGTGTTTTTACATCATATGAAGCTATTATTGAGGCCATGTATGGGGTTGAGCCACCTTTGGAAGAGTTCCATCATAGATCTTATTTTCTTCCTAAGCTTGACCGTTTGGAGTGTGAACACTTTAGGGAGATTCTTAGTGAGAGAATTGGTAGTCTCATGGTTTCATTGAGCTCTCTTAGTCCGATGGCTGATGGAAACATGGCGAATATATCTCCTACCATCCCTATCAATATCTCTTGCGATCTTGGAAAGGTTGAGAATGTCTATATTGGGGCAGAATGTTCCCATGCCGAGATTCAAGAGTGTACCGAGCTGTTCAAAGAGTTTCACTGATATCTTTGCTTGGTCATATGAGGAAATGCCACGTATCGACCCTCGCATTGTTGAACATGAAATTAAAACTTATCCTAAGGCTAATCCTGTTCGACAACTCTTGTGTGCAGTGAATCATAGAAAAGCACTCGTGATTAAGGCTGAGATAGAAAATCTGTTAAATGTCATTTTTATCTATCCCATTCCCTTGACGAAGTGGGTTTCAAACCCCGTCTCGGTTGATAAGAAGCAGGGAATGATCCACATATGCACTGATTTCCATGACTTGAATAGTGCCTGTCCTAAGGATAATTTTCCCACACCATTTATTGATCAAACTTTGGATGAGTGTGAGGGAAGCGAGGTATTTTCCTTTATGGACAGCTTTTTCGAATACAATCAGATACAAATCAAACCCGAGGACCAACATAAGACTGCATTTATTTGTCCTTGGGGTACCTTTGCATATCGAAAGATTCCTTTCTGTCTTAAAAATGCCAAAGCCACATTTTAGCGGGCTATGACCTTGATCTTCCATGATCTCAAATCGATAATTGAAGTATTTTTGGATGACCTTGCTGCTCATTCCCATCTGAGAGTGCATCATTCCTACGATTTGAGATTAGTGTTCGAAAGATGCCTCCACTACCAGGTCAGGTTAAATTCTCATAAGTGCATCTGTTGCGTGAATTCTGGTCGCTTGTTAGGGTTCATTGTCTCCAAGGAGGGTATAAGAGTTGACCCTTTAAAGGTTGAGGCAATACTTCAATTATCTCCCCCGAGAAACATTAGACATCTTCAATGTTTGCAAGGCATGGCAAATTTCTTGTGGAGATTCGTCGTTAACTTTGCCAATTTGACTAGAGGCTTTATGCGTCTTTTGAAGAAGGACACTACCTTTTGCTGGGATGAGCGAGCCCAGGAGTCCTTTGATGCACTTAAGCGAGCCTTAGCATCGACCCCGGTGATTAGTCCACTTGACTATAGCTGTGACTTTTTACTTTATGTGGCCGCGTCCATGGAGACGATTGGTATGGTTTTGGTTCAGGAGGATGAGGAGCTCCAGGAGCATGTCATATATTATTTGAGCCAAAACCTTATAGATGTGGAGATTCGTTATTCCCATGTGGAGAAACTTTCCTTAGCTACCGTTCATGCGGTTCAAAGATTGAGACACCATATTCTCCTTCGTCAAACCTTGGTGGTAACCCATGTCAATCCATTTTAGTTCATCCTCACTAGAAGGATGATTGGGGGAAAGTATAATAAGTGGATTGTCATCTTGCAAGAATTCGATCTCGAGTTTGTTTCGGCAAAATTGAAAAAATCGTTGATTTTTGTGGAGCTTATATATGATTTCCCAAGCAAGGAGGAGGAAGAAGTTTGTGAAGATATGTTTGTCGATGAGCACATTTTATTGATCTCAACTTTGGATCCATGGTATGGGGATATCATCATATATTTACAAACATTGAAGGTCCCTACTCACCTCTCACGAGATGAATGGCGATGGTTACGTCATGTATCCAAGAACTACCTTATAGTGGATAACACATTGTACCACCGTGGGGTAGATTCCATTTTATGTCATTGTTTAACTCATGAGGAGGCTAAGCTTGTGCTAAATGGTTTCCATGGAGGGGCGTGTGGTGGTCATTTATCTAGGCTTTTATACAGCCCAAAAAATCTTGAGAGCGGGTTATTTTTGGTCGTCGATCTTTAAAGATTGTGTTAATGCGGTCAAGAAGTGCCACCCTTGCTAGGTGTTCGCATGTAATATGCACTCACATCCTACCCCATCACATCCGATTATCATTGTCGGTTCCTTCACTAAGTGGGGGCTTGACTTCATGGATTGCAACCCAGCTTCAACTGGGGGGCATCATCATATTATAGTGGTTGTTGACTATTTCACGAAATCGGCTGAGGCTATGCCCACGATTAAATCTGACGGTGAGATAGCCACACATTTCGTATTCAACCAGATCATTACTCAATTTGGTGTTCCGAAGGAGCTTGTCACCGATTATGGTAGGCACTTTCAGAATCAGATGATGGAAGAGTTGGCCTCGAAGTTAGGGTATAAGCAGGAGCATTCCTCTTCTTATTACCCTCAAGCGAATGGACATGTTGAAGCAGTGAACAGGTCACTCAAGTCCATTATCCAATGAACCACCGCACAAAGCAAGACCAATTGGCATACCATGTTATTCCCTGCTTTCTGGGCCTATAGAATTGTGGTTAAGACTGCTACCGATTTTTCTCCATATCAGCTTGTGCATGGAGTGGAGTCTGTCTTGCTGGTTGAATGCAAAATTCCTTCATTGAAGCTATCCATAGAGCTCTTACCAGATACTTCCCCATTGGAGGAACTTTTGGTCCATTTAGAGCAGCTTAATGAGCAGTGCCGAGATCCTTTAGTGGCTCTAGAAGTGAATAAGCGCCGCGTTAAAGTCCAGTATGATAAATCTGTCTGTCCGAGGAGGTTTAGTGAAGGAGATTTGGTCCTTTTGTGGGATCAAGCTAAAGAACCCTTGGGGGTAGGAAAGTTTAACCCCATGTGGCATGGCCCTTACGTGGTCAAACGTGTGTTAGAGAAGGGCGCATATGAGCTAGTAGACTATGAAGGGACAACCTTGGCAGAGCCTAGAAATGGGCTCTATCTTAAAAATACTATGCATGATTTTCAGCCAGGATTGACTATTGTATATTATTGTACAGTATTTTTCATATTTAGGTCTTTCTTATGGTGATCGGGTTTGTTGATTAGCTTTCATTTCTTATGATAGATGTCGATGGAGTCTTCCATTGACATAGGATTCACTAATGGTGCTAGCTGCCACACTCAACACTCAACCTCTGCTGCTTGGGTGATTTATACTCCTACGGGTCAGGTATTGTCTTCAGGAGGCATATGTTTATGGCTCTCTTGAAACAATGTTGTTGAATATAGTGCCGTTATCAATCTTCTACGAGATGCCATTTCACATGGTGTTCTCTCTCTTGAGGTACATCTTGATTTGTAGTTAGTAGTGTCACAGCTTAATGGCTTATATCATGTTAGGGATCCAACATTATTATGAAGATTCTTACGTGTGAGATTATTAGAACGACAATTTGACAACATAACATACATACATGTTCCAAGAATTTATAATCAAGTTGCTTACTCATATGCTAACTATGTGTTAGATTGGCATTTGTTTCATAGACAATAAGCTCATCACAAACATAAATTTTTACACATGTAAATAAATAAAATCGATCATCATAAAAGTTTTTCATTAAACATCCAAAATGTGATAATACATAAGTCTCATAATACAAAAAATGGGGCTTCCGAGCCACCAAAATATAATACACGGTAGTACAAAAATGTGTCACTCCTAGGTATCTAAGCCTTGGGAGGAGGAGGGGGGTTCTGATCATGGAAAGTCACCATGGATCTAGCTAGCCATTGAAACAACCACACCCATGCTTGTGGTACACCCACCACCTAACGCTGCATGGCCTCAAGCAGGTCCTCGACCTGCGCCATGGGTACCCTATGGGTCAACAACACAAAGTTTGTGTGGATGCTTTGGAGCGTCCACTCTACATCCACACCCATGATATCATCTCCCCGTCCTCTCTGTCTATGACGAGGGAAACTGTTAGGCCACCATGGTCCTACATCTGCATACATATGATAGGATGTCACTATGTGTTGTCACGCAAAAACATGTCTTTTGATTCTATATATCAAAAAACACAAAAAATCAAAAATTCAAAAACTTAAAAAGAGGGTTGGGATTCATTACCAATGTCATCGTATGCTGATCCTGGTGGTAGTGGCATGTCGGGATCTCCCCGAAAATATATCCCCGCATAGGGGTAATCATTGATGGCAACTATTTGCCACCGTTTCCTTGGAAAGAAGTCAACTGGGTAGGGGTTGGACACCCTACCTCCTCCCAGTATGCGCATCGCATTTGCCCAATGCTATTAGGATGGATCTCGAATCCCGTGAAGAGGAATGTCAACTCTAGGACTAAGTCCCAGAACACGCTCGAAGAAGAACGTGCTCAGTATACTGCTGAAACCAAAGTTTCGTACCTTTCCCATTTTGCAGTCGCTGAGCTGTTGCTTCATGTTTCTCAATAGTGCAGTACTTCAATCATAGACTGTGGGTCTCATGCACTCCACTGCATAGAACATCAGAGGCCGTAAGGCCTGGTGGAGTGAGGCTAGCACTGCTATCCTGCCAAGTGTTAGTAGAATGGACTTTAGGCCTAGTACCTGTATGGAGTTAGTTGGGATCTGACTCCCCACCTTCTCTGTGTCTAGATAATAGTATACAGCTATATACTCATCTATGGTGAGGCCACCTCCGGGCTCGCGAGAACGTAGGTTCACCACTTCCCCCTGTCGGGACAATCCTGTAATGAAGTATATGTCCTCCACTTCTATGGTGAGGGACATCCTGTCGATATAGAAAGACTCTGAGTCAGGGTCCCAGTAGTCTACTAGCATCTGTAGCAGTCTTGGTTTGGCCCTTAAGCCACCAAGACACCAAAACTTGTAGAGCCCGCACACACGAAGAGCTTGTTGAGCCATTAGATCACCTTGTACTTCTGCTTCTAAATCCCCGTGCTCTCGTTCCCTCCATTCTAGTACCATCCTACACATTCAATTTGAGTTTTGGTCATTAGTTGTCTTAGAAAAACTTAAACACGGCCGCATACGCAACTGTTTGCTAAACAACCGCGTATGTACACGAATTTGAGGCATTTTTCCACATATAGCCAGCCCTATACGCAGACAAATCCTCAAATTTCATGTGGGCTGAGGTGCATATTTTAGAGTGTCCTAGAAATCATTTTTGACCATGGAAATTTGAAAAATTTACATGCAAATGAAAGAGCAGGGCATGGGAAGTTACGTGGAAAAAACGGTGTCGGATTCCGCCGGCTGAAACTCCCAAAATTCGCGTTTGAAGTTCTGAACTCAATTGGGTAAAAATTTCAAATGTTATATAATGTTTTGAATTTTTTACTATTTATAGAAAATTTTCAAATTTTTGAAAATTTTTACCCCCTTTTCTATAGTTTTGGACCATTTCTGACCCTTTTGGACCGTTTTTTACTAAGATAATGATGTAGGAGACCATTTTGAGCGTCGTTTCGACCGTTGTTTTGTCCTATTCATGCCGATTTCAGGTATGCTGTTTAAACTGGCATATAGGTTAGTTTTCACCTCTGTTTCCATTTTGCATGACCTTATGACCATTTCATTATAACCTTAGGTACGAACCCATTCTATCCTATCACGGAACCTTCTTGTTGTTTTAGAAGTGACTTGATGTGAATGGTAGAGTTTGACCTTACATGGGTGTTGTAGTTAGCTCCTTATTTGCATTTGGTGCCCATGTCGACACTTTGTCTTTTAGGGTGTGGGAGTCTGTTGTATAGTATCGCCATGACATTTTGCAAGAGCCTCATACTCCTCTTGATCTTTTGCTGGCCTATTTCCCCAGGACTCCCTTATTTCAAGTTGTAATTGCATTATCATGAGCTTTGCCTGCCTCATTGAGCCTTGTGTCGGCTTCCCTAACTTTGAGTATCAGCCATATAGCTTGAGCTTGTCTCATGTCTAGCTATACAGAGCCATTTTATATATCCTTTGCAGCTTGATTCCTGATTTTTACCGAGAGGGAACTTTCCCTCGAGTGTCGCTATCCTACACATGTGTCCTTGCATTGAGCATAGGTATGTTCCATTGCTTGGAACTAGTTTTTTTTCCCATTTGACACTCGTCTCCTCCTAGTCTGTAACTATAAAGCGAGTTTATTCTTTTTCAAGCTTTCCAAATATTTGAAAAAGTAAAAAAAATAAAAAAACCGAAAAGCCGGACAAGAAAATATGTTATCTTTGGCAGCAGTCGAGTCGTGTTGCCTTCGAACAGAGCACTGTATATCAGATCCGTTGGTTGGGTTAATGGTTTGACTTTAGGATTTGTACTCATTTCTCTGAGTTTATCTCCACTGACTGGTTAAGCTTCTAGTCCCTATGGAGCCTCTATCGATGCCTCCTGTGTCGCAGAGATGTCCCAGGTTTGTATATCGAGTCTATCCTACCTACTTTTAGTCACCGTTCACCTTTATGCTCTTGTTCAAAGGAAGTTGAAACCTGAGTCGGCCATTCCTCAGTTATCTTGACTTTGCATGTCGGCCATTCTCGGTACAGTTACTGGTTCATGCACATTATGATCGAGTCCTTCCACATTATACAGCTTTGCTAAGTACCCCGTGTTGGATGATGGGGGATGCCTTAATTCCCTCCTTCCAGCGGATTTCATCCCATTGACTTCAGATTATTTATTCTGGGATAGGAATCTAGAGTCATGTTTGAATGCCTTGAGACTTGCAGTCATCAGTGGCAGGTTCTCTCGCCATCGACATTTTTTTGGGAATACATCAATGTCCCCTGATCGATGGATTCTCTCAAGTGTTCGACCTCAACACATTTATTCACACTTGTTAGTTTGCACTCTAGTACCTTGATTCCCATTTTCATTATTGGTGGGTGATCTCACGTCTGTTAAGAATATACATCAATGACCGATAATCAGATGATGGACTACTGTGTTCGACCTCGACACCTCTATTCACATAGTAGGACATGTACTCATAGCGGTTTGTGTAGAAGATCTTCCAGACTGGTGGCATCTCATATATGCCACCTCCTTGATTGTGCTAGTGTTCATGAGATTTCAGCTCTCGTGACTTGATTCCAGTATATGTCAGATATTTCCAGCCATTATGGCGGACTTGATCCACTATATATCTTCAGCCTTCACGGAGATCGTGATCCTTTGTATATCTTCATCATGGAGATTTTGAGCTATTTATATTGTACGTGGCGATGACCACACATGTCATATTTTGTATCATGCCTATTCACGGCCATTATACTCTTATGTATCCAGGACTGCTATATCTACTTGTAGTGATGTGCAGAGTTTGATCATTATATTGTATTGATTGGATGGCTAGTTCTTCCACTGGGTTCTTCATCACTTCACTTCTTGGATGGACTTATAATGTATTTCAGCCATCGTATGACCCCTCTAACCTCACACATTAGGGGGCATCTTTTATAGCTGATTTTACCACACATGGTGAATCACACTTTTATGGCCTTCCCTGTCCCTCTGCAAACTCCTTAGACCCCATGGACCATTTTTTTACCTTTTATGTTTCCATGATCATCCCTAAAAACATGCAATAATTTCCATACGTGACTTTTAATACCTTTCTCATGTATATACGCGGGTTTGACCCCTAAAACCGCATACATCGGGATGTGTGCAAAAGGCCAAATTCTTTTGGAGTTTTCCTTGATGTGGATCCGACTCACTTGTATCTTGGCCTTCCATATGCCTTGATATCGCTCGGATTCGACCTTCCATTACCCCATTGAAGAGCTATATAAGGAACCCTTTGGATACATTGAAGGCATGAGGAATTGAAGAGCAAGAAAACTATAGTCCATTGTTGCTGGACCTTATACTTGAGTCTGCATCCCTTTGTCCCTTGGAGCACTTTTGTGTTCTTCCCAAGCTTTCCTTTTGCTTGTGAGCTTGCTATCAAGAGATGGAGGATTTAAGTGGTGGAGGCCCAAGTGGGGGACTCAGTTTCTCCGATTCGCAAACGTGCCGACAGAGGTTGTCACTATTGTAATCTCTATTTTATATTAATAGAAATATCTTTTCCTGTCCAATAATGTGTATTTAAATGAGTATTTTATCCATGGATGCTTTTAAATGCTGATATGTTATTGATTATATATGCTAGAGTAGGCCTAACATGATTATATATAGCATGCTTGTCTTATTTGTTGAGTGTTGAGATAGCAATTTATCAATACAAGCTGGAGTTGAAAAGCTCAATGGGGATCTACATCAACTGTCCGGAATAAGGTACGAATCGAGATCCTTTAGTGTTAGATATTTGGTTTGTCTTGCATATGGGAAAGGATTGATTTCTAGAGTCAAGTTGTCTGTTGTGGTACCCCAAGCCATGGGAATTTCTCTCCGTAACAGTGTACACAACATTTAATTGGCACAATTTTCTAGATATTGTCTGCACAATTTTCAAGGTAGCATTTGCACACAGTTCAAGGTAGTCTACTGATAATTTCATCTTAGAAATATCATTATTTTTTTGTACCTTTCATTCTGAGAAATAAAATTTAAAAACACTCTTTCAAATAGGTTTTCGATTCTTCTGTTTAAGTGGAGTGATATTTGGGATATTGTGGTTGAACAAACAACTTTGGTGTCAAAAAGTTGGAGACTAAATATCTTTATTTTCTTAAATTGGTGAGCTCAATGTAATAAATAGACATTGGTGGTGTTCATAACATAATGAATCTAAACATCACTAGTGTGCATTCTATGACGAAATTACAAATCAGAACTGGAAAGGTGCCCGTTTTGGTAATTCATAATTACTTTGAGCCTAAATTGATTTCAAACAATAATAATCCAAGAGTTCAAATAATGGTTTGTAACATTGTAATGGTTTGTAAATTTAAAATCACTCTTTCAAATTTCACAACTGGACTCTCCATTACAATGTCACCCTTGTCACTTTTCCAAACAAACTCCATTGTTTAAATAGCTCTTTAAAAGTTGTCTATTGGAATGTAAACATCTACAAATGAGTTTAACAGTTAGGCATAAAATACTTTAATATCCAATGAGATCAATCTTACCTCAAAATGACCTATATAAAACATAAATTTAATGAAATAACGTGTTATGCAACGAAGTACTTCCAAGTTTTTAAAATGTAAAATACTAGCAATAAAATAGGAGAGATATTTTTAATTTTAATTTTGCATAAGATCTTTTATCTAAAATATATTTGCAAGCAGAGCACTAGTAGTGTGGCTATAAGCTCTACAATTGGTTTAGAAATCAAGTTGTACAAAAACATTGTTGTGCAGGGTCTCTATCAGATAGAACTCTATGAATTGTACTTCTAACTTTATAACTTTATTACTCAATCCTATTCTGTTGTTATGAAATAACTTTACCATTAAATACTATTCGTTTCTTCAGATATAACTTTACTACTAAAGTCTATTATGTTGTTTTTCATCTGCACTTGCTTCATTCAATGATGCAATTGCCTAGTCTTTCTACTAGAAGCACTAGTCACTAGATGTTAATATTATCCATTGTGTTTACAATGTCACACAGTCTTTATCAGTCCAAGAGGCATCATCTGATGCTGCAGATGTAGTTTCAAAGAAGGTCCAAGAATAGGAGAACTTTTGTTCACTCCAATTTTTGCTCTGATTTTTACCTACAATTTCCACTATTTTTGTTATTTAGTTCAAAATACTAACAACATGAGATTTGAAATCACAAGTCATCGGGCAATCCCTATTCTTCCATCCCCTTTCATAGTCAGAGTACAATAACCATGTCAAAATATTTTACAGAGTCTACAAAGCAACAATCCTTACCTCTATGCATTTTCAAATGTTATCCAACATTGTTATCTTGGGTTAGAGAACGGTTAGAGTTAAGGGATAATGCTATCCAAGATGAGAAATTAGTTTTGGAAAGTGTATTGGACTACCAGTTTTCCCAAATAATGGAAGAATGCATGCAACTGATAGTGGATGAGGGTTAAATTCATATCAGTTTTGAAAAAAATTTGTATGATAGAAGCATACATACACCTAAACATATTACGGTCCCCACCCACTAATACCATGAATTCTCCAGTAATTATGATGGATATGATAACCTCACTATATCCATATACCCATTGACTCCTTTTCAATCCCTAAAAGTAATCCTAACCCAACAGATGAAGGTACTAAATTCATGACAAATTAAATGTCAGAGGAGATATAAAGGCCCACGGAAAAAAAAGTGAAAGAACAATAGCACCTGAAGTGAAAAGAACTCGGTATTCATATTTTACGATTTCTGTAGAATGCTAACAACTTGCAGCCATGTATCTAGATGAGCCTGTAAATCTCACAATATCCGCTCTGTTGCTTCTCTCTTCCACAAAAAAACACAGACAATAAATATAGTCACAGGCAATAGTAATAGTATAAAGGATATTTAAAAGCACTAACCTTTGGTTTTATATATTTCACTATTCCAATTACACAATTTACAATTACCCATAATATAACACATTATTCATAAATCACTATCCCAATAAGTGAATTCATCTGGTTCATTCAACCCATGGGAGGATTGAGCTATCCTGGTGGTTGATAGTCTACAAGCTTTAATAAAGAAGAATAATAAGGTTGTTTTACTTTACAGAGCTAAACTGGACTTCACTCTGAAGAAGCTACTAGTATCTGACTTGCTAATTTCCTCTAGCACTAACAAATATGAAACCCAACTTGCTAAGCTCCTCTACCAATCTTCACCCCAACATCCTAATCTCGCCCAACGCGCTATGATGTACCCTAGGTGCTGATCCAATCCAGTACCGGTAGCTAAGATCATTTTACAGTGAAAGTTCCATTGATGGATAGCATTGATGTTTGACGGGGTAGGTGAGCTAGCTCTCCATGATTTTTGGGGTTTAGAGGTGATCACTCCATGGTTATGAGGGTCAGTTTAGTTTGAATCAATAATTAGAGGTAGGTAGGTAAGGATGCTTTCCCAATTGTTTATTTCCAGAGTTATGGCCCATGAAGTAATCTAGCTCTAGAACTATAGCTATTGGAAGTATTTATTTTTTGGAAGTATTGAATGCTTGGCACATAAGTATCAGTTAATAAGTCCAGGTAGGTAAGGTTTGAGTAATACCACTTGGTCGGGGCTATTTACTTTGGACACAGCTTTGACGAGACTATATATTATTCTTCAGACATCATATTTTTTTTTACAGCTTCATAAGCTTCTCACTAGACTCTTGCATTATAGCTTTTACCCAACTATTGCTTGGGGGTGAGTGAGTACTGGTTTTTAACCCAGTGATGACTCTTGGTTCATCTTTTCCTTCGCATAGTTTATTATCCTATTTATTCCTAGTTAGATTGGTTTGAGGGTGAAATAAGCTTCTGATAGTTGCTGTAAGGCTTATAATCTAGATTCGATTTAGTGCTTGATGTCCATTAAGTTCAAAAATATTCATCAAAACAAAACAATGTGATAAAAATCAGCATAAAGTTTGAGCTTCAGGGATAATTTTTGTAGAGGTAGTGCCTTAGTACATATAGCACACTACAGGGGACATTCTTGTGATCAAATGTACAGCATAGAAAGAGCTAGCGTTGTCTACAAAAAATAACTCATTATTTTGTCATAGTCCCAATTCTTCACACCATTAGATTTCATGGATATTCACACAATTCACAAGCTTGAAATAATAGCATTAACAACATCTAATAACCAATCTTAACAACACTTCATATCTGCAATTTATTTGGAATAACACGTTTTATGCTTGGAAAATGATGGACATCAGCATTAATTTTGTGAAACCACGTGTGGTAAGAGATATTTGGAGAGACTCTTCTATTGACGATCAATACACTTTCTTGCAAGATCTGTTATCATACAAGAAGTATTTACTGCTGAAGTGAACACGCCTTTACACATCCATAAACAACTACAGGATTCGCCTACCAAGCACTATAATATCTTCAATATTTACTCCATTGGAAGAATGGACCCCAAGTAGCAACAATGTACCTTTATCCTCAGTTATTGAAACACATTTAAAAACTCTCTTGTGATATTAAATGCAGGTTGGGTTTTAATTTTAGGCTGATAAATTCTTTATGTTAAAGGTGGAGAAAATTATTTGGCTCAATAGAGGAAGGGTTAGTTTCCATTTTGTTATGAGCAGAGGATGATGGTTATGTTGGTTCTATCTCCCATGGATCAGTAACAATGAGTGGTCTTGGATGTGCTAAATACTCAATCCTGTAGTGTATTAAAGACTCAACTGAGGTGAAATCTATTGTTGATAGTCTGATTGATTATTTTTTCATACCGACCCAAAAAACTTCACCTCCTTCATACAGACCCGACAGACTACTAATTCGTTACCCTAGAAATACACCCCGCATCATAGTGTGTTTGATGAAGAATGATCATAAATATATATGCCCAACAGTTTGCCCAAATTTGGATGGAAACAACTCCACACAGTCAACTTGAATAGCAGAAATTAGGGATATAGCTAGAAAAAGATAAAAATTCACAATAAAAAGTAAACCAATAAATAGGAAAAATTTATCAATTCACATTAAACCAAGAAACTGACCAGATATTTTGTAAGGGAAGAAGGTAATGTTGACTTTAGAGCTGCAGAATTCATGGCCCGCCTCTTCAAGATCCTCTAGGTTCTCTCCAATGGTGTTTTATCCATGACAACTATGGAAATTAAATATCGAAATTATAAACCCTCAACAGTGGTGAATATCCATACCAATCTCCTCAATAGCTATGGCAGGTTACAAAAAATTCCACCCAATTCACACTACTTTCTCTCGTAACACACCAAACCCAAACCCTGCCAAGGTTATTTGGCACCAATGAACTGGTTGAGTAGTCATTGACGGAATTGGAGGATGAAATCTGTCCATGGGTTTTGGAAAATAGGCCATCAGCCATGAATGTGGTAACAAAGGTGGGTGGAGAGTTGTTAGGTGCGTAATATATTTTTTTGTTTTTAGTTATATATTTTTTGTTTTATTTTTGTTATTTTATTATATAAATTATATAGATCTTTTTTTATATTTTTTGTTTTATTTTTATTATTTTATTATATTACTTATGTTAATTGGTTATATACCATCCTAGATCCAAATCCTAGGCTCTATCAAGCGCCGAGAGGGATCAAATCACTCGAGGTGAAAACCTCTCCTCGAATAGCTCCTTTCGTGCAATACCTAAGAAGAGGTTTGCACCAAGAGAGATTTGATCCCTCTCGGTGCTTGATAGAGCCTAGGATTGGATCTAGGCTGGTTTAACTAATCTTAAATGTAAGAATCATATTTTTTAATCTTAAAAAAAGATTTAAGAGAAGCATTCATAAATTCTCTTGATGAGTTAAGAGATTAGAAAAGTCATTATTATAACAAATATATTGAAATTATGTTCTAATTTTCAACTTTCAACTGCTCTTTCACTATTTTAATATTATGACTTTTTCACATAATTTTTCCACATTATTATTATAATAAAATTTAAATTCAATTCAATTTATTGATAACTAATAAAAAAAATATAATAATAATAAATAAGTCACTATTTAACCCCAAATTTATTCTACACTATAAATTCAATTCAATTTATTGATAACTAATAAAAAAATATAATAATAATAAATAAATCACTATTTATCCCAAACTTATTCTACATGCTACTTGAGAGAATATTCCTCTGTTTACTGGAGAGAATGCAGGAAAGAGGAATATTATAACAATTATAATCCTCTGTTAAGAAGCAGGAGAGAATGCACTAATGGGGCACCTTCTATGCAGGAACGCAGAGATCAATTGACATTAATTCTTATATATATATTAATTTTTGGTGTTTATATAACAATTGAATGAAAATACATGTCTTTTCTTTTTATTATTTGTCGACATAATATTTTTTATTTCTTATTTTTCCTTTTGTTACAAACGTTACAACTTATTTACAAGATCTGCGTAATATAAGATGACATAATATTTTTTTCTTTCTTATTTTTCCTTTTGTTACAAACGTTACAAATTATTTACAAGAGCTACATAATACAAGAATAGAGAAATGTTACAAGATCTCCCTCATATTATTTTTGGTCGACTTAATATCATTACAAGGTCTCCATCATACAGGATTAGACAAACGTTACAAGATCTCCATCATACAAGATTAGACAAACGTTACAAGATCTCCCTCATATTATTTTTGGCCGACTTAATATGGACAAATGCTACAATATCTCAAGCATACAAGATTAGAAAAACGTTACAAGATCTCCCTCATACTGGGCTGTAGAGAACCTCTTGGCGCAATTATATTTTTTTCATAATTATCATATAAATTGTTTAATTTTATAAATAAGGATTAATATAAAATTTAATCAATTTGTGTTTTATATAAATATAATAATTTGTGTTTTTTATAAATATAATATTTGTTATAATGGTATTTTTTGTTATCGTATATGTATATATAATAAACTTGGATCGAGCACGTTGGCTGAGAAGAGTTGTGAACATCGTGAATCAGGTGGGTGGTCAAGACGTCAGATGCAAAATTTATTTGGCCACTAATGCATACAGGAGGTTTAACTTGATAGTGATAAGGAGAGGTCATCACTGCATTATATATATCATATTCTGCGAGGTCATGAGGCTTGTATTAAGAGGTCGAGGAATCAAAATATTTACCTGAAACTCCGAGATGGGGTCGGGCCTCTGCCTTTATACTGCATATGGATCTGAGACTAGTTCTGGGTCAGCACCCCAGTTTAATTATAATTGAGTCTTTGATTGGTTAAATTATTGTTCTTGGTGCTTCCATCGGTTCAATTATTATATATTGGATCAACTTCTACGACGTTTAAAGGAACTCATGATCCTAGTGAAGCTATGTCAACTGGTGCGGCTAGACGTTAGACGATCACAGATCATGAATATAGTTATATTGAAGTTAGAAAAGCACCTTAGACGTATGGGACTTGCAGGGACTCTTACATTGTTGAAGGATCAACAACTAGCTATGATGCTTCTAGCTAGGTATCAATATGGTACTGATTCTAGTACCTAATTCGTAATTGACGTAGGAACATAATTTTCCTTTGATAGATGCTTAACCAGGTTTTCTTCAATGGTGCAGCAAGGATAAATATGATCAAGAGAAAATTCACGCAATTGCTTTGTGGGATCTCTGAAGATCGAGGTGCATGGTAGTAATATTACTAATATAAGGTAGACAATTTACAAAATTTACACTTCATTGTAAAATTTGCAATTTTCCATGACATAATTACAAATGACTAATTCATATTATTTTAGCTAGTCATTTTTTATGGCGTGACTAAATTAGTCATTTATGTTAGTCATTTTTAACTCTGTCACTTATTATCTAGTCATATTTGTTAATTGGTGACTAAATTAGTCATTAATTTTAGTCGTTTATAGTTGGGTTAGTCAAAATTTCTCATATTTAGTAGTAAATCACTTGAAAATCCAGTGGTGACTAGAATTTTTAGTCACATAGTAGCTAATTCCTCATTTTGTACTAGTAATATAATTAGTCCTGGGATATCTTGTAGGTTTTGCAAGAGGCATATAGTAAGTCCTGAGATGTACCTACTTGATGGATTGGTGATAGAGATGATGTAGATGAAGACTTGGCAGAGGGTTAGGCCTACATCTAGCATGAAAAAGGACTGGCATTGTAGATGAGGACTTGGAAGAGGACTAGGCCTACATCCAACATGAAAAAGGGTTGGAATTGTAGAAAATTCTGATGACAGATAGTATGCGATGATGATCAAATTATAAGAAGATGATGGCAGCAACTATGATGAAGACTCTATGACTCTATGATGATGATGATGATGATGCGATGAAGACCTGACCAGATGTGTTGATGATTGTATAGAGAGATAATACCTTCCTAGTTAATAGGGAGTGTTGTTGTATTTGTAACTTCAGAAGATATTCTGATGTATATTATCATTGTATGTTGTTGTACCCCTATTGGGGATGTGTGTTAGCCCTTTTTGGGATGTCTAAATTGAAGCAAATATTTATTCACTCATACAATAATATTCACCAGAAAACTTAGTAAATCAAATAAACCATAATGTGTATATTGATGATAGAATAGATAAGATGATTACAATGGTTGATAACTCGCTTTTTAAATAAGGCTTGGGAATTTGTGAATGAAAGGTTATGCCCTTTCATCTTAAGTACAATTTAATTATTTAATTATTTTATTTATTTATGATCATTACATTTCCTTCCCCTTAAGGGAATCTTTGTCCTCAAATATGTATTGACATTAATGTCTGATTTACTTTAATCTATTGTCTCGGGATCCTTTCCCTCTTTGTATTTGCGACATTTGAGGAAATGAGCCGATATGAGTTATGGATTCCCTAGGAGAATTGTCGCATCGTATCTGTTGTAGTCCATCCCAGATCTATTTTTATCAGATCTCTGAGATCATTTTGTGGGATGATTCGTCTCAATTGTTGCTTAGTATGTCGATATTTTCGCATGTCTACATAAGTCTTTTGTGAATATTCATTTTGACCTTGTCATTGGTCAAAATGACTATTATAATTAGGATGTCTGTAAAGTGTAGGTGTTGTTTGTTCTTCTTTCTTTTGGACTATGGTGAGGACTGTCTTCAGTTCCTTGATTTGATTTTTGGATGCATTTTCCTGGATTTGTGTTTCTTGGTTCTCCAGTAGATTGTTATGATTCTGAAGCTTTTCGATTCTTTCATCTTGCGACTTTTTTTCAATTTCTAACTCCTTGATTTGATTCTGTAGTTCCTGATTATGATTATTTAGACACTGGTTTTCTTCTTGCTTTTCCAGTATTTTTTCCTTCGAGGTCTTCACGGTAGTGTTCCCTCTTGCTACTGTTTTTCAATTTTTTGATTTTTGTAATCAGTGTTTTGTTATGATTTCTTAATCTAAAAATTTCTTCAGAATTGTTGGATATTGTTTTATTACTCTTTGCGATCTCCATCTTGTGTTCCTTTTTAGAGTCACTATTTTGTTGTTGAAGAATTTTTATCTGTTGTCGATACTGGTTGACCACCGATACTTGATCTTCTATTTTTTGTCGTATGTGCGTCAGTTCTTCATCTTTGTCGTTTACGATTTTGTTCAAGCGTATTATTTCTGCTTCGTAACCAATTATTTCTTTCCTTATATCTTGATTTTTTTTGTCTGTGATTGAAATCACTTTCGTCTTTTAATTTCTCAATTTGGGTAGACAATTTTTCTATATGATTTTTCTGGTCAAATTTTTTTTGTTCCTTGAGCTCTATTTGCATCTTAAGTAATTTAATCATTACTTCCGATTTCGTATTCATCTCTCGTAATTCTTCATTGTCTCTTCAATAATGCTTTAAATTTGCTTCTAATTTCTCTATTTGTAGTTGCAAATATGATTCCACGATCTCTGATTTCTTTGACACTAGATGGTCGTCTTGGACTATAGATAGTCGTTGATTTTTTCAATTTTGTTTTCCTTTGACAGATTGGTCTTCTTCGTTAGGTTAATAACCCTTTTTTTCCCAAAAAAATATTATAACTAATAATAATAATAATTTATATTTATAATAATAATTATTAATTAATAATATTATTATATTAATGTTTTATAAACTATATATATAGTTTAATATATAGTTTTTTTTAAAATAATAATTAATTTTTATATAATAATGTTTTTATTATTATTTAATATAATTAACAATTTAAAATATTATAAATATAATATATTTTAATATATATATTATATAATGTTTTATGTTTGTTTGTGTGCAGGTCATGGAGTTGGAGCACGTGGGCGGTGGAGGAGTAGTCGTAAGGATGGAGGAGGTGGTAGATAGAGATGCAGGGGTGAAGGAGGGTAGAGGGAGCAACAAGCAGGTGGCCGTAGTGGAGATGGCGAAGTGGAGGAGGCAGAGGAAGAGCAATGCGTGGGGGTGGAGGCAGAGGAGCAACGGGAGAGAGGGAGGACGTGGAGCAGTTGTGTGCAGGAAGTTGTGGAGAAGGGAGGATGACGAAAGAAAAGAAGGCGAGGTGGACGGGAGAAGGGAGGTCACGTAGCATGATGACATGCACAGGAGGCTGGGGGAGGTTGTGAGGACGTGCAACAGGAGAGAGTGGGGATGAACGTAGAGGTAGGAAGATGGAGGTGTAGGGGCAGAGCTAGGTGGCTGCGCAAAAGTGAAGGTAGAACAGGAACCGACGGGAAGACGATGGAGGTAGAGGGGGTGGTGAGTTTGAGTGGGAGTACAAAAATATTATTATACATATATATATATGTTCAAATACCTGCAACTTAGGGAAACCCTGATTTTTTTCCAGATAATATCTGAATTTTATGACCACTGGTTGGATCAAGCAACGAGTGCTCTAATACCATTGAAGCGAATATTTATTCGCTCATACAATAATATTCACTAGAAAAAATGGTAAATCAAATAAGCCATAATGTGTATATTGATGATATAAAATATAAATTGATTACAATGGTTGATAACCTGTTTTTTAAATAGGTCTTGGGAATTTGTGAATGAAAGGTTATGCCCTTTCATCTTAAGTACAATTTAATTATGTTTTACTATTTAATTATTGAATTATTATATTTATTTATGGTTGTTACATAAATTGTGTCTAGACCTTGAGGTACAACCTTCATTGTAATTCGGGGCAATAGTCCCTACTGTAACATCATGTAATATGTAATTGTGGTCTCTCTAGGAGAAGTGGGCCCCATGTGAGATGACATGTAGGCTCGAGTCTTATATTTAGTCAGTGACTTGAAAGGGTATACATAGGGAGACACTCTCCCTCATTTATACACACCTCATACACTCTCTAAGGCGCATGAGAGAGAGAGAGAAAATCATAGGAGGAGATAAAGATAGTTGCTGAACATTTCTTATTACTATTTTTGATCATCTTACTATTCTGAAGAAGTTTGTGGGGTTTTCTCCTTTATGGTTTCCCCGATGAAAATCTTTGTATCTTGTGCATATTTTATATCTTATGCAATTTGTTGTACTTGTTATTCTTTCAGATAAAGATCCTAGATAATATAATCAGATATTAAGAAAGTATAACATGATCACCCCTCCATGTATTGTCATTTTTTTATCCCTCAACCATCCATATGCCGCCTCCTCAGTCGCAAAAATTTTCATGGACCAGACCTTCCGCAGTGCAACTTTCCCAAGTCATTTTTGGATAGGACTATTTCAGCACACTAGCACCAAATTGAAGGTGAGTTCAGGGTATCACCCACAAACAAATGGTCAGACTGAAGTTATTAAAAAATGTTTGGAAACTTATCTTCGTTGCTTCACCTCTGAACAACAACATCATTGGGAAAAGTGGCTCCCTCTCGCTAAATGGTGGTACAATACCTCCTACCATACCACATCTAAAATGAATCCATATAAAGTAGTTTATGGTCAGGCACTGCCAGTTCTCCTTTCATACCCCGACAACTGTTCACCAGTTTAGGTAGTTGACATGGTTCTCCGAAAACGAGATAAGATTCTTCACATTTTACAGGAAAATATTCACATGGAAGAAAAAAAATGAAACACCAAGTCAATCGCCACCGTTCTGGGCACACTTTTCAAGTCGGTGATATGGTATTTCTTCTTCTACAACCCTACAAACAATCCTTCCTGAAACTCAAAGGGAGTCATAAGCTGGATCCAAATTTCTATGGGCCATATAAGGTTCATTATAAGCTTGGGTTCGTTGCTTATAAATTGGAACTTCCTCCTTCTTATGTTCACCCAATATTTCATGTCTCCTGTCTCAGGAAATTTATTGACACCAACATCAAAGAAAAAACTATCTTATTGGAACTAGATAATGAAGGATCCATCATTTTCATGGTGACGACCATCCTCAATAGGAGCACTCTTCAGGTTCGCTCTCGATCCACCATAGAGATATTATTTATGTGGCATGACATGCAACCACGAGATGCTACATGGAAACCATTTCTTCAGATTCAGAAACAATTTCCACACCTAAATATTTGATGAAAAATATTTTCTAAAAGGGAGGGTATGTTAAGAAACCATGTCAACCCTTCTCTTTACTTTGTTTTTGGACACATATGCTTTGTAAGTCACCCTGTGAGTATATTGTGTTATCCCACATTCATTGGGAGTAATAACTGTTTAGATTAGAATTAGTATATAAGTAAGTGTTGGGGCCGATGAAGGTATCCCAGATTTATTTTGTATTGAGCTTGCTCAAAGGAGATTTCCCCCTTGAAGTGGTCTATGATCATTAAAATCTCTTACGTGCTCTGCTATTTCTGTTATATCATGCATTTTCATTGTTTATTGCAGGAGGTTCCTCATAGTTTCAATTCCTTTGATATGGTAACTTGAGAAAACAAAATATCTACCTTTTCTCCTGGGAAAGTATGCTTTTACCAAAAAATATGGGTGGATGTTGTTATAGCCAAAATTGGCACTTCTTCGTCCATGATGAAACTTCCATGACGACACTTCATGAAGGCTATTGCTAGACACCCAAAGGAAATCTATGGATGTGAGGGCCATATTTGGGACTTATGTAGCACTCCCACACATCTTTCTTGGTCCATTAGATGCTTATGATGCTGATAAACAAGATTTTAGACCCAACCATCTCCTGAAAACCACTAGAAAAACCCTAAAAATTACGTTTTTTTCACAAAAACATAGGTTGCTAGTGCTGTACTAGCGTTTTTGTACCTTTCACATGCTAGTTGTCAGTGTCCCACTAGAAAGTACTCTAAAATATTCACAAAAATATAAAAATATCAAATTTTGGGTAGTTTGGGTGGTTTTGGAAGTGCCTCCTCAGTTGTAGTTGCTCCTTCCTCGACTTGGTCTCTTCCCTTTGCTATATAAGAGAGAGATAGGGGACCATGAAGGGGAATGGGCCTTGAATATTATTATGCTGGAAGAATTTGGACTGTCATCCCCCTCACATATGCCCTAGTTTCCATCTACCCTTGTTGTAGAGTTTGGAGGTTGAGGATCTTGGAGGAGAGAAGCAGGAGATCCAGATTGAAGGTTTCAAGAGGTGCCTTGAATGGAAGAAGGTATATCTTGTACTTCTTTCATTGATTAATAAAGACTTGAAATTATTCCCTTTATAAATCACAGTATGTACATCTCAGGTCTTGACTATATTTTGATGTTATGAGATTAGGGTTTCATGTTATTTTGAATATCAATATCTTACATGTGGTCAAATTGGTTTCAGGAAGTTTTGAATTGTTTTTGCAGGCTCCTTAGTAGAAGGGAAAAAGGAGGGCTAAAGGGAGATATTGGATCGGCCTCCAGTTCATAAGATATGCATCCTCCTAATCCTTGAAATTTTTCTTTGTTTTATGCTTGCAGTATCATTTATGTCAGTCTGTAGACCCCTAGGACGTTGGTGGTCTCACCCCATCCATATGAACAATTTTCCTAACAACAGATGGGGACTGAAGCACTTAGATTGGTTCAACTTTGCTTTGAGCATGAAGAATCTACAGTGTGGTATTATAGGTAATAACTTATGGAGTGGTGTGATAAAATATAAATATGTAAAGAGGTGGACTATTAGTCAATGGAGTCAAAATACTTGCAATAGTGCTACAAATGTTTCGATTATTTGGAAAAAAGTTTGTAAGAGTTTATCCTATGTTGGGTGTAAGATTATCTTAGAATATTGGTCATGGTACTTAGGTAGTTGTGATATATGATCCCTTTGTTGATGATGAAGGTAATTTTACTCCTTTTAAGAGTATTATCTTTGAGCTTCACTATAAAAATATACATGTCATTTCTTAACTGAGGAAAGGTGATGATACTACTGAAGACTCTCCATACTAGTTATCTGTTAGGGACCTAGATTTGTTGAATGAATTAGTTGGTGAATGGAATTATTATATTATGATTCTTAATAGAGCAGGTATTCAAGTAAGAAATGAGGAGGATAAGATTACTTGGGACTAGGAAAATTCAAATGGAACTCTAAATGCAAAAAATGCGTATGAAACTATTTCAACAAAATCCTTGGTTTATCCACCAAAATGTTGGGATAATTCTCTTTGGAAGTGGAGAAGTGGAGAAGTCCTTTAAAGGTAAATTTTTTTATATGGATATTCGTAAATAACAAAATACTTACCTGGGATAATTTCATAAAAATGGGATTCAATGGTGATGCAGGGGCATTGCGATCCCAAGACAAATAGTTAGATAATGATGATGGGAGTGCCCATAGGATAGTTGACGTCCTCTAGCAGCACGGGAGAAATTCGATAGGTAATGAAGAGAGACACAAGGATTCTGACCGAGCATGGTTTACGACATACGATAATAAGTAGTCATGAAGGTTCAAAGGAGATTTTGACCAAGAAAAGGATAAAGTGGTGAGTCGAGGCAACGTCGATGGATATAACTATTGATTTAATGAACCTAGATCCTGAGGAGCGAATCTGTTGGAGTAGTTGGAACAGATGCAGAGGGATTATGGTGTTTCTTGCAGAAGTACAAGTGGTGAAACCTGTCGAGGAGAGCCACGTAAAGCATTTAATGAAGCATGCGAGTGCTTGAAACTAAGTGAAACATCTAGATGAAGAATCGAGCATACTTAGCATGACAATCAACTATAAATACCTGTTGTATTTTGAGAGAAAGGGGATCTTGGATTTTTTTTCATGGTTATGTTCCTGACCATAGGGTAAGTAGTGTTGTTGAGGACAAATAATTCCCTCAAGATTGTGTACTAAGAAATTTGTAAAAGTTCGATATCCATTTTGACTAAATTGAGCTTAGTCTCACATTGTATATTCCTCTTGTAATAGATTGTTTCATTTAATTAGAAAATCCATAATACTTGGCAATTTCTCTGTGTTGTGTGGTATTTTTTTTTTCTTCTGTTTATATTGTGCACACTAATTAGAAAATCCATTTGATAGGGTTTGCGTCAGTTGGTATCAGAGTAGGAAGTTATCATGCATGAAAGGTCCAATTGTGATTTCACGAGGAAGGTAACTTCAGCTGTGGTTGGGTAGAGTTGCGAGGGAAGTGACGATTTAGTCATTCGATGGAAATGATGCCTCACATATGTGTCAATGTTTGTGGTATAAGACAATGCGAAGGTGCATGGTTCACTATAGACCGTGAAACATTTGAAGAATGTGTCTAGATAATGAGTGAACAATAGTAAAAGAAACCCAAAAGAGAAGAATTGGGATGGAAACTCTTGACCACAATGATGAAGAGGTTGAGGATGAAGAAAAAGCACCTGATGTTGAAGAAGAAGAGGACCCAGAAGTAAATTTTTTGAAAGCATTTTCTGAAATGAGGGGTATGGATAATATGGACATGCCTACCTACTTTAGAAGTTTGAACCCTAAATATATGATAGACTGGATCTAGGAGATGGAGAAATATTTTAACATAGAGTAGATATAAGACCCCAAAAGGGTGAAGGTTTCATGTCTTAAGCTAAAAGGTCATGCCTCATTGTGGTGGGAAAATGTACAGGTTGACAGAGTAAAGGAAGGAAAGGATAAGGTGAATACTTGGGGCGTAATGGTCAACAAGTTGAAGGATAAGTCCCTTCCCACCAACTACATGATTTCTCTATTCAGGAAATTGCAAAACCCATGACATAAGGAAATGACTGTGAAGGGATTCATGAATAAATTCTATCGACTATTGATATGGCCTAGGCATACCGATGAAGGGGAAGAGGTAGTTGCAAGGTATGTGAATGGACTAAAGTATTCCATTCAGGATGAGTTGAGCCTGTCAAGGTTTAGGATAGTCGAAGAATCCTATTATCTATATTTGAAGGTAGAGGAGAAACTATTCAGGAATAATTCGATGAACAGAGGAAATTTGACTACTCAAAGTCATGTGTTTGTTACCACTAGAGGTCACACAAGTGGGGCAAGGAAGAAGGAAGGTTGTGATGAGTGATGAGAGGAGAGTATGACCAGAGAAGGTACACCTAAATACTGACAAGGAGGTGAGAACTCTAGGGGTCAAGGTAATTTTGGTCATAGATGATATTTTGGATGAATACATGCATACCAACCTAAATTTTTCTTCTACAAGTGTCAAGAACGGAGTCACAAGGTGTATGAGTTCCCAGAAAATTTGCATAACACAAGTCGACAAGAGGCCAGAAGTCAGGGTGTAGACAATGAGACTAGTCCGATGAAGAAGTTAATTTCAGATGAAGTCGCGATTGAAGGAGGTTCAAACTTGAAAACCCAAAGAACACTATCGCAGTTAGTGCAACATGAGGAGAGAGAGCTGATGCAAAGGAAGTGCATGTTTTTGGAAAAATGTAAAGATTTAGGACAAATGTTGTATGAGCATCATTGATGGGGAAAACAAAGAAAATATGGTCTCGATGAAGGTGATTGACAAGCTAGAATTGAAGTGTTGTTTTCACCCAAACACTTATAGAGTGTCATGATGTGGTCATGATTGCAGAAGGGTCACCATGTTATGGTGACATGACAATGCATGATCAATTTCAAGATTGGGGGTTGCAATGAAACTTTTTGTGTGATGTTATTCCAATGACCACGAGTCATTTGTTGTTGGTTCGACCATGGTAGTATGACCAGAACATGGTGTTTGACGGTCGTAAGAACATGGTCATTTGATAAGGACAATAGGATATTCCGACTAATTACCTTGTCTAAAGAGAAGATAAATCAAGGAAAAGAGAGTGTTGACGTGTTCAACTAAAGAGTTCTAGTAGGAGGAAAAGAAGTAGCCATACTACTTTACATCCATTCCCAACAATCAAAATGTTGACAAGCATATGGAGGACATCCCGACAAAAGTTAGAGAAACATTTTTGGATTTTAAATGCACAATGGTCGATGAGATGCCGAATGGGTTGCCTCTAATGAGAAGTATATTGCACCAAATCGATTTGATTCCAGTGTGAAGCCTACCAAATAAAGTTCCATGGAGGATGAATGCGAAGGAGGATACTGAGTTGAACTAACATGTCCAGGAGTTGTTGGATAGAGGATTTATTAGAGAAATAATGAGTATGTGTTCAGTACCAATTATACTGGAACCCAATAAATGAGGAAAATGGAGGATGTGCATCGATTTAAGGGCCATCAATAGAAACACTATTAAGTACAAATTTCCATTACCAAGGATGGAAGACTTGATCCTCTGGTTGAGTGGAGTGACATACTTCACCAAGATTGACTTGAAGAGTGGATAACCCCAAATCCAGATTAGAGATGCTGATGGATGGAATACAACCTTCAAAATGAAGGAAGGATTGTATGAGTGGCTATTTATTCCATTTGGGATGATCAATACACTAAGCATGTTCATGAGGCTGATGAATGAACTGTTGAAACCATATTTGGGAAAATTTTTTGTGGTGTATCTCAACGACATATTGTTTTTTAATAAGATGAAATAAGAACACTTGTCGTATCTTCTGCAAGTCCTACAAAATCTAAGCCAATAGAAGTCACTAATGAACCTGTAGAAGTGTTCCTTCATTCATAAGAAGTTAGTGTTCCTAGGATTCTTAATTTCTAGATAAGGGTTGAAGATTTATCCATAAAAGGTAATAGTAATCGTAGAGTGGTTAGAGCCAACGAATGCCACTAAGGTGAGATGTTTTCATGGAATTTCCAGTTTTTACCAAAATTTCATTGCACATGAAATCAATTATGATTTCACATGAAATCAAGAAAAGGAATGAAGCCACTACAACTGAGTGGTATAAGTGTCAAAGTGAAAAAGAAGCTTTGCATGAAGAATGCCTTATATTAGAAAAAGTAATTGAGAAAAATACTCAGAGAGAATATGAATTAATAATGGTATCACAAGAAGTAGTCACTAAAGGTGACCTCTTAAAGTAGGAAAAAAGAAAGAGATGGAAGAATTATTTAATACAATTCCAAAACTTCGGCTTGATATGAAAAGGAGTTGAAAGAGAAAATAGAAAGAGATGGAAGAATTATTTAATACAATTCCAGAACTTCGGCTAAGACATCTTGTTTAAGGAAAAGGAGTTGAAAGAGAAAATATCCAGCGTAAAGAAGAGGCTGCAAGAAATCAAAACCATAATTCATCATTATTACCAGGAATTTCTAACAGAGGAAAATACAAATCTAGGGAGAGTCAGAAATACAGAAGGACCCTTTGTAATTGATGTCGAAGGGGGAGAAAACGTAGGATAAGGCAAACAAGAGAAGTGGAACTGAGGAAGATCCCAATGAAATGGGGAGAATTGATAGGTGGAGCCCAATTGAGTTGACATCAATGAAAAATGGGGAGATTGTTGATATATTGTCATTGATGTCAAACACATGTAATTAAATGATAAATGTGGAATGGAATTTATGCTCCTGAAGGTTTCTGTATATTTATGGATATGCATGCAATTTTTATATTGGTCACATTTGCATACATGCTTATGTACATAAAAAATAATTGTAAATAACCATAAGTATGAGACTCATGAATTAGGAAAATTGTGTGTGCAATAGTCCCACAAGTTAGTGGAATATGTGCGTCTTAAATTACAAAGATGAATTACAAATGTGGCACGTCGACACAAACATTAAAATTTTCAGAGATGCAATCCAATAGGATGATATCTGATGTAAACATAATTCACAAGTGAACACATCTATTGATACAAGAAGGTTATAAATAAAAAAGAGATGATCATTCTGAAGTAAGCTTATGGAAGATGAAGATCTAGTTGGTTGACAAGCTTCAGAGTCTTTTTTTTGGGGTATCAATGGCTCGTTAATCGGAGATGAAGATTTTTTTGGAGTAGATATGCAGTGCAATATGAGTAGCACTGGTTGATAGGATACTCAAAGTTTGGATGTGCGAACAATAAGTATAACTTTGTAGCTCATTTTTTTATTCACACATCATATTTTGCAGGAAGGTTTGATGCAAATATTCATGCACAGATCTGAATTGTTTTGGAAAATAGTTTGATGCAAATACAAAGACACTGATAGAAGTTGGATCTTGGAGGTTGTAAGTTGGACCTTACGTAGATAGAATTTGTTGCAGGTTGGTTCCAATTGACCACAATTTGTACTTGAGATCAAGTGAACATCTAATTAAGTGGGCTCTCTTGATCAGAGACTATAATCTCCCATTGATGTAAATTTTCATATACATATAGATAAACATTTTTCTCATATATTTGTGTGGTGTTGTGTTTATTGATGTGATTGCTTTAAATTTTGAAAATATTCATAATTGTATATATCTACACTAATAACGATTCACCCCCCCCCTCTCAGTAATACCTTAATAACCCCCAACTAGTGTGGGCTTATATTCCACTTCATTATGAAGTTCAAATGGTAATTTTAGATCTTATCTATGTTCTTTTTTTGGATTTGATCCAAAATATGGACTTCCACCATTGACAATATAATCCTCCTTTGCAATGACTTTGAGGTCACCAACAAATAAACTAGAAGTGATTTTACCTCACACACTACCAACAAACATATGTGGAATTGTTGGGTCTTCATCTATGCATGGATACTCTTCATGTCCTTATGGGAGTAATGGGGAGCAAGCAAAACCTTCCTGATCATCTTCTTTCAAGAAATTTGATGTTTATCCATCTTGAATGGTACCATGATCATTGCTTTTGGAGACTCTTCTTGAAGAGAAACCAAAGAATCTCATAATGCTTCAACATGTTGATGAATTTGATGAATCTTTCGATTTTGGTTCCTTCTTCTTCCTCTTTACTTAGAGAGGTGGAACAACTTGTTTACTCTATGGATGGTTTGTTACTCCTAAAACAATTCTCATCAACATTCTGAATCCAACATACATAGTTCAGATAGGCATACTCCTTGAAATTCATGGTTGCACACATGTCCTTTCCCAATGCTAAATACCTTTGGTAACAATGGGGCATGTTTTCACTTACTTATATAATCTTTGCCAAGTATTTCTTAACCATTGGAACATCATGCCTGATATATTCTCTGTATGATGGATTATAAAAATCATTATCCTCAACTCTTAGTAGGTATCCATTAACATAGAGGATTTCTTCTTGATATTGTTCAAAGTCTTCTTCGACCACTCGTAGAAGTCTCATACCCGTAACTTGAATGCATGATATGCAATATTTATTCAATGAGAGATTACCTTAAAAATGAGTAGAGGAAATTGATATGATACCACTATAATGTACCCATCATATCACATTGGTCATCAACTACCTTCTCACAAAGATTCATACCAACAATGAAAACAAAGGGGGGTTTTGTATCAGTCAATTGAATGAGGATCAGGGAGATATGTTCAAACCAAGGAAAGGAAGAGGGTTGTGCTGGATTAGTTTCCTATCCAAAATGTAATAGGACCATTTAGGTTTGAAACAACAGCGAGGATGAAGTCTACCTCTAGGATCCTGGGCACCCTAGCATATGCAAACCAAAACCTTTGCCTGTCACTTCCTGAAAACAAGTGGTGAATGGATTTGACTTAGGGAAGATTTAATAACTATTATATAATGTTAATTAATAGTAATAAATAGTTTATTCAGGTTTATAACATATTTGGGAAGGTTAGGGGGTTTCACAAGGAAAACTAGCCACTAGGATTGCTCAAAAGGGTCCACAGCTGGGATTTGCAAAAACCTAAAGGAGGTCATGAACCCTTAGTTTCAACCATGGAACATATTTATAATCATGTTAATAAAATATCATAACATAAATGAAGGATATTTGTGTATTTTAGGATAACTAGTGTAGTCAAATTTACATTGAAATCTAGACAAGGTAGAATAAATCTTTATGAAACTCCATCAAATTGATTCAAATATCTGTAATAATTGCATAAATTCACAAATATGTCAAATATAATATATGTAGGTCAAAAAGAGTCTCACAGGAATCTCAGTGATAGCCTTCCCAAGAAATTACATGAACAAAGGCTAGGAATTCTTGGGACTTGGGATGTCATACTTCCTAATATTTGCAAATGGATTCACACTCATCTAAATATGATACCAATACATGAAAATATCCTCCATTAATGGATGAAATCCATTAATCCTAGTATCATATCTTGTCTTCTTCAAAAAATTAAAGAGGATATAAGAGGAGGAGGGAAAAATAAGAGATTCGAACTGGAGGCTTTGCTTCCTTCATATTGGATTTCGAACTTGGTTGGAAAAAATTTAAGACCTGCAATACACTCAGTGAAAATGGATGAATTACATAATCATCTCAATAACACGGCACATGTACCAAGTCAAAGTAGCTCAACGATTGTCAATGCAAGACACAAACCGTCAAAAGATATGAGAGAGGTGTGTTATCATTCTTTTATAGAAAAAATGGCATCAAGGTCGAATCTCCTCTTCATGTGGCTGACTATCCTCAACCAATTCACCCTCCTTAGTCAATTAGGAAACTACATGCTTTGTGCAACTTTTTGTTTTAATTTTCTAAACTTTCCTTGCTTTGTTTGCCTTTCTAGGAATTTTACTTCTTTCCCGCTTTATTTGATTTTCTGTATTTTACTAGTTTCCTACTTTATTTGATTTTATGTCTTTTTCCAGTTTCCTTCTTTTGACATTGACATGTCTTTCTTCCTTTTATAAATTGTGCAATCCTTTCTTTCCTAAAGTTTCCTTCTTTTCAGGTTGACATGCTTTTCTGCACTTTCCAGGCTTTATGCACTGCTTTTTTGACTGATTTCTTTTGTGATGCTTTCCATCTTTTCTCTATCTTTATGGATTTTCTCTTGATTTCCTCCTAGTTTCCTTTTTGTGTGAAAACTCATTCGATCCACAAGGTTTCATGCACCCACCTTGGCCACCTAGTACATCCATTAGGTACAAAAATTAAATATATTAATAATATTTAATAATTAAAATATACAATTTTTATCCTAAGTCTAAAAATTGCATACAATGAACACTTATTATTTATCAAAATTAATCCCCTTCTATGATATAAACATTAGGGGTTATGTGAGTAGCATAGTATCATGGAGATCCTATGGAGGGGACATTACAATGATCATGAATCTCCAACCCATGTTTGTTTACCAAATCGGATGCTATGAGATTGGATTGTGAACCTGAATCAAATAGCACATCTACCTTGGTCTTCTTGATCTGGACCTTGATATGGAATAGTTTTTTCATCTCATTCCCTTCCTTGTGTTGAAGGATACTCATTTTCACCTCCTTTTACATTGAAATGCGTACAGTCTTCTCATCCACATCAAATATTCTCTCTACCTTCTGACTTTAATCTGTTGCTAGAAGGTTCTTCTTCCTAGAATCCTTCTCATGGTTCTTAGGGTTCAACTCTTGATGTAATTTCCAACACTTTTCTTCAGTGTGGACATTGATGTTACAATGATTACAGTGGTTTTTTGGATCCTTGCATCTATGTGTCATGGTTGCAGCATTATTATCTTTCCTTTTCTACTTCTTCATCCCCTCCTTGGAAGTTCCTTTTTTCTCTTTTTGTTTGGAACCACTTGGTTTTCCTTTCTTGTGTCCTACATTTTCTAGGTACTATGCTTGCACATAGGATTTATCAATTTTCTTAGGCTTGAAGAGCATCACTTTATTTCATAAATGATTATGTAGACCCCATATATACTTGAGGAGTACATACGGGGTTCCTAGGTGAGATACCCAACATAATAGTCATCTTTCTAAATATAGTCATGTACTTGTGCACACTCTTCCCTTACCTTTTCATGTAGTTCCAATAGATCCATTGGTCCCCTACATCCCCAAAATGTATAATTGAGACTATATGAGGGTTTTAAAATCTTCCCACTTATTTATTGTCGGATCACCCTTCAGCCTGACTTCCTCTATGTGTATTTCCCATTAGGTTAATGCATTACCCTCTAATTTCAATCAAGCAAATTAAATCTTCTACTCCTCATCTATGTTGTGGATGCCAAAATAGACTTCTAATTTATGTAACCAATGGTTCAACTTTAAAGAATATGTCTCACCTTGGTAGATCTTGATCTTCACTTTCGATTCCATCTTAAATAATGACTGGGAAGTGCTCATGGCACTAGAACTTGACTGCTCTATATCGATCTCTTTCATCAACTCATTTTATGGGTCTTATTTATCTATTGATTTCCTCTCTACTATGATCCTTGAGTTAGAGCCTTCAAAACCACCAAAATTAGGTCCAAACTTGCTCTCTAGATACAACATGAGGATTGAGATATTGCGTGAGATATCAACAAATTTTATTTTTAACTTTGTAAATTGTTGTTCAAATTCACCCGAGGCATTCTTGTGCCACACCCACCATATCCAACATCTGACGGTTAAATAGGAAGATAAACTGTTTAATAGAGATAAAATTCTCTAGATATGGTTTGATTCTATTGGAAATAATTTTAGTAATAACTTTGTATATCAAGTTATAGAGATAAATGGGCTAGTAATCATTGAATCTCTTTGACCTATCCTTTCTTGGTATTGAAGTGATATAAGTAGCATTCATGTTAACTGGAATAAACTCCTTTCTCCTAGATTCTTCAACTGCCTTCAATAAACCATGTCGAACATGATCAAAGCAATGGATAAAAAACTCAATAGCCCATCCATCTGGACCTATACTTTTGTCTCTAGAAAAAAAAAACTTCTTTAATCTCTTCCAAGCATACCTCCATACCAATTTTATTTCCTTCCTCGTGACTTAAAAATCTTGGATATTGTTTTAAAACCTCCAATTGGTTTTATGGGTTTGAGGAGTTCCCTTGATTATAAATGTCTATGAAATGCGAGACTATTGCAACTTTTACTGAATTGTGATTTGTTTAAAGATCCCTTACATTGTCCTTCAACTCCCAAATAGAGTTCATTATTCTTCTCTAATTGACATAATGTTGAATTTCTTTTTGTACTATTATCACCTTGGTAAACCCACATTGCTCTTCTCTTAAACCTCTAAGTGTCTTCTTTTTGCTTAAGAATATTGGTTTTTTGAAGTTCCAAATAGATCGACTTTTTTTTTCTGTGAGCAAAGAATAAATCATCATCAATAGTGCCTACCAAGGCTGCAATATCATTTCCAATCTAAGCCAATTTTTCAGAATTATCCCTCTTCTTCTTAGTGTCCCACTTATACACCTCCGATTTTAGGAGTTCAAGTTTTTTAATCAGACTTTGTAATTTAGGTAGGAAAGCGGTCTAAGCATATGCTGACCAACATTGCCCTACTAACTCACAAAAATCATGTTCTTTGAGTTAGGTATGGTTGAACTTAATAGGCTAATAATTGAAGCTATCATCAAAGTCCAATTGAAAAGAAACATCTTTATGATCCAAAACGCCAATAGAGATAGCCCAAGTTCTATACCTTCCCAAATCTTCACCAAGTTTACCGACCATTAAGAACTTATCCAGATGTTTACCCACATCAACTTTGCTAGTACAACCATTTGACCAAGTGGGAGTCAAGGTACTAGGGATAACATCTATTAACCCAACATTTTCAAAACTCTTATTGAAATAGGAAGCTAAAGGATCAATCATAGTACCAGAACCCCATATTTCAGGCAAAGACATAGTGAAATTAAGGTCACTTGCAATAATTAAGGATGGATATTGAAGAATCCCATAGAAGATAATATTGTCCCAAAACTCCTTTTTGTGATCATTATGGACCATAAATGTTCCAAATATTGAAAGGTTTCTTCAAACTTCTATAACAACCTTAAATTTTTATACTTGCAACAGTAGAGTATGGTTTGAAATCAGTCAAGGAGGGATTCCAAGCCACCAACAATCCACCCAAGAGACCACATGCATCCAAACCACAAAATTTCCAAGAAGGCTTTATATTAAGGAATGAATCAGAAGCTTTAACTCAGGAAGTCATAATTTCTTGAAGCAGTACAATTTCCATATTATCATATTCTAATAATATTTTAAAGGCAGTTCTTTTGGGAGAACTACAAATCCCTCTAATATTGAAGGATAAGATAATCATTAAGAGCCCCTCTCTTGGGGTATACTTTCTTTAGGAGCCCCATCATTAGAAGAGAGAGGAGAATCAAAGGATAAAATTGAAGCCGCTGAATATAATGATGAAACTTTGGGATTAATCCACTTAGATTGTTCACAAAAAAGAAGCCCCATTCAATTTACCTGGTCTTCTCTTATTTTTCTTTCGGGAGGTAACATTTGGATTCCTAACAGAGGCAATAGGTATAGAGTCATTATCTTTAGGAATCCCAGTAAAAGTCTAAAACAAAATTTTACCAACGACCTCAAAGAAGTAGGATAGTTACCCCTCACAAATGTAGGAGAGACAACAAAGGCCGAGGCAAGCTAGTCATCAATAGGAGAGGTAGACAAGGAATTTTGTAAAATAGGAGGACTAGACGAAGGAATAGCTCCTGAAGCCTTAAGTGAAAAATCCTTAACTAACCAGACATTATTAACAAAGTATTCATTGATTTGAGAACTATCCACATGTTGAGAATTAATGGTCGGAGAAGGAAAGTCAGAATGGGCATCCTTAGTGGTCTGATTAACATAACGAAAAACCCCCAATGAAGCTAGAAAATCCTATGAATCTCAATAGGGGTGTCAAAATCACCTGGATAAATACTACCCTGCTTCCCTTCCTTCAAAGGATATGATAATTTGATAGCCCACAATATTTCATCCACCAAAAGATATTTTAAGAGTAAAGGGAGGAAAATTCGAAACTTACTCATAAAACACAAAGCCGAATTCCCATCCCATGGCAAAGGAAATGAAAGATTTGACTCCAAATCGTCAGACTCCTCATGAGAAGAAGACACATCTGAAGAATCAAGTGGGTTAGACCAAAATTATTTAGTGCAATCTTGGCGAATATGCCTAGTCTAATGACATCGAAATCATCAAAATGGAACCCTCCAGTAATCAAGACGCTGAATGAAAGAGCCCTCATCCTAGCGCACCTCAATTTCCTCCAGCAATCCCACCGACATATCTATTTCAACTAGAACCCTCGACACCTTTCAATCAGATGACATTAGGTAAGATTCCTCGATCAATATAAAATGACCAATAGAATTTGCAACCTCCACAAAGGATATGAAATTCCAACATTTGAGTAAAAACCTCGATAAGAGCACGCAAAGATGTCGCTTCTTCAACTTCTCCTTCCATAGATCGAATGCTAATGCCACTTACATAAAACCAAGGAACCATTTCTAATGACCCAAAATTTGGATGAGACAATTAAGGGGATTTCCTTTGAAAGAAAGTGAATATAGGCCCATCCAAACATTAATAGGATAACCCTCGGGATATAATTGATAGGTGGATTCTAAGTACACGAAATCCATTCCAAGATCTCCAATCGACTAAATTAATATACTCGAACTTACCCAATAGATTCCTATATGATAAACATTGGACCATGTCAAATGTAACATCTTTCCCCAATGCGCATAGGGAGCGACATTTTTTTCACTTTCTAAAGTTTTATCCTACACCTGTTATGAGCTCTCTCTCCGCTCAAAACCTCTTGGAATGGGAAGTCATTTCATTTTTAATAAAGACCCGATTACCTGCATCATTAGTTTAGCTTGGAAGCGGCAATGCGATATCCCCAATCTTCAAAGGCAGAGACATAGAAAACTCTGGAACCTTAACATCAATGCTCTCTTGACCACCATAAAATATTTGGCGTGGAGAAGTAAAGCCACCTAAGAATTAGGGTTTGTCCAAACTCAAGCCTCCTTGCTAAAAGATGAGGGGGATCCTAACCCTTGATCTTCAACAAAACCTTCCTTATCAAACCCATCACTATCAGAATTGACAAGTACAATAGAGTGACAAGGTTGCATATTGTTATTAATTCTTACACATGATCTAGGAACTAGGAATCAAAATCATCAAAGAATAATTAACAAATACTCATGAATTGGAAATTAACGGAACCAGAATTGGTTTCCTCTCTGTATATTTAATAAACAATAAAGGGTTACAATACCAATGCTGAGCAATGGCTTAACTCCATAAAGAATTCGAATACCTAAGGAGACAATTTGAATTCAATGAGTGAGTCTAGCTTAACTAACTCTCAACCATGCAATCTCACTCAGTTAACCACTTGACCAAAACCCTAATTGACTCACCAAACCCTAACTGAAGTCGGAGTGCAATAAATGACTGAATCTCAACTGAAGGAGATCAAACACATGTCATAGCAATCCAATTATCAAGTGCTAGTGCTCCATGACTCCAATGAACCCCGATGAGGTTAACTGAAGCTGAACTAACCATCAAAAGTTGGTGGAGGTGCCTTGTTGACTCTAGTTCATTAAATAATAATAAATAATCATTAAATAATATATTTAATGAATGGAGGCACCTTAAGTGACTGTAACTGACTGGTTGAACTGATTGTAACCACCAGTTAGCAATTAGGTGCATTAATGTCACACAGATCACCCCTGGAGTGCTCTAGTTAGCCTCCTTGACTG
>LPNX010196016.1:50645-71344 GCA_001517045.1 Pseudotsuga menziesii
TTTTTGTAGAGCCTCCCCAAAAGAGTTTCCTTTGTCTGTTTATATCGGAGGTTGCTAGTGGAGGTTTTATTATCAATTCTCTTAAATGGAAAACACACATTGGTGCACTACAATATATGAAGCACTAGTGCATACAAATATTACACATAATGAGGTCGAAATATTTTGTTCTTCAATTAAAAAAGATGTTTATTTTTATATCTTCTTATACTTTTGATTTAGTGTATCTACATTGACATAATAGATAAAGACATTATGACATGAAACACATAATCTCTTATCAACTATTTTTGAAAAAAATATACAATTTTACTGAAAAGATTATGTATCTTAACATGTGATAGATATATAAAAACACACTAGTTCCCAATAATTCTTGTAGAACATTGATACATCACAAAACATGAAACATCAAAGTATGATATGGTACATTAATTAATTCAACACTAAATGAAATGTATTGTATAATAGAATATTCAAAGTATAATTTGAAAAGAAAATAATTTCTGAAATTAGTTTTCTCCCCTTTCCTACCCCTTCAACTTAACTACAACTTGCAAGACTTCTCAATAGGAGTACTCTGCAAGGTTTTCCCCTTTCCCTCCTCTAAACCCTAACTTAGATCTTATGTATTTTGATGAGAAACTATTATTTTACAATTGTTTATTACTAGCCTTCTATTCAAGTAGTGTGGATCTAGTAATACTAACTATACAAAGCTTCTTATCGACATCTACACATATACACTTATTGGTATTTAATGACATCCTTATCTGTATCAATTTTTTAAGAATTAACCTAGCTTGATATACACAAAATTTCAAAATAAACTATACACAATCCCATCATTATAGTAGTTTGTCGAGTTATTATTCCTGGAAATCTTTTACCCCAATATGTAAATTCTCTATTAAATTTCCTCATTGTAACTAAATATGACTAATTTGCATGTAGAATCATTCCTTTAAAATCAATTTATTTTTAGAATCATTTATGTTTTTTCCAAGGAAAAAAATCACATTTTATTTTAAAAAAGAATATAAGACACATTTTTCAAATACAAACCACATATTACATCAAATTGAAGATATATCAAATATCCATGTACAACCAAAAATGTCAATACTACCCTAATTTTCAGCTATATTATACTAAAATCAAGTCCAACAAGTTTATAATGACATACATACCATCATACAACGATATAAAAAATGTTAAAAACTAACTTTAACAAACTCCATAAACTATCGGACAACAAAATAAGCAGATTTGCTTAGGCAACAAATCCCTTCCATGTGTATTTGATTTATATAAATTAGATCATGGAAATCAGCAGAGTTCATCTATTGGCCTTGATCTAGATAATCCTAAACCTAATAGGACATTGAAATATGTCCATCTTTTTCCTCACCTATTTCATAAAATGTCAAATGAAAAATCTGTCCAGTATGAAAAAGGTGATTGTTCTTAGCACTATCTTATTTCGCGAGTTAGGTATTTGTTTTCCTTCTTTTTCATATTGCAAAATGCTTTGTTGGAAAAAGGACTCACCTTGTACATGGGGTTAATGGCTTTGTTCTTACAACTACGACAAACAAATGAACTTCCATATGTATTTGATTTATATGAAGTAGGTCATGGAAATCAGTAGTGAGCAAAGTTCTACTCAATATAATAAATATAATACTAGAAGTATTTATAGCAGGTTACAATTAAGAATGTTTAATCATGTTTAGAACCTTTTAGGGTTAATATAATCTATATAGTTCCATGGCATTAGGATGGTACTGAAATAGCTCTATACAATGTCGTACTTAAACATGTCTATTTAAGCATTGCACATATTATATATCGAGTTGTAATCGCCATTCCAAAATATGGGGAGAAACAATCTGACTTGATGACATTAATACAATGATATTACTTCTCACTGAGTGTGTAGCATTTAGACCTGAGAAATGGATTCATGAACCATGAACAATTGAGCTATGTAGCTGGAAGTGTTTGGTGAAATTTCGTACTAGTGAGAGAAAATGCATTGTTATTTTAGTAACTTTGTGGTTTTTTGCAGCAAATCTGAGATGTGAATTGTTGATCTTTGGAATTCAACTGGCATCAAACAACTAGGTTTTAATAGCTTTGGGGGGGGGGGGGGGGGTTCATTCCTTATTGTTCAAAACCATAGTTCAATGCTTTAACCCTAGAATACAAAAATTCTATGCTTTAGTACAATTCCATATTAGTGTACATACAAAGTGTAAGGTATCATCAGATCTCAATTCACTAGTGAAATAATTTTCCTTCATTACAATATTTGCTTATTTTATTGTATCAAATCATAGCCTTTTGGTATTTTCTCATCACATATCAAGAGAAACACACGATGCTCTTTCATTCATTACATTTTGGAATAAGCATCCTTGATTAATATCTTGTTGATCTATAGTCATTGAGGCATTGTAATGACTTAATTAGTGTCGATCATGGTGCAACCATTTCCTTCTAAGACTTTTTAGAAGTGTAGACTGGGAAAATGAATTAGAATTAATCACATAAATCGATCTTGTTGAAGTTCGTGGTTTGCAATTGTGAAATTCAAATCTAAGTCTTTTGAAGTAAGCCTATATATCTACAAACCTGTGAGTTGTTCACTGAGCAGTTTGTTTTGGCATACACCAAGTTTCTTTTATGTTTTTCTTTGAATTTTAAGGTCAACATACAACAAAGTCTATCTATCCTCTAGTCCCTTCCATGGTCTTTCCTATTTACATACTTTGTTTCTCTAAACTCAATGGTTAGTGTTTTCTATGAAGGTGGGTCACTACTCGATTGCCCTTTTTAATCCTTATTTCATTAATAATTGCATGAATTGGAGATTCTAGCCGTAATGCTCACATTCAAATGACTATACAAAGTGTTTTGAATAATTCAAAACTTAGTTTCTATAAGCCTTGATAGAAACCTTATTATCTTTAAATATACATGAATACGAACATTAATGTAACACATAGTAATGTAACAATGAGTCACATGCATCCCAATAGTCTTTAATTTAAGTGGGTGAGAAAATTCTCAGTAAACAAGGCAATTCTTGGTAAACTGTTACTATTGATATTGGTCCTTAAGGAGACCAATCGACATGAAATTTGGATTCTCTCAAAGGAAAAGTGGTATTAGGCATATCATGATCATAAGAATAGAGGAAAAGGGACCTACATACGGTTTATGTGTGCAATATCTACGACATTAATCTATTGCACATATTACTCCAGCAATAATGAGAGTAAACTTATAAAGTTTAAACTAGAGTACTGCTTTTTAGTTAGAACTTTGGCATTGCAGAGTGACTTCAAGTCTTAGTGGGTTCATCCTTAAAGGAATGGAAATATGGAAATGGTAATCAAGAGATACAAACACACCTATTCTGATTTCCTTAAGTGCATTTTCTACTTTCCTCCGCAAGTCCTAGATATTGGGCTAAATGACTAGACTCTCACAACCTTGAAACTTGTATTTTTTAACGGAGGTATTTAGAACTTAGTATAAATCTACAATGCAAGTAGAAATGGCATGAATAAAGTAATAGAAAATATAACAATGGGTTTGTAGAAAATCGACAAATTCACATACCTACTTCTAGACTAATTAGTTAATCTTTTAAATAATTAATTATAGCAAATTACATTATAATTGGATGACTAATTAAAATAACCTAACATCGGGTTAAGGCCCAGTGAGGCATAATAATGAAATAGATAGGAAACAAATGGGTATGGACTTATAGAGAAATTGTATGAGACTGTTAAGAAACTCAAGAAGGATTTGAGAATGCACATTCTATTGTCTATTTAGTAGAAATTTGTTATATTATAGTAAACTAAGCACTATCACAATGAAAGTTCAATGGACAAATTGCATGACGTTAACGATAAATTGTATATTAAGTTTTTTAGAATTGTCTATTTACATGCAACCAAATGAATATATTCTTTTCCTCTTCTATGAAAATAAATTGTTACTTTAGAGTTGTATAGAAACATTAGGAATGTTAAGTTGTAAGAGATACAAAGTGCTTCGTACTTAACCTATGTTTCTGCATAGATACCATGAAGCAGGAGTGCATTTGATCAATTGGAATTGTTCTATTTTGTCTTTATTTCAATGTCATTTGATGGGAGCAGGTTTGGTGGTACTGTTGTCCTAAAATAAGAAACAATTATAAAGAAGAAAAACTGCCAGAGGGAAGCTTAAGGAGAATAGATACTTACAAGTTTAAGAGGGGATTCATTATTTTTGTACTATTTATTATTTTTGGAAGATGACACTTGCATGGTACAATGTAAAATTACTATTCATATGTAAATATTGTCAGCTATATATAATATTTGATGTATTTCCAATTACTTTTCATATGTGATGTCCTCGAGTGAAGGGAAAAGAGTTGTCAACAAGTTTCCTTGGAGAGTGCATTGTTTCTAAGCATTTTGTTTTGGTATGTATTATTCAATGCAATCTCGACAAGTGTCTATATGGTGTTAGATGTTCACATTTTGAAGAATGAATTTTTTCATGATATATTGGTCCAAATGTTTCTATATCCATATCACAAAAGTTGCAAGTTGGCACAAATGGATCGGAGTTGACATTTTGTATTATCAACGTCCCTTCAACTTGCATGTAGTAAATAAGTCAAGATGTAATTCAATTAAGTATATCGATCATTGTAGACTAAGTAAATATTGTTTGAGGGTGATTCCATGAAGATGGGTAACACTTTTTGGCCAAATTTGGCGATGAAAACCTGATTTTTTACTCATGTGCTAGATAGAAGCCCTCAAAATGCATATATGCCATGTGAATTTTGACTTGCAGTAAAAAAACAAATTGTAGAATATTATGTTGGCTTCATAGTGATATTTTTTTTAAAATATTCCGATGTCATTTAATGTGTGAATTTTTGCATTTAATGAACTGTGTGACCTTAAAAATTTGAAGAAGCTAATAAGTGGCTTGTGTCCACGTAGAGTAATTCAATCTTGCATTAATAATTTAAAAAAAAATATATATGAGCATGATCTACATAAAATGCAGTGTGATGTGCATATTTTTTTTGTTAATTTTTCTCGCATTATACAATTATTTATTATTTTTTGAAAGTGACCACATTCGATTTCAACATCGCTTTAAACACATATTTGTCCACGTAAATAAATTTTTTCTATTTTTTCAAAAATTGAAAAACCAAAGATACCCTTTTGAAGAGGACACGTCGATATGTGATGTGTGCATTTTTAAGAATTTTTTGGCTGTGTATTTTTAACTCTGTGGATTTTTCTTTGAGCTGCTTCGAAGTTGCAGTGTGGTTTTCTAAGTATAAGTTTTAGAAGTAATTAAAAAATAAATATCATATGAATGCCAAAATGCGTGTATGATACCTCAATGGATAGAAGATTCGTTGGTGAATCTATCGGTATCAACTCCGCTCAGTTATGTGCTAGGAATGGCAGGGTTTACACCTCTGCAAGGCACATGAAATTTTCCATTTGTTTGAATGTGGGATAAGTCTTTTTTTTTAAGCCCTCGACCGAGGTATGAACCTCGACCGAGGTATCTAAATAACTCGATCGAGGTATTTAAATACCTCGACCGAGGGTTTGTAAAGCCCGCAATACCTCGGTCGAGGGCTTGATAAAACCTCGGTCGAGATATTAAGACCTCCATCGAGGGCTTAACAAGCCCTCGACCAAGGTGCGTTTTTTTGTTTTTGCCGAAATGCGCTTGCCAAAAAGTGTTACCCAGGTCCGTGGATTCACCCTTGACTATCTATTGTGCATGTACTTTACCCTTGTTATCAAAGTAATCAACTTGTCAAGGTCGACAATTATTTGTTTTGTATTCAAGTATGTGATGAATGTTGATTTACTTGTTCAACATCTTGAACTATTCTTCTCTTCCTTTTACAAGATTCCTAAACAAGAGAATTGGTGTCTTGTTCTTTTAAATTTGTTGATATATTCTGATGTACCGTGAGGTAAATGAAGAAAACAGGTAAAACTACAATTGATTCACATATTAGTGTGATGGATAAATATTCAAATATGTACGTTTAAATTGTTTTATGAACTAGTTACCATGGCTTGGTCATCTTCTTCAATCCTTTTTTTTCTAATGCATATTGTGCACTTATATTTTCTGTAGACCTAACAAGAAAACCTATTGTGCCAAATGCAAAAGTTTTTTTTGTTGTAGTGGGCACAAATCTACAGTATTTGCAACTGGGTGGTATTTTCTCTATTGTACTTGCATAATTTATTACTAATACACAGCTGTAGTCTACATGATCATTTGTAGTATTTGGGGAAATTCTAAATTTAGAAATGCGAAGGATATTCCCTTGAACGAATTCATTTTCATGTTTTGAGATAAGGTTATGTGGTATGTTTAATGTGACTGTTATCTCACCCTTATAGTCAACCATGTCAACTCACAATAGCTCTTGACAGTGTACTTTGTCTATCATTTTTTTTGTATGTCACGATTACATTTTCATGAAAGACGTTTCCATTATTTAGGATTTTGAGCTCGTGAATTGTAATTGGCTTAAATTCATCATCCTTTTTCCTGTTTATCAATTATTAGTGCATATTGGTCAATAGTGTTCTATCTAAGTGAAACAATAATTCAAAGTACAATAAATATGACAATAGTTAGGTTGTACATTTTTGCTTGTTTTTCCAATTGTTGATCTCATTCTTTATCTTCTTAGTTTTTTAGGTGTTCTCTTTTCGTTTTGAAATTAGTGAAAAGGAGAGAGTAGATATGTCATAATTGCATTGAGTACATATGTCAAAGAGTAGATAAACAAAAAATGAAATATATTTGAAGACATAAATGTACATGTCCTAACCCTTTTTTTGTAGTTTCTCATTGCTTTTTAGTTCTACTGAAATGTTATCGAGTGTGTATTTGAATTTTGAATTTGTTGAAATCAAAGTTGTATTAATGTATAGATGATGGAATGATCAGTCTAATATGCATCATAAACATTGAATTGACATTGTCTAGTAGGAACATTTGTCCAAATATGGTCTATTATTGTTATTGTAGGGAAAAATTTAGTTGTCATTTCTTGCAACTTTTGTGATTACATACATACTGTGTGAGAGATTTACTTCTTGCTGAATTGATTACATATAAATGTTACATACACCTATTATTCTAATTATGCAATTGTCATATGTTTATTCTAATTTTTCTCTTTGAATCATATTAGTAATTGTTTGCACATGTTCAAACCGCGTTGCATATATGTTGAGTAGACATTTTGTTTGTTTTAAGTACATGTCTACAAGTATTAGCTCAATTTTATAATTTCTATAGTTTCTAGTTGCATTTATTTGTATATTGTTTCTTACACAAGTGACTGGGCCATAATTCAAGTATGATATAATGGTATTGAATCTGGATAACTAATTTCTTTTGATTGAGTGTGCAAATAAGTTTCTTGAAGACATAGTAGCATATTGTTCTGATTAGTAATGTATCATGTATGATGTCATCTATATGTGCATCTGCATTGCATGTGTTCAAAGTTGCAATTGATAAGGAATTGGTCTTGGTTATTGGTTTATATGGAAGTCTAGTTTTTGTGATGCAAGTGTTTTTAGTCCTGTCATTTCATCCGATATTCTTTTGTTTATGTTAAAATTATTTTCTATTAGCATTTGAAAAAGGTACTAAGCATAAATGTTCCTAACCCTTGAGAATGCAGTATAAATTAATCTTTGTTGTGATATTCCAGTTAAGTCAATTGCCATTGTCTCTAATGTAAGGCCGTGTGCATAGTGTATTGTTCTTACACATGCAAGTAACATTGGAAATTGTTTCATATTGTGATGTCAAACTTGTTTTGTTCTATTGCCAATGGCTTTGGGATTCAACAAACTAGTGTCCAATCATAAGAGATGTTTGTGTCATAATTTTTATTGAACTTAGTTCTATGGTGCTTTCCAGTATTTGGATCTTAGAAATGTATCCAAACAATATCATAATCACTATTGTCCCTTGTGTATGTTTTGATTATTCCTTCAACACTATTCACTAGTCCATCATTTGTGTTGTAGTTTCCAACGTATAGATCAACCAACATATCTTTTTTCATCGGTATTATTGGAGGTATAACTATTTTATTTTCATAGGCACATAAATTTGCATCCATATTCCCATGCTCATCATGAATGGCATTGAACACTATTCATTCTTTATGTACTAACACTAACATTTTAGTGTTATGGCTTTGGGCATCTTTGTTTTGATAAAATATGTAAGGGAGTTGTGGGTCGAGAGTTGGTGGTCTAAAGTAATTAATTTAATATATGTCTTGTTTTTATTGATTGTTCAATCTATTTCTGTTTAGAACATCCAAAAATTATGTATATTTTTAGTGCATTACAATTTTCAATTGATAACATTTCATCTTTTCCTTCAAAAAATCATATGCAATTGTGTTTTTGTCTAATTTTGGGCTTTCAAATATCATAGAGTCTCTTACAAGATAATCCTAGTACGAGTATCCTAAGAATATATTATTAATATTTTCAAAGTGAGATGTAGGCATATGCAATATTTGTCGCAAGCATTTATTGATTTTGTAAAGAGTTGTTGCACCTACAAGAGATGCTTCATCAATGAGCACCGCACAAAGTTGTCCATAGTGCTTTGACAATGTTTCTAGTTTTTTGTTGTTCAATGAAATAAAATTTGTCTTGTTAAAATGCATGTAGAAAGAAGAGTGCAATGTGACACCTCCAACATTTAATGCATCATTTCATATGTAGGAAACTATTAATCCTTTTGGTTTCGATGGGTCATATTGCTTTGTATTATTGTACATATGCACAAGTGATTGGAAGATTGATTTTCCTACAATTTTTTTTCATTCCTTCTCCTCCTGTCAAGAACAAGTGGAGTGGTTCATTTGACCTATTTTTTTAGTTACTACGGTCAATTACCAAGGCCTCTTATTCTTTGTTTAATTGGAATCTAAGGGCATACAACTCTATATTCTCTAGTATCTGTGGTTGTTTTACTATTTCATACAGCCTAGAAAGTGATGTTTTCATGTTCTTTGTGCGTTGAAATGTTGAAATTCATTTTCAAAGTCATATCTTTCTTGTTCTCCATTTGTGTTTCTACAAATATTTTATATTTTGTGCATGCATATTTTAGGCTATCTATCTTAAATAGTTGGTTTTCTATTGTATCAAGTTCATGGATTGAATCATCAATGTCACCCCACTGTGTCAGTGTAGAAAATGTGATTTTTTCTTCATTTTGATTTATTGTTTGTTTAAGTGCAAGATAAGCTCTTATCCATGTCAAGTATTGCTATTTTATTGTATTTTCGGTCTCCTGATATAGAGTATACAACATCAATTTCTCTTTGCATTATTTCTCAATGTCATTATGCATATTGTACTTTACGTATCTAATGACATATGGTTTATTGTTACCTTTCCATTTGTTTCCCATTTTTGTATAGCAAGCTATAAATTCTGCTAGGCATATTGTATGAATTTCACTAGGATGTGAGATATGGTATTCAATTATTAATGAGCACATTATGTCTTCATATTCATGTGGTTCATGTTCCGATTCCTTGTTTTTAAGAAAAAATGCACATTTTTCTTTGGGGGAAGTATTACTAAATATGCATATATGTGGATATTTATTCAATGGTAGTGATAGTACAATATGCACGACTAGTTGTGCTAATATTTGTTGCATATTTACTAGTGGTTTTCCAAGAGGAGTAATAATATCCATGACATCGAAATTTGTTTTCTTGTGGTCCTCTCTTATTTGTATAAATGTTTTTATAAGTGTCCTATCTTGTTTTGTCATGTATGCGTTACAGTATCAATGCAATATCATATGAGTTTAGTACAAACCAAGAATTGGTGTTTGCAACTCATATTTCTGGGACATGGCATGCAAATCTATTTGTCCAAGTGTCAGATGGATTTTTTTCAAGTACCATTGTACTTTGATTAAGGCTATCTTGAATAGAATGTATGTACTCACCATTTGTTAAATGCAGTTCATTTATAAACTAATGAAAGGTATGGTTTTCGTCGTATATATTATCGCTTATTTTGGCAAATATGAGTTTTTCATTGGATTTTGTACTATTGTTATTGAAGACAAGTGGTTCGAGTATGTTGGTTGTTTTCATTGGTGGAATATAAAATTGTATATATATTTGGAATTCTATGTTTCTTATAGCTCTTTGTGTGGTGATGTTGTTGATTTGTCCTAATGTCATTTTCAAGAGTTGATGAGAATTAGTACTTATCTACAAATTGTTTTGACATCGACATTTGTGTCTGTATCATATATTGGTGCTGAATTGATCCAATAATATAATGTTCATGTTCAATACCTTTGTTTTGGAACTATATTACATATTAGTAATCTTCAATATCTCCATAGTACATGTAGTCATGAGAAATTAAGTGTTGTTGTGCATTTATTTTGTTTCTATAGTATCGTGCATAAGTGATTGGGTCATTCCTAAGCAACAAGCTAGCTTCATTTTGTTCTATTTCATTTCTGCTTATTTGTATGTTTTTTTATTTCATATGTTTTAGTACATTGACAAGCTGTTTCCAAATGTGGTATTCACTACTAAAGGTCGGGAAGAAAGTCGATGGTCCTAGTTGTCTAATCATTGCATATAGTTTATTGTGTATTTGATGGTGATAGTTTGGAGATATGTGAATTGATTTTATATCCATGTACCCAAGGTTTGATTTTAGGATGCGATATATATTTGGATTTGATCTAACATCGCTTGCTACTAGTTTTCTATTTTTTAACTATCCTTTCCTTATCCTAATCTAGATACAATTGAACACTTGGTTTAAGATAATAATAGTTGCTTTATAAAATAGGTTGTTGTATGGAAATCAAAGTCATGACTCTCATGCAATACATCCCACTGGAAAATATTTTGATACATGAATTTTTTGACTATATCATATGCACGTTTGTTTTCATAGAACAATGAAGGGAATCTCATCTCTTCAGAATACTTGTCCTGGAATATTCCTAGTGGCATATATCACTCATCAGGTGCAATATAATATTTTCTTATTTGCAAGGTCATAAACAATATGTGCATCAATGAATTTATGGACCAATGTCTTTGTAATTGGTTCTTGAATATCATCACTATCACTACAATTATCCTTGATATTTATTTCACTATCATATGCTTCTTTGTTTTCAATGAATTCCTTTTTCCTATTGTTGTCTATTTTGAAATTCACTAGCTTATTTAGCATTGTTTTACACAATTGCTTCAATGCTTTCATGAAAATGTGGATTCAAATTATTTGAATTGGATAGGCACTTTTAAATTTTAAATGTCTCTCAAGTGCAACTACAATTGTATATGTGTTTTTAATGTCCCTAGGAAATCCATGTTGGATTCTACTAGTTGAAGTAGGCACACCGATAACACCTCTTATGAGTCCTAATTGTGGGTTCTTATAGCGGTATCCCATTTCTTTCATTTGTAGGAATGGTATTCTTAATGCAACTAGTATTTCTTCTAGTTTAGACAACTACGATAAAGTATTTGTACCTATGTTTATCCTTATTTCTTTAGGTATTGCAAATGTAGGAGTCGTGCCATCCTTGAAGGATTTTTTGCAACCTTTACAAATGCATTGGAGCTAAGTAGCATTGTCTTCTATATGATTGTTTCCTACTATTATTTTTCTTGTTTTGTTTGTATTTGTTTTAGATAGGAAATGTATTTTTTAAATAAAGTTTGTTGACAAATTGAACAAGTAAATATGGGGGTAGATCATTAATTTGCACTTGGTACTCTTGTTCAAATGTTGATATATTTGTTATTTTTTCTTTCATTTTATTGGTGAGGCGTATGCCAATTTGATATAGCTAGGTGTGTCCCTCTTCTTTCTCTTTATTTTCATACTCTATTCTTTTGTTATTGTTGAATTAGGATTAAGTTGGGTTTCATGCAATTTGCAATTTCATCTTGCAATTTTCTTTATGCAATGGAGAGATATGGATCCTTTTCTTGGCATAAGATATTTATTGCTTCATTTGTATTTATGGTTCATGATATGTGACAATGACATTGTCAAGTTTATTCATGTTCTTTCTATCTATTTTCCTATTTTTTGGTTTTGTTCTAGGCTCAAATTGCATTTGATGCAATTTGTAGTTTCTTCTTGCAATTTTCTTTAGGAAACATAGGTACTAGCTATTTTTTATTTTATATGAGATTTATTGATCCATTTCCAAGCGCGTGTCTTATTTTCTTTTTTCTAGTTGAATTACTATTTTGTTCTTTCATTGTTGTTACATTACGATCAAATTGCGTCCGTTGCAAATTGAAATTTCTTCTTATAATTTTCTTTAGGGAAAACAAGGATTGCGATTTTTTTGTTTTATATAAGATATATTCATTCAATTGTGAAAATTCATCTTGTGTTCTTTTGTTTGTTAGATTAGTAAGAGATAGTTGTTTGATACTTAGTTCACTTGCGAGTTTACCAATTTTGCAATTGCTTCTATTATGATTTTTCAATTTTCATAGGGATAGATGTTTGTGATTAGTCTTAAAGCGATTCTATATAGTATCTTGAACGTAAACTCAATTTTCATTTATGGTTTGTCCTATGGAAAGATGTTCAATTTTTTTTTACTTGTTCATGAGAAGAAGAATACATGTTATTGTTTTTCTTGCATAGTAATGGCTCAAAGTGGCCATTTATATGGTTTTTATCATGAAGCAATATGTCAAGTGTATTTTTTCTAATGGTTTCATAATTAAGAATTAAAGTACAAATAGCATCATCCTTGTGTCTTAGACTAGACTTTGATTGGCATCTTTTTCCAGTTCAATGTCTAGTGTATGCAAAATATGTCCCCCCCATAGGGCTCTGGTTTCAATGGGAAAATTGGTTGAAGCTTAGATTGACATATTCTTCAAATATATTTATGGGTCGTTATTAATGTACATATCTACAAGGGATTGTTCATGAAGCTCATGTTTTTAAGATGTCATTGCTTTAGCAACTTATTTCTCTAGAAAACTAATAAAATAATCAACTATTCCTTTTCTTAGTTCTATTGATGTGTATCAAAAGTGCAATAAAATGTGCATACTGTCAAATAAACAATCTCCAACCAAACAAATGGTTAGTCAAAACAAGTAATTATTTTCTAATACTATATCCAGAAGGTCTTTTGCATATGGACTATGTAATGCCATGTAATTCTAGGAATTGTTCTCTAAGTTCTTTATATATGGAAATCAACAAATATGAGATACCTTAACTAAATTTATTAGTGTATATTATATTGTTTCATATAGCTCAATGGTTGTGCTTTGTTTATGCTAATTGAAGTAATAGTGGACCTCAAATGCACAAATTGATGTATATAGAATTATGTACAGTAAAGTTGATTAATCGTATTTTACAATATGACGATTTTTATTGCATGGTCATGTATGCCCTTTATTCCTTTCTTATAAGTTCTTTTATCTCATATATATCTAATACCTCAAATTGTTGTATGGAATTTATGTTAAAACTTGAGAACAATGAACAAATTGTCAAAAGGAAACACATTGACTTCTATAAATATATTACTGCTATAAATTGTCAAAAGGGAAACATTTTTAATGTTATCAAGAGACATCTATCACTGCTATCAAGAAAATTTAGCTACTCAACTGCATATTTAACTGGCATACATATATAAAAATAGGCCATTTGATTGTAAGATATGGATATGGCATTTATATAAGAATAATATTTCAAACTAAATATGTTGATACTCAAATTATACACATCTTGTTTGAAGTCAAACATATAATACAACTAAGAGAATGTAATTGAATATTATGTGTATTTGGCATGCCAAGATGCTTCACCATGTTGAAACTTTTGTTTGACAATAGTGAAGGGTTTACTATAGTCAAGGGATCCACCAACAAGAAGGAATGTGACCGCAACTAAAGCCCTAGGCTAGATGGACAAAAAAATAAGATTGAATTTATATATATTAATTTTTTATATATCTATATTTTTATTTTTAGGGTTTATATCCAGCAAGGTTCAATATAATATTAAGAGTAAAGAGATGGATGAAGATCGGTCTTTAGTCCATTGCTTTTTCCATTCAACTCTAGACCGACTAATGGAGTCAAAACAATTAAAAGTGAAAATGGATTTACTTTCCCTAATATGGAGAGTTTGTTTCTCCAAATATTGGATATAAAGATATTATCCCCCCTCACAAAATGAAACAAGGTGAGAACTTGGGTCTTCTAGAAAACTTCAAAAACAAGACAAGGTGAGAATTCAGGTCCATAAAAAGGACAAGGTGGGAATTCGAGTCCCTATGAAACTCCCCCAAAACAATACAATGTGAGAACATGGGTCATTAATAAAAAGGGTGAGATATTTGATCCCCATGGGACTCTCACAAGATAATATGATAACATGGGTTCCTAATAAGAACTTAACAGATTTATGTTTGAGCCTCAATTGAAAAATGAGCATTCATCCAAAACTTATGTAATAATGTGAAATTCCTCTCAAATAAAATCATTCCTTGATTGTTTAAAAAATTTATGTTTGAGCATACAATTATGTTTGAGCCTGGACTAGAAAAAGAGCATTCATCCAAAACCTATATAATAATGTGAAATTACTTTCAAATAAAAGAATTCCTTGACAGTTTAACAGATTTATGTTTGAGCCTGGGATGAAAATAGAGAAATCATCCAAAACTTACGTAATAATGTGAAATTACTCTCAAAATAGAAGTTTTCCTTGATTGTTAGGCATCCCTGTCCCTTTAATGGCATATAAGATCAACATTCTTGCTTCTATTTTTTCAATATATCAAACCACTAACTTGTTTTATTGTATAAATTCTCATACTAAAACTCATGTGTAATTATAAATAATGAACCCAATCCTCCACTAGGAACATAATAGGTACTAACATCAAATTGCTGGTGAATCATATCTCTTCTGGATTTCATATATTTGTAATTCACATAAAAGGATTACATAATTTTATATAACATATAGATATCAACTCTAAGAGCAACTAAATAATATCCAAATCCATGTGTGCTTCTTTCTATTGTTTGAGGAATAACAGTGCCCAAATTGTGAACTATCTGTTGAACATCAATTTGATCCTAGATGCATATTGTGTTCGATTCTTTTCCTAGGGAATACAAATGCTAGTAAAAAAATAACAACCATTTTCAAAGAATGGTATTTAGAAATTTATAAGAGGGGGAAATAAAGTTGTATCCAAGCATAAGCTCTTCCATAATAATAAACAAACCATATGAAGAAAAACATGTGCAGCACGACTAATCTTTTCAAGCATTGAAATACTCAAGGCTAAGATAAGAGAGTGTAAGAGAAAGTATAGAAATTAAACAAATTAAGATTAGCCAAAAAATTTCTACATGTACAAAGACAAGTGGTATTCTCGTACCAAATCTAGGGTTTGAAAGGGAAATAATACCAGATCAAATCTATGGCTACCAAGTTCAATCATAGACATTAGTAACATTATAAATACATTTAACTATAAATCCCAAAATTCTATACAAGAGTACTTACTTGACAGAACAACAATTCAAGGTTTGCATGCTACAAAATTATTGATTATTATGGGATTGCACGGTTTGATTGTAGTTTTTTGCTCAAGGTTAGAGATTACAATGCAAATAAAGTGCCAAGGAATATTTCCGGGAATTACTAGCAAGAAGGGGTTGTTGCGATGCCAAGATCCAAATGGCATGAAATAGTTAGAGTGGCTCTTAGGATTAGATAGTATTGAAATATAAGGGATGCAAAATGATTTAGTCTCTAGTTATGTTGCTATAACTCCACCAAGAAAAAAATCCTATAAGGAAAATGGCTTCAACTATAGGACCAAAGAACCCAATATTTAGTCCTAGCAAGTTATTATATTTATTTTGTAAGAGCTTAAATTTGGATCTAGACTTTCCCATCTCAAGAGTTACGCCACTAGAAGCAGGGATGAACACAATATGAATAAGAACAAATAAAAATTCAAATACTCAACTATATATAACTGAGATACATATATAGGAATGGATCACAAACTAAATATGTTGATTCTCCAATCCTACAACATCTTGCTTGACTTCAACCATAGAATACAATCAAGAGAATGTGGTTGAGGATGCTTTGTATTGTGCATGCCAAAGTGCTTATCTATATTGAAATAGTTCTTTGTTAACAATAGAGGGTTTACTATGGTCAAGAGAACCACAAACAACAAGGAATGTGACCACAAACAAAATCCTAGGCTAAATGAACAAAAAATTCAAGCTTGAAAATATAACTCTTTTAGGATTTTTTTTTTTTAATTTTTAGGTGTTTTTGGAATTAGGGTCCAACAATAAGGAATGTGACTACAAATGAAACACTAGGCTATATAGACAAGACCACAAGTTATAAAAGATAACTCTTTTTGGGATTTTCAATATTTTTGTATTTTTAGGGTTTTGGGAATTAGGTTTGGGTCAAAAGACCCAACAAGCTTCAATAGATTTTGAAGAGTAAAACTATGGATGAATATGGGGTGTAAGACCATTGTTTATTTCTAGTCAAATCTAGACCATGCAATGGAGTCACACTAAGTAAATTTTTAAATGGATTTACTTGCCCTAATGTAGAGAGTTTCTTTGTCGAAAGAGTGAATATCAATAAATTAGGAACAATTTATTGAAAAAAGACTAGGGGTTAAGGAAAATGACTTGGTCAATGCTTGTTGTACCAAATATAGGGTTTGGAAGGGAAATAAGAACAAATTAAATCTAGGGATACCAAGTTTAGTCATGCAGATTAGTAACATCATAAACACATTAAACCATAAATTCTAAAATTCTATACAAGAGTGCTTGTAAGAAGAAAAGTTCAAGGTTTGCATACTACAAGATTTATCTGCCTTTTTGTTGTCATTGTCAAGACTCTCATTATGAAGAAGAAAATGATAAAATTACAATTGATCATATAAACATGAATGATATGGGAGGATATGACAGTGTTTGCAACACATAAATATCCTATCCCTTGTCTAAAGGTCATATGAAAGAAGTAAGGAACAAAAGCATTGATTCAGAAATAATCACAAGGATGTATGATGAGAATCCCTCGGAATAAATAAGAAGGATAACAATAGAAAAAATAATCCTACGAAAGGAAAAAAAATGCAGCTCCTTGAGCTACTCCCCGAGTATAAGGGAGAATTCCTGCAAGGTTTCCTTTGAACAATAAACTCATCCAAATAGTTGGAGTTAGTAAATAGATATAACAAGGAGAAGCATCAACAAGTACACCTTGTATACATTTTTCTAGTTGGATCTCAAGTGGAAAGGTTTTGGTCCCTATACTAGAGTTAGTCAATATCTCGAGATATAGGATAAGTTGTTAAATGAACTTTAGTATAGAGTAATTTAACGAAGTAAATGAGAATTGTCATGTGGTGTTCCAAGAAATGAACCAAGGAAGGAAAACTTAAAGCCACTTACATTTTATCATTTAATTATAAGTTAATGATGTTCTCCTTCATAACTATATGTTGGACTTCGGAGAATTCACTAATGTCATGCAATTAAAATTTATAAACCAACTAGATTTAAAGACCACCCATGTGATCAGTTTAAGATCTCAATCCTTGGGTAACACACTTAGGAAGGAGACTCTAAAGATGGTCATGCATCCTACTCCTGGTTTTAAACTCATATTAGCATCACAAGAAGAAAATAAAGGACCCCGATACTTGTTATTCCAAAGTAGTGATACCACATGTCTCCCCTCTTTCCCGAAGCCCTGGATTCTAGGGTAGTCAATACATCCTCAACATTATGCTCTCACAAGGATTGTACAACATGGTCCCATTAGCCTTGAAAAACTCCACGAGGATATCATCCATTAGAGAATTGGTCACCTCACATACTTGTTTTGAAAGAGATTACAATTGGCTCTAGACACGATCATATCAAGAGTTGTGCCATGGAAGTAGGTATGACTGCAATATGAATAAGAGAGGTACTAGGATATACCACCATCCATTGAATCCTCATGGAATTTTGTATAAATTCTCTTTGTGAATCTTATTTTTTTTGTATCAAGAGAATCCTTGTTAAATGTAGGATCCAGCCAATAATCATTGAGAAACTCATGATGCTTTGAGGTCCCTTGGATATGGTAAAATTATAAACATTTGGGTGTGAAAGATGAGATCGCTCACCTTTTTTTGTAGACACTAGAGCAACACACCTCTTCAAAGGATAATTATTGATGTTATCAACAATCCCATTAACCTTAAATAACTAACATTATCGACTGGTGTGATAGTATCCATCATGGTAAAAGGTATAAGTATTCCAGGTAACACATCACAAAAGTTTAGCGGTGTTGCATTGAGAGTGGTTTGGTTTTTCATTGGATTGTTATCATACTAAAAAATGTGTTTGTGTGTTATCATAACATTCTTTCCTTGAAAAATACAATAAAGAGAATGTGGTTGAGGATGCTTTATGTTGTGCATTCTAAGTGCTTCCGTCTGCTTTTATATACTAAAACACTTCTTTGATAGAAGTAGAGGGTTTACTAAGGTCAATTAAACTATCGATAGGAATTAATGTGACTACAAGTGAATCTCTAGGCTACATGAGCAACAACATCAAGATTGATAAGATAAATCTTCGTAGGGTTTTTAGATATTTTTGTATTTTTAGGGTTTTTGGGATAAGGGTTTGGTATAAAGACCCAACAGGGTTTAGTAGAACTGGGATATCTTTATCCATATCCTAACGATGGGAGCACAATAGGTTCAAAAAAGGGTCTTGGAGTGAAAGAATATCGACTAAGATATAAGGAAACTAGGTTTAGTCCTAGACATCAGTAAGACCATAAACACATTTAACCATAAATTCCAAAATTCTATACAAGAGCACTTTACAGATCACTGGAGTTCAAGGTTTGCATGGTACAAAATTAGTGAGTGTCATGGGATTGTAGGGTTTTATTATTGTTTGTTCCTTGAGTTTAGGTATTTAGTAATGCCACATCAACTTAGAATGATATTCTTTTGTTTCCTTTCCCAAAAATCCTAATTTGAAGGTAAAGTACGCATATGACCACTTATTGTAATCATGGTTAATTTAGCTAATATACGCACCATGATTCAAAAAATATGCACATGTAGGGGCCACAAGTGCATATTGGTAAGGATAATGTGAAAGCAACAATTCAATTTCTTGATAAGGGCTAGGATGTCATGTAAGTATTATAACAAATTAAGTGCAAACCAACATGAGTGTTGAAAAGGTAGATAGGATAAAAGGTGGAAGAAGTATTTGAAGATAAAAACATAAATAACATAACACCACGATTTGTTCCTTTGTCCATTGTTAAAATTATCTCACATAACACCAGAATAGATATCCATTCAAGAACCTTATACCCTACTATCTTCGTTCTCTCTATTTCATTATTTCATTGTTGATTTGTGGTCAATTTCAGTAAATAATAATAGAGATTTTGCATTTGTGTTTCTAAGGTTTTAGAACTCATAGTAATAAGTTTAATAAATATTCTTGACAACTTCTCTTCTTTTCTCATAAATAAGAAAAGGATTTCAAGTTTGCTACTAGCTTAGTTGGTGCTAAGAAGTCGACCAAGGTTCTCAGTTCTGCCTAACAAAAAGACCTATTATAGTCTAGTCAAGTGAAATAAGAAATGTTATCTAGTATAACATAGTAGACAAACATTTCCTGTCCATGTCATAATTATCAAGCCTCGCGACCTAGTCATCATCAATTTAAACACATTATGTAAAAATGAATAGGTTTGGGAAACATTAATCCACAAATAAAAGAATTGTTTTGAAATAAGAAATCAATAGGGTATGGAACAATTATCAGTTATCTTTAATAGATTTTACATATATTCAACATGATTTGATATTGGTCGTTTCAAAGGGGCGATTGGCTCTTCCTAAAATTTTCTTAGGGTTCCAGTTTATTTATGCAATTGGATTCATATTCATATTCATATTAGCATGAGATGAAGGTAGCAGGACCAGGACATAACTATTTCCCATTAGAATATCAAGAAACTAACATCTATTTCTAATACTAATGCTAAATCACTCCTAGCATTACTTGTCCTGAAATTTTTAAACTCAATGAAATGTATAATTACCTACTTAAAATTGACATTTGCCTCAAAATGAGGCCAAATAAGACCACCAAATGAACAATTGGTCAACAAAAATTCAAATTAAATACAATTATCCCAAATAAAGAGATTTAAATAAAACTTAAAGAGTTGTAGTAAGAACTTAGGTTACTTTTGTATAAGGTCTCTCGATTACTGTGCAAAAAATGAAATGACAACAAGGTCATTCATAGAGTCTCTACCAACCTAAAGGTAGGGATTAATAAGGTCTAGATTATATATATTCTACATAGAATCAAATTTGTTTCCAATTTTATTATAGATATACATGGGGTTTCCACCAAATCATATCAGTAACTTAGCACAAATTCATTAAGTTTTAATAAATAAAACAACTTTCATATGCTCTTT
>LPNX010196016.1:71795-200948 GCA_001517045.1 Pseudotsuga menziesii
ACAGACATATATATATAAAGAGAACATATAACCTAGCTATTAAAACTTGTGTGAAGTAACATTATTAGGCATTGGTGGTTTTGCAAAGGGAGGTTGTCGTAGTACTCATTAAAGTATATATTTACCATAATGAATGATAACCTATGGTTATCCATACTAATAATTAAAATACTTTAAAAATAATGTTATTTAAGTTATTACTGCTTCCGACAGGGACCAAGATACGATGTAGCCTTATTACTATTGATATTTTTAAAACACTAAATTTTACACGTCCATCCAAATTAGGTCCAAAATTTTATATAGGAATATATTCAATCAAATAGGAACATCAAATAATATATGATCAAGGAGAGTCTCCATCACTGTAAAATAAATTCCATGTGTTAGAAATATTAATTACAAATAGATCAACATCACGTCTCAGCCAAATCAGTCATAGTCCATAGAAGAAAATTGTTGTTAGTCGGTCTGTCAGGTTGAGGAGTTCATTCCTCACCATATTTAAAAAGCCGAACTGTATTTCTAAATTTAGGTTTCTAGGTAGAAATTAATTACAGTATTCAATGTTAGTTGGTATCTTCCAAGAGAAGAAAATTTTTAGTCTTTGTATATGTATAAGAAGAAGAATGAAAAAACAATAAATGATATGTGGTGGAGAGAGAGAAGAACAAAGAAAGAAGAAAAACTCTTAAGGATAGTTCATGAGCTCAATCTTGTGTCTTGGAATGTATTAAGATCCCAAGCTTTGTAAAAGGTGAAACATTCAAGTAAATTACCAAGTACGTAATTGCAGTTGCAATTCTTTTGTTATGTTGTGATAATATAAACCCATAGTTTATGGTTGAATTCATGTCTTATGCATGGCGCACATATTCTCTAGAATTACTTGTGTGAATTTTGTTTACATTTACTATTCATGAAAGACATAAAGAATACACAAATGTCGCACCATGTAAAAGTTTAAGTTTTAACCTCAGAGTGCTCGACACAAGTCTTACTTAATATTTTGGTTATATGATATTGTGAGTTTGTCGCAACAAATTTGTGTAGAGGTTTATCCCAAGTTAAGGAGTGGGGAAAGTATTTTTCATATTATAAGTTATTAGACAAAGTAATATCCTTTTATAAAGTTTTGTTAAAATTGGTCCTGTCAAAGTGGGAGTTGGTCGCAACCAAAAGTGTGTCACTATAAAATCCCATCGAAGTCAAGTGGGATCCATTCGAGGTAAAAGTGTGTCGGGTTAAATGTCCATAAAACGTGTGTCGACGAAAAGTTAAAATTGAATCTTGTCACTATGAAGTCTATAGTAGACTTGTCCGTCACACTAATTGTCTATCGTAGACTTGTCCGTCACACTAAATGTTTGTCGCAGTAAATTAATGTCACAATAAAATCATGTCACAAATATTTTGGTCAAAGTTAACCCATTGAAGAAAAGGTGGGGTTTCCTAAAGGCATTGTGTCTCAACTCCAAAAGTAAAGAAAATAAAATTCTTCCTATGTAGTAACTCAAGTTGACTATCGCAACTTCTCTCCACTCTCCCAAGATATGGTATCAAAGAAGGTTTAGGAAAGAAACCTTGTCTTAAAAGGGAAAAAGTATTTTTCTAAGGAAAAATAAAAATTTAAAAAATGGCTTCCACTTCTGGTGCACATATTTCAAGTTTACAGACTCCAATTTTCTCAAGAACGAATTATGAGTATTGGTGTCTAACAATGAGGCTTTGTTCAAAGGTCAAGATGTATGGGAAATAGTTCAAAATGGCTATATAGAACCAACAGATCATAGGACATATAATAATCTCACACAAGCTAAGAAGGATTTCCTAAGGGAATAGAGGAAGAAATATGGAAAGGCTATGTTCTACATACATCAAGCCATGCATGAAAGCATACTCCTAAGAGTAGCAACAACAAATACAACTAAGGAGGCATGGGATACATTGGAAACAACCTATCAAGGATTAGACAAGGTAAATACTTATAGATTGTAGATTCTTAGAAGATATTTTGAATCTTTGTTAATGAAAGATACAAAGTCAGTATAATTATTCTACAATAAATACATCAGTCTAATAAATCAACTAAAATATCATGGAGAAAATATAGAAGACATAAGGATTGTTGAAAAAATTCTTAGAGGTCTTCCCCCAAAATTTGAATCCTTGGTTGTGACCTTAGAAGAAAACAAAGATCTGTCCCAGTTTACCATTGATGAGTTGCCTCACTCATTAATCATGAACATAGAATCAATAGATCAAATACATCATTTGAAGGTTAATTTTCAGCACAGTCATCCATAATCCATGGAAGAGGCAGGGGGGATATAATTCTAGAGGAAAAGGAAGATTTTTTTTTGTAGGAGGACACAACAACAATCTCGTGAATGTTAGTGGTAGAGTATACATGGAATACAATCATTATGTGATTAAATACTTATGTCCAAGCAAATAGATGGTATATAAACTACTAATGACAAGAAATCATTTGTTTCCTTTAAGGATACTTCTAGAAATACAGGAGCTGCATTCAAGGGAGAAAGAAAAGAAGCAGACAAGCACTACGACAAGGAAGAAATGAATGAAGCCTAAATTCAAGTAGTATTTCAATCAGAGGTTCATGATGAGTCCTGGTTGTGGCATTTCATATTTGGACATCTAAAGTTTGGTGTGATGAATCTACTGCACACCAATAATATGGCGAAAGTATTGTCATTGATCGACAAACCAGAAAGAGTTTATGAAGGTTGCATTTTTGGAAAGTAACATAGAGAGACATTTCCAATAGGAAAGTCATACACATCATGCATGCCACTTGATATTGTGCACTCTAATATTTGTGGGCCAATGTAGACACCACCCATAGGAGGATGCATTTATTTTCTTACTTTTATTGATGGCTTCACAAGAAAAACATGGGTATATTTTCTAAAACACAAATATGATCCATGTAGATGTTTTCAGTAGTTCAAGGCACTCGTGGAGAACCAAAGTGGATACACCATCAAATTACTAAGGACGAATAGAGATGATGAATATGTCTCAAATGAATTCCTATTTTTTTTGCTAGACCCATGGCATACACAAGAAATTCATTGCACTGTATAAACCTCAGCAGAATGGTCACAGAAAGAAAGAACATAACCATTATAGAGATGGTATGCAACATGACGGCAACTAAGAATTTTTCAAATGAATATTAGGCTGAAGCAGTCACAAATACTGTATATATTATGAATCGGTGTCCTACAAAGAGCGTGAAGAACAAAGTCCCTTAATAAGCATGGACAGGTATGAATCACAATGTTTCTCATCTAAGAGTTTTTAGTTGTGCCACATATTCTCATGTTCCAAATGAGATGAGATGGAAACTAGACAATAAGGGACAAAAATGTATTTTTGTTGGATACTTTGAAGACAAAAAAGCATACAAGTTATATGACCCTTTTGCAAGGAAAGTAATCATCAGTCATGATGTTCAATTTGTCAATAATGAATCATGGGATGGAATCGTCAAAAAGAATGTCACGATTGTGTTGACTATTGAGCATGATGATTTGATGGAGGAAGTGGTTCAATCACCACATGTAAGTCAAAATGTTGTAGCACCGTCGAATCCCATGACACCGCGACATGTTTCAACACAAGGAACTTTGACACAATTCACATCCCAAGCTATACCGATAATCAAATCAAGAGGATAATAAAATACATCAAGCAGTTCAATGAGGTTGACATCGATAGATCCAATAAATACAAGAATTCTGCATGAGATATACAAAATTGGCACACCAAATTCATTCTATCTTTTTGCATTATTTTCTCAAATAGATCATCTTATAACATTTGAGGAAGTTGTTGAAGAATAAGTATGGTCACAAGCCATGGATGAATAAATAGAATGCATTGAAAATAACCAAGCATGGGAGCTGGTAGATGTACCAAAATATAAGGATGTAATTAGGGTCAAAATGGATTTATAAGACCAAGCAAGATGCTGATGGGAATGTGAAAAAGCATAAGGTAAGAATGGTTGGAAGAGGATTCACACAACATACCAACATAGACTTAAATGAAACTTTTTCACCTGTCGCACGCATGGATACAACCAGAACAGTTCTAGCCATTGCTGCACAAAACAAATGGCATGTTTATCAAATGGATGTTAAATCCACATTTTTGAATGGCTATCTGGAGGAGGAAATGTATGTGGAATAACCAAAAGGATATGAAGTTCTAGGACAAGATCACAAAGTATATATGCTTAAAAATGCACTCTATGGTTTGAATCAAGCTTCTAGAGCTTGGTACAGTCGCATTGATTCCTACCTCACCCAAAATATATTTCATAGAAGTGAAAGTGAACCGAAGTTGTACACCAAAGTTAATGAGCCTAGGTAACATGTTAATTCTCTGCCTGTATGTAGATGATTTAATATTTACTCGTGATTTTGGCACAAATGATTTTAGAACAGACATAGAAAGTGAATTTGAAATGACTGATTTGGGGCTTCTAAAGTTATTTATGGGAATTGAAGTTCATCAGTCTGAAAGTGGTATATTTATATCACAGTCAAAGTATGCAAGTGAAATTTTAAAAAGATTCAATCTGCCTAATTGCAAGGTATCCCCAACACCAATAATAATAGGTCTAAAATTGAGCAAGGATTATGATGGATCAACTATATATCCTACAATTTTTAAAAGGCTAGTAGGTAGGATTATTTATTTAACTACAATAAGACCAGACATCATGTATGGAGTAAGTATAATCTCAAGATTCATGGAGTCACCAGAAGACTCTTATTGGAAAGAAGTAAAGATAATTATTAGGTATGTAAGTGGCACAAAGGATATTGGAATTATGTATTCAACCTCATAAAGTTTCAAACTCATTGGCTACACTGACATCGAAAATGGAGAAAACATAAATGATAGGAAAAGCACATCTGGGTACAAATTTCATTTTTGTATAGGTATTGTGTCATGGGGTTCGAAGAAACAAACCATTGTAACTATGTCTTCAACAGAAGCAGAGTATGTCAAAGCTACAAGCGTTGCATGTCAAGTTTTTTAGATGCGTAGAATGTTAAGAGACCTGTTGCAGAACCAACAAGAACCAACAACCATTTAATGCGACAAAATTTCATCCATTGCATTGTCAAAGAATCATGCGTTCCACAAGAGAACCAAGCACATTGACACAAGGTATCATTTCATAAGACAATTGGTGAACAACAAAGATATTTGTTTAGAATTTTGCAGGCCTGAATATCAACTAGAAGACATCTTTCCAAAACCATTGGAAAGGGATACATTCCAGTAGATGTGAAATTATTTAGGAATGACAAGTTCCAGTCAGTGAATTTTTTCATGAATAGAGCAAGTTTCAGCTCTGAAATTATTTCTAAAAAAATATTTTAAGATCCCCATCTTTTCATAATTAAGGGGGGGGGGTGTTGGAAATATTAATTACAAGCAAATATACATCACATCTTAGCTGACTTAGTCAGAGTCCATAGAAATACATTTTTTTCAATTTGTTTGTCAACTTGAGGAGTTCATGCATTACCATATTTAAGAAGTTGAACTGTATTTCTAATGTTAAGTTTGTAGGTAGAAATTAATTACAGTTTTTAATGTTGGTCGATATCTTTCAAGAGAAGAAATTTTTTAGTCTTTGCATATGTAGAAGAAGAAGAATGAAAAATAGTAAGCAGAGTGTGGCGGAGAGAGAGAAGAACAAAGTAATAAGAAAAACTATGAGGAGAGTTCGAGATCTCAAGCTCGTGTCTTGGGATGTGTTGAGAACCCAAGCTCTATAAAAGGTAAAACATTCAAGTAAATTCCCAAGTATGTATTTGTGGCTGCAGTTCTTTTGTTATGTCGTGACAATCTAAACCCATATTTTATGGTTGAATGCATGTCTTATTTTGACACACATATTCTTGAGAATTACTTGTGTGAATGTTGTTTACATTTACTGTTCATGAAAGACATAAATAATCCACAAATATTTCACTGTGTAAAAGTTTAAGTTTTAACCTCAGAGTGCTCGACACAAGTCTTACTTAACATTTTGGTTATCTGATATTGTGAGATTGTCACAATAAATTTGTGTCGAAGTTTATCCCAAGTTAGGGAGTGGTGAAAAGTAATTTTCATATTATAAGTTAATAGACAAAGTAATCTCCTTTTATAAATTTATGTTAAAAGTGGTCCTATCAAAGTTGCAGTTGGTCGCAACCAAAAGTGTGTCGCGGTAAAATCACATCGAAGTCAATTGGGTGTTAGTTGAAGTAAATGTGTGTTGGGTTAAAATTTCGTAAAAAGTATGCCGATGTAAAGTGAAATTTGAGTCCTATCACAGACTTATCCGTCGCAATAAAAGTTTGTTGCAGTAAATCCCTGTCGTAGTAAAATCTCGTCGCAAGTATTTTGGGTAAAGTTAACTCATCAAAGAAAAGGTGGGGTTTCCTAAAGGAATTGTGTCTCATCACCAAAAGTAAATAAGATAAAATTCTTACTACGCAGTAACTCAAGTTGACTCTCACAACTTCTCTCCACTCTCCCAAGACCAAGCACCCTCTCCTTCATAATTTATAACATTAAAAGGAAAAGAAACATAAAGTACACAATATCTCTTCAACAAAACATTATCTTCATACATAAAGGGACCGTTTGAGATATAATGGCTCAAATATATTAATGCCAAAAATAAGAAGATAAATAAGAAGATTGAATCATAATGCTTCAATTTGAAAAAAAACAAATGTAAGACTATTAAAAATAGTTGAAAACATCCATTTAATATTGCAGTATTTGTAACTTGACCTTCATAACCATAAATCAAGTCGTGTCGAAGGCCTAGAGTTAAGCCACATAATACGCCAAAAATTGCACAATAGATAAAACTAGACTAAGAATATTATAAATTCGCATTATTGCAAGGTTTCAAATAAAAGTATGAAAGCATCAATAAATTCTAAATAGACCAGGATTAAAATAAATAGTTCATCGGATCACATCCATTAAGCACCAAATAATCTAACTAGAATTTCGTTTGCACAAAATAATGAAAGTTGAAACTGATTAAACAAAACTATCAAAACTGATGAAAATATCAGGTCTTTGTTAATAATATGGGGATAGATGAAACAAATGAGTATAACCACGAATGGTTGAACCGATTATCTTCTATCATACAATTGTATATATATGTTACATAATTGATGATTCTAGCTAATACCGGATAATCGATTATGGAACTGACAAACATAATAGACTAACTAATGTTATTACACCCTCTAACACTCCCTCTTAATCTCGAGAGTTTCTTTCTTAATTATGATACTCTAATAGAAAAATCCTAAAATGAAAATTCCTATCGTTCTATGTGTCACTAAGGCTTACAAACATTTAACAAAATTTGAAAAAAAAATTGTTTTCAACTCTGATTCATGATGCTGTTGCAAACTATGGTCTTTTTCTTCGATGTTGCAAAATTTTTGTTCTTTTCCTTCTTCAATGTTACAACAAGTATGCCTACTGAACAAGCATACAACAAACATGCTTACAACAAAATGGGGAGACAAACATGCCTATGACAAGGAATTATAACATGGACCAAAAACTCAGAAACTTGGAGGTGTCAGGTACAACTAATCATGCACCTCATTACAACATATTCTGAATTAAATTATCACCATTACAATATTCATGCATCATTTCTATTGCAAGTACCAAAATTGTGATATGTACCTACTGGGAACTAAGCGTTCCTTTAGGCCAAACATTGGTACATAGATTGAATTAATGATAACATTATGGATATACTTCCATATACCAAAACATCTAGGTACCGCCCATGATGCTTACCAGTTTGATAGGAATGTACTCTAGATACGAGGTTTATCTAAATTAATCCAACATGGCGCTATACTAACACAATGTAAGAATGACAATTTACAACATATATAATTATTTACTTGTGGAAAATGGGGCAATCTTGATGTATTTTCAAGCAGCAAATATATGAATATAGTCACTCTTTTGCTTCAATGGGTTCAAATTTTGACGATCTAAGCTAATTATCTATTATCATACAATTGTATATATATGTTACATAATTGATGGTTCTATCCAATACCAACCAACTGATTATGGAACTGATTAACTGAATAGACAAACTAATGAAATTACATCCTCTAACAGTCCCTCTTAATATTGAGAGTTACTTTCTTAATTATGATACTCTAATAGGAAAATTATGAAATGCAAATGCCTTCTAGTCTATGTCTCAACGAGGCTTACAAACACAACAAAATTTCAAAAACTATCGGTTTTCAACTTTGATTCATGATGCTGGTGAAAACTTTATTCTTTTTATTCTTTCGATCTTTTTATTCTTCTTCAATTTTGTAAACTCTTTGTTATTTTTCTTTTTCTGATCTTTTACTTCTTCTTCAATGCTACAAACGTTTTCATTATTTTTCTTCTTCAATGTTTCATTAGATTCTTTAGGCTTGATTATGCTTTCTACTAATGCTTATTTCTAACAATGGTTCATTCTTCATCTTTGGGATTTCATCATATGACTAATGGAAGTATATCTAGTCCATCAACTTATCCCCATGTATCAAATATTCATTTTCTTATCTTCAACCTTGATCAAGTTTAGGCTATGGGTACACGTGTCACCCCTGTTACCTCTAGCGGTGGTATATTCCACAACTTGACAACACAAACCTCTCTGAGAGAGTATAAAATACTGTGATATCATGTTCCTTAGAGCTACAAGTATGCCTACTAAGAAAGCATACAAAAGATATTCTTACAACAAAATAGGGACACAAACATGACTATGACAAGGAATTACAAAATGGACCAAAAAATCAGAAACTCGGAGGCGTCGGGTACAACTGATCATGCACCTCATTACAGCATATTCCGAATTACATCATATATGTACCTACTGGGAACCAGCCATGCCTTTGGGATTCATTATAATGATTATTGGCAATACATCTAGTCCATGATTTTTCCCCATGTATCAAACCATGAATGGTTGAATTGCTTATTTGATATCATATGATAGTATATATATTATACATGATTGACGGTTCTAACCAATACTGATTAATCGATTATAGAACTGTATAACTAAATCTAGATAACAGAGACAAACTAACGATATTACTACTTCTAACACTCTCTCTTAATCTCGATAATTACTTTCTTGATTATGATACTCTAATATAAAAAATTGAAAAGTAAATCCCTATTGGTCTATGTCTCAGCAAGGCTTACAAACACTTAACAAATTTCAAAAAATTTTGGTTTTTAACTTTGATTCATGATGTTGCTGCAAACTCTGTTCTTTTTCTTCAATGCTGCAAAAATTTTGTACTTTCTTCTTCAATGTTTCATCACGTTATTTAGGATTTCTCATGCTTGTTACTAATGTTAATTTCTAACAATGGTTCATTCTTTATCTTTGGGATTTCATCTTAACTACTATGGGCAATATATATGGTCCATCAACTAATCCCCATGTATCAAATATTTTTTTTCTTATTTTCGACCTTGATCAAGTTTAGACTATGAGTACACCTATCACCCCCATTATCTCTAGAGATGGTCTATTCCAAAACTTGAAAAAACAAACCTCTCTAAGAGAGTATCAAATCATGTGATATCACGCACCTTAGCACTACAAGTATGCATATTGAGCAAACATACTACAAACATGCTTACAATAAAATGGGGACACAAACATGCCTATGACAAGGCGTTACAACATGGACCAAAAAATCAGAAACTCGGAGGTGTCGAATACAGCCAATCATGCACCTCATTACAACATATTCTCAATTACATTATGACCATTACATTGTTCATGCATATTTTATGTTGTAAAAACAAAAATTGTCATATATGTATCGACTGGGAACCAACCATACCTTTGGGCCAAACATTGGTACATATATTGAGTTACTGACAACCCTATGGGCATACTTCCATCTACCAAAACATCTAGGTACCACCCATGATACAATCTAGTTTTCTAAGAAAGTACTATAGCTACAACGTTTATCTAAATCAATCCAACACAATGCTAAGCTAACACAATGTAATGATGACAAACTACAACATAAATAAGTGAGATACATGTGGCACACAAGGAAAGCTTGATGCTTTCACAAGCAACAAATATATGAATATTGTCGCTCTTTGTTTTAAAGGAGTTCGAATTTCTTCAACAAAGACTTCAATATTCAATAAAATCGATCTTCTTCTTCACAATTTTAAAATTTTTTTTTTAATGCAGCAACTTTTAGAGACTCCTTCATGACTGGGAAGATTTTGATAAAAATTATTACGACTCTTTCAATATACACTAATGGTGGTTTTTACCCTTCGATCATTATCAATCAATTCTTAGTCTAAACCCTTTGTTTTGAATATAATTGACCTTTCTTCATTTCAAAATTTCGTTTTCACGGATATATAAATATATCATGATTTTTTTTTAAATCTTCTTTTTTAAACCTTTTCGAATCTTACTTGCCTACCCATAAAATAAAAATGTATATGATATTTTTACTCACTCCAAAAATATAATTTACCATTAGTCAAATAGATTGACGAATTCTCACTGATTTTCTCTCTCAGGCTTACCATTAGTCAAATAGATTCACGAATTCTCACTGATTTTCTCACTCGGGCTTCGTTTCTCCTCTATTCAATCTTTCATCAATGATTGGATTTTCTTCATTGATTGCTTCAGTGCAGCTTCTCTACAATTCTCCGCATGGATGATCCCTCACGTGAACTCAAGGTTTCTTCCACGATTTTCTTTACTACTCTTTTCAATTATTTAAAAAGAATGCCATAATACCATATAAATGAAATCGATATACCTTTTAACTGCATCATTCTTCTCCATTATCGCTTGGAGGGTTTCATCAAGGGGGGGTTATGCTCTCTTTCTTCAATGGATATACAACCCTCTTTTCTTTCTCTCCACGCTTGGAGGGTTTCATCAAGGGGGGGTTATGCTCTCTTTCTTCAATGGATATACAACCCTCTTTTCTTTCTCTCCACGGTTGCGGAAAAGTCTTTTAAATTCCTCACATGAAATTATTTATCTAGAGTTCTTTCTTATTTTCATGACACAGATTTGGCTCACAGCTGGCATCTTTGTTTCTAATGGAACGATTTTTCTTCTTCACGCAAATATCTCTTCACTGCAATGGGCTTCCCTTTAATGGATTCAAGAGACTTCTATATCTTCACACCAAACTTTCTTCCAAATGGCACATCCAGGATTCTGTCTTCAATGGGAAAAAAATATTCTCCCCAGGTTAATCCTTCTCTGGATCAACCTACCGCTCTTATACTATGTTAATAACCGCTCTTATACTATGTTAATAATATGAGAGAGGAGAAAACAAATGAGTAACAAACCATGAATGGCTGAACTTTTTATTTCCTAACATACAATAGTATATATATAATACATGATTGATGGTTCTAGCCAATACCTACTAACATATTTTAGAACTGTATAACTGAATCTAACTAACATAGATTAAATCTCGGTATATTAGATGTTTAGTTTGGTGTTACCAGAAACATAACATGGGTGGTCGTTTCACTCTAGAAACAGGTTAGAAATGGGAATGGAACGGAAACCAACATTTTCTACGTCTGTTCTCATTTATCAGGGCTTAAAACCGTTTTTTAAGAAAGGAAAATAGTTTCTGATAGTTTCTTGGAGCTGTTATGGATTTTCCATAAAAAAATTGACAATTACAATCAGGAAATTTTTATTAATCCTTTTTCCAAATCTCTTGTGGTTGTTTTCCTCTTTCAATTTGGGGCATTCTGGAAGAATAGAAAAAAAAAAGACAATATGTTGCTCCTGCTATATCATTTCTTAGTTGGTATGTAGATAGTGGAAGCTATAATGTAAATGAAATCTTCTTCCCATCATCATTTGAATAATATAGGTAAACTTGACTTATTTATTTCTTTACAATCTGGAAATTATGATTAACATTGAGAAATAAGTTATAAACATTTACATTTAGAAAACATATGATATGATTTCATAGAATCATAAGGAATTTACATTTAGAAAACATATGATATGATTTCATAGAATCATAAGGAATCCTCTTCATATTAGAATAGCTCTTCCTCTACATCCAGTCATTCTATCTCTAACATTATTTTATTCAATGTTTCCTTCAAATCTCAAGATTCATCCTCTTATACCTTTTATTCCATGTTTCCGTCATCCTCTTATAATTCCATGTTGTTGTTTTTTCCCTCTCCTAGTTTCTTTTGTATGGGAAACCTCCCAACTTTGTTTCTAGTTTCATTCTCGTTTCTGGTTCGGTTGCCTGTTTCTCGTTTCTAGTAACATTGGCTTAGTTTATAGAGAGTTTGAAATTGTTTTGTTTAGTTGTTTCAATTACCAACCCTAAACTGTCCATTGTATACTATTTAATACATTCAATAAGAGATATATTGAAGCATTCTATGTCCATTATTTTTAGTATTCTTCCTTCTCTATTATTTTCATGGTATTAATGCTAGAATTATTCAACATCAATCTTCAATAAAAATGGATCTTCTTCTTTGCAGTAGTAAAAATAAACAATTTTTTATAATCCAACTAAAAATCTTTCCAAATGTTTCTCTTTTAACCCTTTTCCAAATTTTTTTCAAAGCTTATTTATTGAAACCCTTTAGAATTTACTTGCCTATCCAACTAAAAATTTATACGAGTTTTTTTCACTCACTGTAAAAATAAAAATTACCATTACTCCAATAGCTTGACGACTCTTCTCTTTGCAGTGAATTGGGATTGTTCCCTTTTTAATTGTGAAATGTTTTATCTTGTGCCGATTTTTTAATTGGCTTCTTCACAATTTTTATAGCAGATACTGCAACGTTCTCATCCTTCATATGAACAAATATCTTGACTTCCTTTAGGTTGTTTCCTTTTGAGCAATGACTCTTCACAGAACTAATCGACGGTTGCTTCTCTTGCGGCTGATTCTCTTATTTTCACGATTATTTTTTATGCAACAATTTATGATGTTTGTCTTTTTATTTTTGCAGAATTTTTCTTATGAATTTTTCTTCTTGTTCAACAACAGGCTCACGAGACTTTGTTGTCAGATTCCCACAACACAGATTTCAGACTGCTTAAGTGATCTTGACTTCCTTTTGACGGTTGGCTGCAAATCTGCAACTACTCATTTCACGATCTATCTTAACATAAAACATTCTTACAACAAACTTTGTATCTTCCTCTTAATTGGTGCAGTGGATAAGATCCGCTCTCCCCAATTTAATCCTTCTTTGGATCAGCCTACCGCTCTCATACCATGTTAATAATATGGTTAATCCTTCTTTAAATCAACCTACCGCTCTGATAACATGTTAATAATATGGGGAGAGATGAAACAAATGAGTATAATTACTGATTGTTGAGCTGATTATCTATTATCATACTTGTATATATGTTACATAACTGACTATTCTAGCTAATACCTATTAACAGATTATGGAACTAAATAACCTAATAGACCAACTAATGAGATTACATCATCTAACGGTCTTCAACCATTAATGAAATAAATTAATGGATCCCATTGTAAATGAGTGTAGCAAGGCAGACTACCCCAACATCAATCAACACCACTAGCACCCATATAACAAGCCTCGACTGTTGGAGTTTGGATAAATACTGGATTTGTTTTTATGTTTATGGAAATTGGGTGGTTATTTTGGGGTAGGAAGTTGTTGGAAGTCTATATATAGTTATTTGGCGTAATGGAACCAAGGTATTTTCTCTAGTATATGGTTGTGTTATCCATTCAGAATGGACTCCATAGTTGAGGTTTGTCTGAAGGCAGACTGAAATCGATCCAAAAACCTGACTCACTTCATTTGATGCTTTAAGAAACGATGAGCTTCACCCTTTCATTCTGTTTCCTCACAATTAACTATATTGAGGCCTTGTTTCCCATGAAATTTTGAGCGGAAATCCACCCCTTGGATCTAGGTCTTGTTAGCACCTATGCTAAAATTTGAAGATTTTTACATATGCATCTGCACTAATTCTCCTACTATAGCTTAGACCAGTGAAAGAAAGAGTAAGGTTTGAAAGCTTTCCATATCACATGACATTGAAGGATATTGATGGGGTTTCTATATGATCCAAGGGGGTTTATCCATTGATTTGAAGTGCAAAATTATTGAAAATATTGAGTTTTAGCCTCATCAATAGGTTGAATAAGAAAAATATGATCAAGGTTAAAAGATGACTGGAATGGACGACCTAGATGAATAGAGGAGAAGATCAAAGTCCGCAAATCATTTTCGCCAAGGGAAAGTAGGGAGCGAAAAAGCGGAAAAGGAAAAGATTCGGCTATGAAAGATGGTAAACCTAAATTCCGCTTTCCACAGTCCAAGATCCAACAGTCAAGGATGAATCCTGGATAAATCGACGGTCAAGGAAAGGCGGGAAGTAAAAAGGAGGAAGAAAAAATGCGGAAGCAGAAAGGGCCAAATTTGGTTATAAAAGTTGGTAAATCTGCCTTCCGCTATTTTGCGAAAAGGAAAAAGAGGAAAGCAAAAGATATAGAATTTGGTCGTAAAAAAGTTAGGATCCCACTTTCTGCTAAATATCAACAGCTTGGAAAGGAACATAAAGGCAGGAGCAAAAATATGAGAAATTTGGTTATGAAAAGTCGGAATCCCACTTTCCTCTTTTCGCATCCCGCAACTTGATCTCAGATCAACGACCGGGAAATTTTCTTTCTAAGATTGACGGTGTGGAAAGGAGAAACATGTGCACAAGATAGGTAGATCTCCCGATATGTGAAGCTTGGTAGGGCCTGCAGCTTTCAACGACCCATATCGAAGGTGGAATCAAATCTATGGTGGAAAATAATTCCGCTAATCCAACATGCATGGATAAAGGAACATTTGAAATCTTTTGAATGTGGTAGTCTCTTAAAGTTTGAACGACAGTGATTTAAGGAAGATTTTGATCAAAGTCTGAGAACAATTCCGCATGGTGAACTGACACGGAGAAATTCAGAATGAATATTTGCGGAATTACATAGGGGTCACACTTTTCAATGGTCCATATGAAAGCATGATTTACATCAACGATTTAAAATGATTCCGCTAATCCAGGGTGCGAGGAAGATAAGAATTAGAAAACCAGTGAAATAGAGTTAAAGGGTATAGGAAATGGATGGTGCATATTTCACCTGGGAAAGATCAATGATCCAAAATAATTTCTTTGGTTAAAGATGTTGGGATGAATGAAATTTTGTAGGCCACTCGAAGATCCTCTGAATAGTCATTTTCATCAAGAGAGCCTGAGTCTTGGACGTCAATTTTTCCATTTTTGATCCACCACGCGCATCCCAACGTGATTTCCTGATTTGTTTTGTGAACATGGTGAATATTCTAGATAAGAATTTGTTAGTATTTTATGTGTACGGGTTTGATTCCCATATCATAACCGAAATTTTCTCTGTTTCGAAGTTGGTCTCGGGATCCCATGACAATATAAATGTAACCTCAATAAAGGAAGAATGGGTTCAACATCATATTTTGAAGCCTTTGTGCTTGGTTTGATAGCTCTTTAACTTTCTTGGAAGTAGTAATCACTAATACATTTGGGCAGGTTTTACTATGAAAAACTTCCACGTTTTGAACATTCATGGATTAATACTTCATTTTTTTTTATCATGGCTGAAAAAATGTGGCAATATCCACGTTTTTAATTTTCAACGAACTTTCATATCTATATCAACGATATATGGCTATCTTTACACACCCGTGAAACCAATGTCAGCTTTCAACGGCTCTTGGCTGTTTACGCGTGGGTCAAGTTGTAATGGCATTAATAGTTATCCTTGCTGAGTTAGAGCACGCTTCTCTTTTAACTGAAGCTTCACGACTCTACTCAGATTTAAAATTTTATTTTTTGTTACAAATATGTTGGGTCTGGGTAAAGTGGTACCCTGTTTGAAAGAAGTGTTTTATTTATAAAAACGATCAACAAGCTGCATCAGCTTCCACCCAGTCCCTCTCTGACAAGCACACAAAGTGTCTATGGAGTCTCCAGGATAAAAACTCAATCCTTCCATCCTTGAAAGTGTAATGTGAGAATGTGCATGGAATCATCCGTCTGTTGTACCGCCTGAATCATACATTTTTGACACATTTGCTATAGTTGCGATTGATGGAGTGTGGATTGATCTCAGATTTATTTATCAACCATATCCAAAACTAGAGAGATCAGTCATACTCTGCAACAATCATCTGGTTGTAAATTCATAAAAGGTAAGCATGCATCCTTTTTTTGGGGATACAAACTAACATTGAGGCTCAAAATAACAGTTGTATTCTTCGGGCCATGTACCTTACGAATGAATTTAACAACCCTGCAACTCCCTCCTTTTATTTAAACCAGAGTAATTGCAACAAGAGGGTGCAGTCAATAATGACTCTAGCCAATTCATTTCTTTTTATAGACCCGATGCTCCACTAAGTTATTGTTCATTGACACAGTGTTAATCTCTTTCCACATTAGAAGGACAACTTTCATTTGGACCATTTGGGCCACCTAGTGTTCCAATTCCCAAACTATCAAGGTCTCCTTGTGAGTAAATCAAAGGCCATTGCACTAAGAGGGGGGGTGAATCAGTGAACTAAGTATTCAACTCAATTTCAACTTTTCCTACCAATATTATATCATTATTTCACAATTGCTTCAACACCATATTTATCAAAGAACAATATCAAATAGGCACATGCCATTCATCAATTAAACACATCACTATCAAGACATTGCACAAGGGACACAAGATATAATTTTGTACTATCAAGACTTCAATCTCCAATATGGCTACAACCCATAAGGTGGAACCACCCACCAGAATGGTTCATTCAGCTACAGTTGACTGGGATGCTACAACATCCAAAAAAGCTTCAACTTGTCAAAATACTAATAAATATTTTCCCAGCTCCACCCAACCTCCCTATACAAATTTCAGATTACAAATTAGAATTGATACATTAGACTCTTCCAAAGTTTTCCATAGGCACATGCATACAAAATACCAATCAACAAGTCTTCATTCTGTACTCAGCAAGTCATTCAACATACAACATACTGCATCCCTGTCTCAAATCTGTCCATACATCGTTAGTATCTTGTCTTTAGTACTATCCACATCGGCATATAGGCTTCCAATATTTTTAATTTAACACTTAGACAAAATTGTTTTTAAATTGTAAAAACAATTTTTCTTCTACTTTGGTAGATTGATTTCTCCCTCATGTGATCACCATAAGGAAACCTACAAGCATGGCTAGATCTAGCCATTTCAAGAATGAACAAGACCATATCATAAGATAAATCTGTTGACACACACACAACCTTTGGAAATCATTTCAAAATAGCTTCTCAACCTCTTTTGAACATCAAAACATATTTCTTCCCATTTTGACAAACTCCTATTTCACACGTGTGAACACTCTATGGAGACATGAAGTCATGAGCAGATGGACAACTTACCAAAAGAATGGATCCATGAAATTTGATAAATTTACTTGCACAAAGACATCCCTTGTGGGCATTTCCAACAAACCTCTCAAACTTCTGTTTTTAACACTTGGTCAATTTTCTTTTGTTCTCACTATGCAAAATATTATTTTTCCTGTTTTTGGTAGATTAATATTTTGCATATGATACCATGATAAGACAACCTGAAGGTATGGATGGATAGTCAGTTCACCAAGGAACATGCCTATGCTACTTGATGAAATTTATCATCAAAATAACCCCTCCTTGCGGGCATTTCAAAATTCCTTTTCAATTTACTGAATCTAACACAACCAATTTTCTTGTGCTCTTAAAATGCAAAATAATATTTTTCTTACTTTTGGAAGATTTATATCTTTGTCATAAAACACTCCACAGGATAACTAAGACCATGGTTAGATGCACCCATCAACAAGCTATATCCTAACAATTTCATATTATTTTTCTCATCATCCTATGAGATAGGGCGAGCATTTCCCTGAGGCCACTGAGGAAGTTTTTCCAATACTGGAATAGTGCAAAACAACCTGAAACTCCGTTTTGGAAGACCATTATCTTTGTCTTCAAACATCTTCTTTGAGAACTGAGACCATGGTGAGATAGCCTCTTCAACAAGCTGTAGGATGATAGCTTCAACTGATTTGTATCATACACCTATAAGGTATAGCAGGCATTTTCCCAAGGCCACCTGAGCCAGTTTTTCCAACACTAGACAATTTTCTTAGTCTGGTCCAATCTACCTAAAACACTGTTTTTGTAGGTTCATAACTTCTTCCTCGGCTACTTCGAAGACAATATGAAGACATGGTCAGGTAGGCCGAATATCAATCTACAAGACCCCCATATGGTGCGGGCATTTTCTTCAACACACAATTTGTGGCGGGAAATTTCTTAAGGCTACCTGAGCCTGTTTTCCAACACTTGGTTATTTTCCTATTTTTCACCAAATTACCATATTTTTCCAAAATGATTGTCATTAATGTTGTCATCAATGAAAATCCTATTCATCACAGTCTTCATGTTTTTCTTTATAGAAATTGGTATATAATATACTGCATTTAGAAATATACTTATATCTAATGTAATTGACAAGTTACTGTTTGGTATGGTGTAGGTAAGACAATTACTTGTCACTACAAGGATTTTTCACTATGAATGAAAATGCAAGGAAGCTTGCTTAGTTTAGAGTGGAATTAGAGATGAGGGGATATGGAAAATGTTATTGTCCTTGCTCTGATTGCAGTGGCTTGCAAAGAAGAAGAATTTTAATAACGACAGTTGAAAGACATTGTAGGGAGAAGGGGCACACCGAAGGGGGTTATGAATATCGTTCCTTGGTAAGAGGTTATTCAATTTTTAATGTATTCTCTGTAATAGTCATCATGTCATGAATTTCAGTAAAATGTCTTGTCATTTTATTATATGTTCTATACACACTAATTTTACTATGTTGTTTGTAAATATATAGACAATGCCCCCAAAATGTCCCCTTCCAGAGAGTTATTTACCAAGTACTAGTAGAAATACTCATTTACAGGGTGACGAACATCTAGATCAGAATATTGAAGTTGATCAAGTTCTTAATGATGATATGGATGGAGATAACGTTAGTGATACAAATAAGGAAGATGAGATACATAGATTGATCCAAGACACATTTGCTCCAATGGATGAGGACAACCAGGATGATAGTCATGATGTTGATCCTCTACTCGAGAAGGAACGCCAACGTCTTTATGAAGGCTTAGAAACAAATCTTCTATCTTCTATATTGTTGTTAGTGAACTTGAAGGTTTTGAATGGTTTATCAAACACCTGTCTCACATAGATACTAAGGTATGTAATTTGTTAATTATTTATGTCTACATGTTCACATGTACATAAAGGGTTGACTTTTTTCCTATATTTCTATTGTTATCTAATTGTAAAGTATGGATGCGATATTGATGATTAATATTGTTTACATTGAATTATTCTTTTGAATTTTGTAGATTGTTAGGTGATTTTCTATTACCAACGTGAAATATTTTACCACGCACATATCAAGAGATATATGTGATTATGAAAGAATTTGGAATGGAGTATTAAGCGATTGATGCATGTCCTAATGATCATATCATATACTATGGACAATATGCATTATAAAATGAATTCCCACAATGTCAAACAAGTAGGTATCGAACCGATAAAGTGACAAAAAGGGTGCCTCACAAAGTTCTTCGTTATATTATGATAATTCCACATCTCCAGTAGTTGTTTAGGCATCAAAGTATAGCACAGTTTATGGATTTCCATGAAAATAATAGAATTCAAGATGATGTTCTTCAAATTCTTGCAGATGGGTCTGCATTTAGGTGCATCGAAGAAAAGTGGCCAATTTTCAAAGAAGAACCTCGTAATGTTAAAATTTCGTTGGAAGCCGATGGTGTCAATCCATTTGGAGAGATTCGTTCTACCTACTCAGTGTAGCCCGTTTTTATTATAAACAATAACCTTCATCCTTGGATGTCGGTCAAGAGAGAGCACACAATGTTGGCAATGATTGTTCCAGGTATTTAATTAATTTGTATTTTTTTACTTGAAAGTCTGATCACTAAATATTTCATTTCTTTGTTTCATGTATGATAATTATGTCTTTTATATATAACGAAATATAGCTAAATATAATTAATCATGTATGTTTGACTAATTAGGTAACTACCAGGTTAAAGATATGAACATATATATTGAGGCTCTTATCGATGAGTTGTTGAATTTATGGGTTGGCGTCACTATGTATGACATCTCTAGACCAATAGGGCAAAGCCGATTACAATTCCATGGAATACTTGGTTGGACAATTCATGATGCTCCCGTGTTAACACATTTTTGTGGTATATTGTTACTTTCTTTTGTTCTTTAATATTATATATATCTATTAAAAATATCATGCATTATTTTAAATGGTAATTCTAATTCGCTACACTAATTCATATATCTTGTAGGTCTTCAAACAAAGGGTAAATTTGCATGTCCAACTTGTGGTCCCAGGATAAAATCTCATCGTTCAAGGAGTTTAGCAAAGGAAGTGTTTCATGAGTATAGGAACTTTCTGGCTAATAACCATAGTTATCTAACTACAGACAAAGAAAAAATCAATGGTAAAGAAGAGAATTGAAAAAAACCACGAAGAATGACACCTCACCTATGGAATTTGGAATATAATAGAAATCATTAAGGTATGCCAAATTATTTATGTATTGTTGGAATATTGGTAAATACTTAGCCAATTTTATGAATATGCAAAAGAAATTTTTTCTTACTTTGGTAGATTGATTTCTTGCACATGTGACCATCATAAGGAAAACTGAAAGCATGGGTGGATAACCACTTCAACAAGGAACAGATCTATGTCACCCTATGAATTTTATTAGCACAAGGACACTGTCAAGTATGGTTGTCATTGATGTCAAAGGAGGTGATTAATGACAAAATAAGTGTTGCTATGGAATGTGTGATGAGGTTGAAAAACACATGTTGGTGTTCTAATGTCTCATGATGTCATTGTTACATTTTGGTAGTAGTTGGTAATGGTATGATAATTTGGGGATTTTGACTAAGTGTTGAAAAATTGCTGTAAAGCAGTTTCCTTATGAAAATGAACACCATAATTCATAAGAAGAATAAAATGCCCACCATGACCTTCCATCCCATAGTTTGTTGAAATATCTATCTGACCATGGCCCTGGTTCTTAGAAAAACTCCTTGAAGAAGAAGATACAGGTCTCCCAAAAGAAGGATTTTTTGTCAAATTAGTCATAATTGCACTACGAAAATGCCTGCCATAGTTTGTGGGTTGAAGAAAATGACAGCACCACATGGTAATCCTGTAGGTGTATGTTTTGTCTACCTGTCCATGTTCTCACATTGGTTTGATAATGCTTGAGGAAGAAGATATGGATCTTCCAAAACAGGGTTTCAGGCCATCTTACACCAAAGTTTAGTAAATTGCCCGCCTAGGGAAAATAAAGATGAGTATGGGAGTGAAATCAACATAGGTGTGCTCAGTAAGGTGTAATACATCATATAGTAGCATTAGTTCAAGTTTTGGGTGAATTGAAAAATCCACCTTAGGTTTTGGACAAATTGTCCAAGTATGGAATTATTGGTAAAATCTGCCTAAGTGGCCTCAAGGAAATGCGCACCACCTCTCATAGGATGATAAGAAAAATTATCTGAAAGTGATAGGCTCTATTATGTTGGTTGGTGCATCCAACCATGGTTTCATATTTCCCAAAGAGTCTTTGAGGAGGAAGATATCAATTTGACACATTGAAAAAAGTATCCTTCAAAATTCAATGTGGATCTTACTAGTATTTGGATCTCACACAAGAAGAAGTTTGAGAGGGATTCCACACTTATCTTTTCAAATTTTCATCTTATATTTATGTGAAAAGGTTATAAAAAAATAAGGACTATTATATACTATAATCTCTTTGTGAACATTACGTATTCAAAAATGTTATTTTGACAAAAAAACATATTTACAATCTCTTCTCTTAAATTCTGGGTTGATAGGTTTGAGAAGTGGTATCCAAGGTAATTGTAGACTCCATTTGATATTTCGACACTATGAACCTTTATCAAGTTTCATCATCAAGACAATGAGTCGATTTGAGTAACGGATAAATATTTATTAATATATCTTTAACAAAACATTTCAAGAGAAAATTAGGAAATTGATAATGTTGACTATATAACTAAGACCAAACCCAAACCCTAAAAATGTTAAGCTAGATAATAAGGAAGTCTAAGTTGTGATTAAAACAAACATCCTAAATTGCTACAATGATTCTGAACTTAGAATAGAATAAAAACCTAGATTAAATTTATTAATATCAAATATTTTTCTTAATGAATAAATTGTGAATTACTTAACCTATTTTTTATAAAATATAGAACTAAATGTAATATGTAATTCTAACCTAGAAATACTACATTTTTTTAGATAAAATAATCATTTAAGAGTATTTTTTAATAATTAGTGAGCTATTGGCCATAACCTAGGAAATATTTGATGTAAAAAGGTAACCTAAATTATCATATCTCATTTACTCTAGTATAACCTAAAAGGCATCATTCTAATAAAAATTAAAACTTTAAGATTAATCTACAACTTAATCTTGTATTGATATCTAATCTTTTTATAATAAAATTCAACATGGATTTCATTAAAGAACACTACAATAATTGAAGAGAGGCATCGTTTTGGACAATGTAAGTCATGCCAATTATGGTAAAAATCAATTCACCATCCATAGATATGACTCATATGAGCATTTAATTTCACATCATATACGAAAATACTCAAGTGACTTTTAAGTTGTGAGATCATAGGACTCAATGAACAAGAAGATGCTAGATGGAAAATCGAGTTGGAAGGATGGAATCTTCTGAGACCAATATTTAATGAAGTTGGTGAATTAGTAATGCATGCCAATGCCATTAAATTCTTTGAAAGTGAACATCGAATCCCAAGTCACAGTCACTGAGTTGAACTTGGAACTGGGCAGCCCAATGGCCCACCATGGTCCGTGCCCATTGGGACCAAGATCCTCATCCATGATCCGACTCTTAGAGGAAACTTGGGAAGACTCTGAGTCCTGACTCTCCCATAGTCCAGTGAATCACTGATATCCCCTTCAAGGGAAAAAATTTTAGCTGCCCTTCTATTGCAAATTTACCCATGCTTACTCAATTTCATTATTGATGTGCTGGAAATGAAACTAATTTTTTTTGCATGGTAAAATTCTTTCTGGCCTTCTATGAAGGCTAAAATAACCTTTGAAGGGCTCTGAAGCCTTCAAATTTGAAGCCTATTCTAGACCATTCATATGAGCTCATCTTGTATCCATTGTACACGTGTACATGGCCTTCCATTTTTGTTATTTCATAAATACTCAGAGGGTTTGAGGATTTCTTTGCAATCTGAGCCTTTGGTACATAGTGTCTTCACACCAGGATCCAACCTTAACCACCTGCACAGCTCGATTCGGGAAAATCAACGTCGACCGTTGATTAGTTAATTGCCTTCATCGATACCATTTGATTTTGGATACTTTAACATTTCTTCAATCCTCGCTCATTCAATCGATCGGGCACCTTCAGATCACGGAATTTACCACGTTTGTCGATCAACCTCGACCTCACATCGTGACCGTTGATCTTTGCAGCTGCTATCACTTTTCATGATATGAAATATCAACTTCATCCGTGCTAGTTCATATTGTGGAATTAATCACGACCATAGATCTATCTCCACCTTCATTTCAACTGTCTGATCCTTTCTCCTTTTAACGCATTCTGCGAGTTGGAAAAGTTTCTCCCTCCACGCATGTTTATCAGGCGGAATCATTCAGGGCCGTCGATTTAGATTTTCCTTGATCTCGAACCTCCAACACTTATCCCTTTAATGGACCCCACAAATATCAAATTCAAATCTTTCATTGCATCTCTGGCCCGCGGAATCTCGCATTGTTATCGATTTTCCTCGTCATGGATCTAGACCGTCGATCCAAGACACTCTTTATCTTATTTCTACTACTACATGTTTTGACCATAGAAGGATCTATCACCATAGATCAAAATTTTCCCTCCATCTGACTGCTCTTGGTACATGAGGGCATCTTCTCCACTTATATTTTTTTATTGTTTTTTTATGTTGCATAACCCTCATGTTTCTCCATCTACTCAGTACCGTAGATCTCTTCATCTTTATGATCTAAGTCCTTGATACACCAAATCTTCATACCCAAAACTCAACACTATCAACCTACATAGCTTGATTTGGGGAGATCAATATCAACCATCGATCTCTAAACTACCTTCATCGGGACCGCTCAACCTTGAGAACTTTAACATTTTGCTAAATCTTTTTCATCTGAATGAGTGAGCAACTTCTGATCGCGGAATGCTTCTCACGCGTTGATCTACCCAACATCTTGTTCCGACTATAGATCTTTGCAACCCCTACCAATTTCCGCGAATTGAATTCGTAACTTTCTCCGCATTAGTTAATCAATCCACAGAATTGTTTGAGACCGCAGATCTATCTCCGCCTTCATCTCAACCATCCCATTTTCTCGCTGATGACGATGATGATGATGATGATGATGAGGATGATGATGATGAGGATGATGATGATGACAACGGTGATGATGATGACGATGATAATGATGATGATGATGATGACGATGATGATGACGACGACAATGATGAGGATGAGGATGATGATGACTAAAATGATGATGATGAGGATGAGGATGAGGATGAGGATGAGGATGAGGATGAGGATGAGGATGAGGATGAGCATGAGCATGACAAGGATGATGCTGATGATGATGATGATGATGATGATGATGATGATGGTGGTGATGAAGATGATGAACATGGTGAAGATGATGATGAGGGCGATGATGAAAATGATGATGATGACGATGATGAAGATGTTGGTTAGGAAGAGGGAGATGATGACGACAATGATGATGATGATGATGATGATGATGAATATGATGATGATGAAGAAGATGATGATGATCAATGATGGTGGTGGTGGTGATGATGATGATGATGAGGGCAAGGATGAGGACGATGATGATGAGGATGATGAGGATGATGACGATGACTAGGATGAGGATGATGAAGATGATAATCATGATTATCATGATTATCATGATGATTATTAGGTTGAGGATGATGATGATGATGATGATGATAATGATGATGATGAGGATGAAGATGAAGATGATGATGATGGTGATGGTGATGATGATGAATATGCTGATGAAGATTATGATGATGGCAAAGATGTGATGACAAGATCTTTACCTTGGTCTTCACTAAATTGTTCTGAGCTTCGCTAAAATTATAATAGAATGGTTATGAGTGATTATTCACTCCTATAAAGAATGCACTTTATGGAATTACCAAACTGCTCAGTTTAGATCTTCCTCTTTTAAGACACTGGACTAGGTCCATAAGTCTTGTTTCTTCATGTGCACAAATCTAAGAATAGGAGGCTTCACAGGGCCCAAAAAGTTGTATTTTTTTTACTACTTCCTTGGATCATATTGAATTGTTAGATTAGTCCTTGGAATGTGTGTTAGGAGAAATGATTAATTTTTCACTCAATTGGTTGCTCCCCCTATCATGTAGATGTCTTCATTCACTGAGTTCCCCCTAAAATTGCAATGATGAAGATGATGATGACAAATATGATGATGATGATGACGACGATGATGATGATAATGAAAATGATGATGATGATGATGAAGATGATTATCATGATAATGGAGATGCTGATGAATTGGATGACGATGATGTTGATGATGAAGATGAAGATGTTGAAGATGATGAGGACGAATATGATGATGATGATCAAGATGATGATGGTGATAACAAAGACATTGATGATGAAGATGATGATTATGATGATGATCATAAGGAAGATGATGATGATGAAGAATATCATGATGACGATGATGACGAAGACGACGACGACGATGATGATATTGATAAAGACAACGAAGATGATGGTGATGACGATGACAAGGATGATGATGAGGATAATGATGATCATGATCATTGTTTATGTTGTTGTCATCACCATCATCTTCGTCATCTTCATCGTCATCATGATCATGATCATCATGATCATCATCATTATCATCGTGTTCGTCCTTGAAGGGACTTATGTATAGGATCTCACTATAAAGAATGCAACCAATACAAATTATGACAAAATCCTAGTTAAATTAAATTAAACTACACTATATTAAAAACATAGAGTTGTTTAACTATAATTAGTTTAAAATGCAACAAAATATAAAATATGCAAATAAAAAAAACCCAAAATAAACTAAACAAAAGATAAATAAAAAAACAAAAAAACAAAACAAAACACAAAAATATAAAATATGAAAATAAACAAACAAAAAACTTAGAATTCAAAAACACCCATGCACTAGCTGATTAGCAAAACAACAACGAACAAGTTCACTCTCGTGCACTAGTTCATTAGTAGCATCCAGAGTACTGGTAATTTGATGAGCAGAGCAAAGGTAAATCGAGGAGAAGGAGATACCAGTCCAGAGGATATCGATGTTCTCAGTGGATAACAAAACAATCCGACCACAGTCCAGAAGATACCGACGTTCCTAGGGGAGGCAATGCGGCCGTAGTCACAAAGGGCCCAATGAATTATGTAAGCCCATTAACCCTAGCAATGTAGGAATTTGGGAAAAATACATCAAATTTCTGAACCAATACGGATTCGGTACAGTCATACTGAAATTATAATTTTTTTGTTGTGCTACCATCGCTTCTATTATCGGTGGATCTAGTAAGGGTTTTCTATTATTGGACCGTCTAAAGCTCTTCCTTAAATTTAGGGAAAAGACATATGGGTTGAGCATTGCAAGCCAGTCGTTCTCTTGTATAATTTTATGAATTATGGCACAATTTGCAAGCTTTTGTAATTTTATTCTATTTAATGGTCTGGAACAGTGTGCAGAGTCCTTTAGGAGCTATAATTTGAACTAGTTCAATTGATTCTATCAAAACTTTGAACCTAAGACGTGTTTCTTCTAAGCATTTAATTTTTCTTTAAAAATTAGTTTTACCTCGATTATGGAACAAATTACAAGCTTTTGTTATTTTATTCTATTAGATGTCTGAAACATTCTATAGAGTGCAAGCTTGTGTAATCTTATTCTATTTAATGGTCTAGAACAGAGTCCTCTATGAGCTATAATTTGAACTGATTCTATCGAAACTTGAACATGAGACCTCTTTCTCCTTGAAAGACGCATTTAATTTTGCTTTGATGGTCAGTTTTACATGGATTATGGCACACTTTTCAAGATTTTGTTATTTTTTTCTATTATGGGTCTAAAACATTTTGTAGATTGCCATCGAAGCTGCAATTATAATGAGTGGGTACAATTCAACCTAAGACCTATTTCTCCTTTAAAGAAGCATTTTATTTTATTTTAATGTTCACTTTTACCTGAATTACAACACACTTTGCAAGCTTTTCCCATTTACTGGTTTGGATTTTGGACTCGTGGGCTATAATTTGAATTGACTCTAGTAAATTGACCCTCATACCTCTTTCTTCTTTAAAGACAGATTTGGTACAAGAATTATTTTTCAACGACACTTCTATCTTTTTGCCTTTGTTTGGCATATACCATGGTAGTTAGTGTGGTCACCTATGTTTGGCATATCTCAAAGAGTCCGAAGGTTATCAAGAATATTGTATCCTGTGTGTGTCTTCATTAAACCCTCTATGAACATTTCTTCCTTAAATATATGCTGTGGAATTTATATCACATCATATATTCCAAAATACTATCCTTAAATCCTTCTCAACATATGCAGAATTCCCTTTATAAATTTCTATTTATTAATTTCTTGTAGCTTACTCTTTTATTTCACCAAGACTATACAGGCATACTTTTCTAACTTTTGGTAGACTTATAGTTTTCACATCTTGACCATATTTAAACAAACTGAGGGTATGGCTAGGTATCCACCGCAACTAGGAACAAGACCATGTCACCTTAAAATCTTACTAACAAACACATAGTCTTTGGAAGTCACTTTAAAATGGTCTTTCAAACTGCTCAATTCAACACTTAGTCAATTTTGTCAGACCCTAGTCATTACTGTGCCAGGAGGCATTTTGGCAGACTCATATCTCATGCGTGTGAACACCTAGAGGGAAACTAAGATCATGAGTGGATTCCCAGATCATCAAAGAATGGACCCATAACATCTAATGAATTTATTAGTTAAAGAGCTGACTCCGACATGCATTTCCAAGTAGGTTCTCAACCTCCTGTTTTCAACACTCGGTCAATTTTTCATATTTTTGGATATGCAAGCTAATGTTTTTAATTCTTTTGGCGGGTTGATATTTTTCTCATGTGGTCACCATAAGAAAAACTAAGAACGTGGATGGATATATAATTCATTAAAGAACATGCCTATACCTTCTAATGAATTGATCATCACTCAGACAGGCTTTGGCTGACATTTCCAAATTTGTCTTCAACCTTGTGATTTGACACTTGGTCAATTTATTTAAACCCTAGGTCTCAAAGGTGATTTCAAATTTTCATCAAACTTGGAGTGTACGACATCCAATGGATGGAGGACAACTAGATGAATCCATTAAGACCAGTTTCATCCTCTGGAACTACTTTCTCTCTCCTCAGCGGGAATTTTACTGAAGTATAATGTAAAAGCTGCTTAAGACCCTGTTTTGGCAAATCCATAATTTTTGCCTCAGGTACTTTCAGGTCAAAGTAAGAATATGGTTAGGTAGAAAAAACAACCACCTATAGAATTCACATATGGTGTGGGAATTTCTTTCAACCCACAAATTATGGCGAGGATTCTCCTAGAGAAATTTGTCTAATTTGACCAAAACAAACTTCTTTTTGGAGGCTTGTATCTTCTTCCTCAAAGAGTTGTTATGAGAACTAGTGCCATGGTTGGATAGATACTTCAACCAATTATCAGATGACATGCCATGGTAGGAATTTTCTACTTCTTATGAAATATGGTGGGCATTTTCATAAGACTACTGCTTTAGGACAATTTTTCACCACTTAGTCTTTTTCCAACTTTATGATACATGCCTATGCCCATGAACAGTTCTTTTGTCATTAATGAACATCTCTAGGATATGTCTTTCCACAATCATGATTCATCAGTTCACCAAATTCCACCAATTCTCCATTCATATATTGACATCAATGCCAAAACATTCATTTTCCATATTTCCAACAATGATTCCCAAGAGGATGGAGATGAGAGGTTACCCATCATTATCTCAACCTGAATATGTAAGTTATCCATTTATAAAGCCTTAGATATTGTTGGGTCATCATTAGTGCAACTCTCCCATTGAAGTGATAAGGATCTGAATAACATAGATTTTTTATGGATTAGCCCTTACTTATCTTGGATCGAAACTGGAGATTCTTTTCCATATACTATACCTTTTCATGTTGTTTCCCTTGGATTTGAGGTTGAAACTATAGAGAAAGGACATTTCTAGGTCTCATCCATTATCACAAGAAATCAATACTTAGTTACTACTTGTGTTAGTTCCTAATGAATAATGAATGGTATGTTACACTTTGGAATGTTAGTTCCTAATGAATAATGAATGTCATCTTACACTTTGGAATGATGATGGTATAATCTTATTTTTTTTAAATTAAAATTGCATGTTTTTGTGTTTATAAGATGCTTATCTCGTATTTTAGTCGTAGTTGATTTTTTTGTTACGTATTTTTTTCGTATCGTATTCGAATCCATACTCGAATATTGCTACTATGGTTTTGACTGTTTACTTCATATTTTATGAGGATTTATATGAAATATAGGCCATATTTGAGGTGCAAAATGACCCATGACGGGAATTTTGCCCGTCAAATGCTAGCCTTGAACCCATCCATCATGCGTTTGATAGAGAATGGGCCTGAACCATACCATCATAACCAAACAAATTTGGGATTTCCCTGTTGCAGAACACTGTAGCAATGGTAATAAAATGGCCTTAGGTAGTGTAAGACGATTCATGGTTGTGATAAGACGATTATGGATCCAACATCACCCTATCCATGTCCATGTGCAAAACCACTCAAGACTACCTATAATTGGTCTAAATTTGGTGACATTTCACAATGTTATCCTATTTAAAAAAAATCAGGCACATAGTTGGAGAAGGAGTACCTTGCACAAGGAAACTTGCATATCAAACCACTATGGAAGAGGGAGTGTTCAACTAATGTCGCCAAGTTTTGGTGGGAAATCCATGAATGAATCAATATTACCACTGACCATTCCAAATTGAATCCCCAACATGATCTATATGAGGGGGAAGCCCATACCTCTTTGAATGCATTAACTAGTCAAGTGGCCCAAGAAACACACTTCTATATCCGTGTTGTGAACAAATTCCAAACCAAATCAAATCGTGTCTTATACTTAAAAATAATTCAAATATAAATAACTCTAAAAGAAATTACACCTTTGAGAGAAAAATATCTTTTGGTAAAGTTTTTGGGAAGAAAAAGTTTTGATATTAAAACATTACAAGTAAATATATTTGCACGCTAAATTATATCCGCTTGGTAGCTTATATTCTTGTTTTATCGAGTGCAGGTACCGCCAAATAGGTATCTATCAGATATATCTTCATTGAATGATAGTGAAGATATACTAGGAGAGGCTTAAATTGATACGTGTTGTACTAGATCTACCGGTTCTATATCTACTAGATCTGAAAAGGTAAGGAAAAGATTTCGTAGACACATGCAATATTTTATTGCCAACGAAGGGTCATGTAATTATGATGCTGAGAGCATAGGTGACATTGAGTTTCCCTTGAGGTATAGAAATCTAGAGCAATGATGGGTACCTAATAAGCTACCTCAAGTGGACACAAATTTATTCATCAATGGGAGGATGTATCGCATTGGTCCTTCGTTGTTACATGGATTGGGGCTATTTTCCATGGATGGCATAAAGGTCGGCTATGGAACTGTAACTGAATTGATGGAGTATGTCATACCATTATATAGATACAATAACTGGTTGATCTTGGTCCAATATACTCGAAGTATGAGGAGATACGGAGTTTTCACAAATTATATACAACTAGCAAAACGAAATAAAAACAAAGGGGCGACTATGTATATTGATGGGAGACCAAAAGTGTTTGGAAACATCGCTGGATTTATAATAGTACATGGCTAGTGACACCAACTAAGCAACTGAATTGCGAATTTGAGGGACACGGAGAACATCATATATTTGTATGTGCAACGAAAACAATACTTCCAGGTGAAGAGTTGTTGATCGATTACAACTTAAATAAAATAGATGTCGCTTCCAAGGTCCAGGGTAACCGTGGAAGGTCACGCGCTATGCCTCATCAGGTAAATGCTAAATATAGTAACTAAACATGACTACAATAACTAAACGTTTTGATTTTTTCTGTTAACATTTGATTTCCACCGTTGACATTCACTTTTTTCGTGCATATTATGAATATTTCCATGTGATAACATGCTTATTACACTGTTATGCTTATCTTTTTTTTTATGTTATAATTATTGACTCAACTTTTATTGATTGATTTATTTTGTCAGGGTTGCAGCAGTGGAAAGACACATGTTGCTTCCACAGTCCAGGGTGACCATGGAAGGTCACAATCTATGACTTATGAGGTAAATGTTAAATATAGTAAATAAATATGACGTCAATAGCAAAATGTTTCAATTTTTTCAGTTAACATTCAATTTTCAGTGTTACCATTCAATTTTGTTGCGCTTATTATGAATATTTCCATATGCTAACATGCTTATTACATTGTGGTAGGGGTCTGCTCATCCCCATGGAGCAGAACATGTATCTCCTCCTTCAGAGGTAAAAGTAAATATTATTGCAGTATCTCATTTTTGTTTATGTTACAATTATTGACTCAACTAAATATAGTAACTAAATATGACTACAATAACTAGAAACTCCAACCCCAAAAGATTTCCATGTGAAACCATGCTTATTACACTATGGCAGGGGTTTTCCCATGGTCGTCATCGAACACAACATGTGTCCTCTACTTCCATGGTCCAGGGTGACCGTGGAAGGTCACACTCTATGCCCCATCAGGTAAGTTTTAAATATAATAAATAAATGTTGAGATTTTTCTGTTAACATTCAATTTCCACTGTTACCATTCTCTTTTTTCGTGCTTATTGTGAATATTTCCATACGATAACATGCTTATTACACTGTGGCATGGGTCTGCTCATCGCCATGGAGCAGAACATGTATCTTCTCCATCGAAGGTAAAAGTAAATATTATTGAAATATCTCATTTTTGTTGATGTTACAATTATTGACTCAACTAAATATAGTAACTAAATATGACTACAATAACTAGAAACTCCAACCCCAAAATATTTCCATGTGACAACATGCTTATTAGACTGTGGCAGGGTTCTTCCCATGGTTGTCATGGAACAGAACGCGTGTCCTCTACTTCTGAGGTAAAAATAAATATTATTGCAATATCTCATTTTTTATTATGTTACAATTATTTTCATAACGTTTATTTATTGATTTATTGTGTCAAGGTGGCACCGCTGGAAAGGCACGTACTGATTCCATGGTCCAGGGTGATCGTGGAAGGTCACACTCTATGCCCCATCAGGTAAGTGTTAAATATAATAACTAAATGTTTTGATTTTTCTTGTTAGCATTTGATTTCCACCATTGACATTTGCATTTTTCCGTTCCTATGGTGAATTATTGATTGATTTATTATGTCAGGGTGGGGACCGTGGAAAGGAACCTACTGCTTCCATGGTCCATGGTAACCGTGGACAATCACCCACTAGAAGTAGATTAGTACGGGGTGACCATGGGAAGTCACCAGCCACAACACTACATCAAGTAAGTGTTAGTTCTTAATAGTAACTAAATTTCATTACAATAACAATGTTTGAATGATGTTAAAATTATTTTGCTTAATTTTATTGTTTGATGAATTTAGTCCAGTGCACTTGATCTGGGTGATGAGGAGCTTAAGGATGAAATTTACTATTCCATAGACCCTATGTATACTATAAAGAAGGACCTGAAAAAGGAAAACATAGAAATGATTTCCTTGGCTCGCATAAGGCCCATGACACAGGAGATAAGGGCAAGGATTGAAGAGCTGAAAGAACAAATAAAATCTAATGGGGTAAGTGGCATCTTCACATATTTTTTTAAGCTATGACATGATTTCATATCTGATATTATGTTTTCTATTTTTCCAAGTGATCTGATAAAGTAAATTTTTTCGTTTGTAGGAGTTTTTACAACCCATGACTAGAGAAACTGTCAAGACAGGTATAGGTAGCAGTGATGCTCCAATGTAGCAACAACGCCGACAAAGAAATGTACAAATGAGGAATTTTGACACTCCTATAGTTGGCCTTGAATCCATTGATGAGGGCACCGATTTTGATCAGCATGACATGCGGGAGCATGATGAGACGGAGCCTAGGAATCCACATGACTCCGGAGATGAACCTATTGTAGATGACCATGAAACTTTTCCTTGATCAGCACAAGTTAAAAGCACCGAATCACTAGATCTCAGCTTTCTGGTGGATGATGCTTGTGTTCCAATCAAGATTCAAAAGATTGTAGGTATTTATTTATTCATTTTAATCATGAAACTGAAATGGACATACGCTGAAATTATTATAAATTAATGGATTACATGTTTTTGCAGGAAACAATGTTTTCTATAGGAATTTGAATGACAAAGTATTGGATTTGTTAGGCCCCATCATTCTCACACGGTGGAATAGCCAAGATAGCGCAAAGAGAGATGTATTGATAGACCACACGGTAAACTTGTTCGGCAATACATTCAAAAAGAAAGTGGTTGCACAGTTAGTTGGCGAGAATTTAAAATATACCATGGCCCAATATAGGGATAAATTGCAACTTGACCTCAAGCATGAGCACCCTCCCATGGTTCCAGAGAAAGAGTGGAAGGAACTCATAGAGGATGAAAAGGAGAACTTTTTAAAAAGGCAAGGAAAACAACCACGTCCTGGAAAAGCAAGGTACAACACATATCATCTTTTTAGTGAAATATACTCATTTATTTTTTTCTTTTTTGTTTTAAGAAAGAGTTTTGATATCTAATGTTTTTCAAAATTTTTATATATAGGCTATCGGACACCTCCAAAGAAACCAAGGCTAGAGTGGAAAAGCACGGGAAACATAGACTGGGCCAAGGTGGCTATAGAAAACTAAGAGCCCGAATCGTAAGAATTAAATTATTAACTGTGGGGAATATTTGTTTGAAATTAGTGAACAAATATCTATTTTTGATACTGGAAATTTTATATATGGTTATGCATTGTACAAAAATATGTTCCAAGATGTTGCCACTGAGGAATACCTAAAGCTTGGTTTCAAGTATGGTCTTAAAAATGTCATTGAGTATTGGAAAAGCTTGGGGAAGACTCCAATCTCCCCAATGACACAGATGCAGGTAAATAAAATGAATAAGGACATCATTGCAGTATACTATTAAAGTCTATTCAGTTTTGATTATATCATCCATAACTAAATATTTATGTTTTCTTTTAAGAAACAGTGCAACTGCAGCACTAAATCCAATGAAACTCCGCATGTACTAGTTGTTGTTGGGGTGTGTGTGTCCCATGATAGTGGGGAGCAGAGTGTCCATTTTGGTATGTGTGCTTTGGAAATAGAAATATCTACTGTGATTATAAATATTTATTTCCTGACATATACTTATAAATTTTCTTCTTTCAATGGAAGACCGTGAAGCTTAGGAGGGTGAATCGCAAGAGGAATTAGCAAGTCGAGAAACAATTAACACATCAGCTGTCACAGCTACACAGACAGGTAAAGAGAAATATTGTAATTTTAATCAAAATGATGAACTATTAATTTTGATAATATTTCAACATATCGATATGCCCATTTTCGTTGTTGCAGTTCACGCCCCTTCAGAACTGCCTCCACGCCCTACTCAACGATGTACAAGAAGTATGATACATGAGGGCATGGAAACACAAACACTAGCAAGACATGGATTTATATATATTCCACCAAATGATTATGATAATACCCCAATTATCATCAGTTATTACAATGCAAGAAAATAGAAATAAAAAAAAAAGTAGATGTATAAATTCATGACTTGTATTTGGATGTATATCAATGTTGTTAGTCTAAAACATTGTTTATATGAATTACCTCATTATGCTTCAATGTTTTTATGACTAGCCTAGGTATGCATGAATGTTTATATGTTTTCTATGTAGACAACATCGTTTATTGGGAATGGGGAATTGAGAGTGATGTGAGGGGGGGGGGGAGCGGCCATATGGGATTCCACCTTCACGTAGTTGGCCCTGTTTAGTAGAGAATACAAAAATATTCTCGAAACAGAGAGGAGCTCAATAAGGTATAAATACTCTTTTGTTACTATGTATTAAAGATGGTTGTAAATTTTGAAATGCATGTCTATTTCTTAAAAAAATGTTAATAAATTTAACATTTCACGGTTCATTGATTTCTACAGAACTTTGTAGTAGGATTTAAATGATTGTTTATTTGCTTATATATTATTTACTCATATAAAAATTCTGTCTTTGATGATTTATGCAGGTCTTGGTGATGGAAATGCATCTCGTGGACAACTCTTATCAAGTTGTATGGGAAAATGGATCTGGCGAAAGGACGTCAATGATAAGGTGAGGGTTTTGACATGTTCTTTATCCTTAATGTGTTTGTCTTTACCATTAAATTCTATTTCATTCTATTAAGATACAAGAGATACAACCAATAGTAAATAACTACTTTTAGACTATCATCCAAACTAGGAGACAACCTTCTACATAAAACAAAAATGCTTCTTAGTAAAGTAGAAAAATAGAAGAAAAATCATGTAGAAGAAATTAGGCTTTTTCGGCCCTTCTTCCTATAATTTCGGCATGATGAAACCCTAGGTTAATAAATTTTAATTTTTTAAACCCTAATTGTTCATCTATCTTTCAAAACAAAATTTTCTGAGTTGTATACTTGTAAATATTATTCTTAGTTTATTTTTGTTTCTCTTAGGTTTTAGACTTAATTATTATGTGTTTTTGTAACTTTTATTTTATAAAAAAAGAAAGCCCTAAAAAAAGAATTTCTGTGTAAAATCCTAAGAATCCAGACCTATTGCTCCCAGAATTCAAGCCCTCTCCTTTATCAAACACAGGTCTGCAATATTTATTGCAGACCTCGTATGCCCTAGCTTCCTTCTCTGCACACTCAAAACAGAAACAAGTTAGTAGTTCAAACTATTTAGATGGTGGTGTATTTTGTAAAATATATCTTATTGATTTGATTAGTTTTCTGCCCTATTCGCATTATTTTTCTGGGTAAGTAAGTCTGATTTTTTACTGAGATCTAGAACCTTACATATATGAATGCACAGTGATATAATTCTGACATTATTTTACTGAGTATTGTTTTGGATTTTATTAGTACTAATTATTGCTATTGAGAGCTGGGTGATGGTAAGGGACTTGATGATTTTATATTTCAGAGCTTACATATAGGATTGAGTGAATGATAATAACATTATGGTTAGCTTGGCACTAAATTTTCATTAAGTTAGTATTTTATATCTATGCTATCACATACACAGATATGGAAATCATATGCTAAATGGCACTTTAAATGATTAACATTGTTTATTGGTTGCACTATTTTACACGTTCTGATTATCGTGATGATAAACTTTTAGTTGTTGCATGGCACATATGTGGACCATAAATTCATATGTCTAGATCTTCAAAGGTAGCAGATAAATTGATGTTATTACATGAGGAGTGTCTCCAAGGAAATTATGTTATGGTTTCTAAACTACAAATTACATGCTGAACTGTGCAACCTATTCTCAATGCAAAAAGGTAATTTATGATGAACTTCTTGCTACATGAGATCATTCCTAGTAATAGAATAGAAATAAGTTGTCAATTTTTTGTTGACTAACATGTCTCTTTCCAATCATGTGCTTAGGGGACTGTTTTTATCTTATGGGAATATTTGATACTAACTTGACCTTATGTTTTTTGTAGTATGATTAATTATCACTAGTATCTATTCACATGTAGTAGAGCAAGTGATGATATTTCATGAGGAGTGTCTCCAAGGAAATTATGATATGGTTTCTAAACTACAAATTGCATGCTCAACTGTGCAACTGACTTCTGATCAATGCCAAAAGGTGATCTATGATGATTTTTTTGTTATATGAGATCAAGCATAGTAAAAGAACAGAAATAAGTTGTCAATTTTTTGTTGATTAACATGTCTCTTTCCTATCATGTGCTCAAGGGACTTTTTTTTTCTTTCAGGCATATTCGGTACTAACTTTGATCGATTTTGTCCATGCTTGAGGTGGTTTCATAAGAAGGATCAGTTTTTCATTTTCATCTCTTCCAAAAATTGAGGGCTTGAACTTCTCTAGCTTCATTTACACTTGTGAGCTTCCTCAGTATTCAAAGCTTGGGCTCCCTTCATCTTCAAAACATGAGCTTCCTTTACTTCTGACTTGTGGGCTTCTTTAAGCTTCTACGGGTATCTACAGGCCTTTGCGAGCTTCTTCCAAGCTCTATGGGAATCCTTCCAAGCCCTTGTGGGCTCTTTAAGGTCTGGTGGGTTTAACCTAATTTCAAATCACAATAAGTTGATCCGAGCCCAGTGGTTCCTACGTCTTTTATCGATGGTATTTTTATAGATGTACCCCCCTACCTTATCATAGAAATTAGCTCTTAGTGGTTCCTAGAATATCATTTAATTAATTTTTATATGATCCCTGTGGTGCTTACAACGTATTTTATCGATGATATTTTTATAGATGTACCATTATACCTTGTCATAGAATTCGCTCTAAGAGTTGTCGCTTTAGCCTCTAATTATGTATTTTAGCCAATTATTATGAATTTGCGCATCCTAATGGGAAAAAAGTTTTTGAGGCAATAATTAGGGTGCTTAGGGCCACTTTGGGTACTTTTGGGCACTTTTTAAATCATTATGCCTTATTTTGTAGAGTCAGTTAACACATTTTTACCTCCCCCCTGAACATCCCATTTGTTTTTTTCCCTTTTACTTCAATATGTTTTTTCCCATATCTTACTTTCTCGATATATTTCTTTTCTATAAATCACCTCTCATGTGTTATATTTTATTCATTTCTTTGTATTTAAAATATAGTATGTATTTTTTCACAAGCACTTATTGAAGATCCAAAACCGTGGAAAGGAAGGTGCCTTTCCACGATTTTTTAATTTTTTTTTGAAACCTCTAGGTTTCATCTCAATATTGACAAACTTTCATCGCAGGTACTACAAAACCGTTGAAACCTGGGGTGGCTTTTCAGGAATACCATCGCTATAAAGACGAAGTTTCATGGAAAAATCACCGTTCAACTTGCAGATTTCGTCAAAAGTGATTGGTTTTCCACAGTTTTGTGTGGAAGAAATTTCTATTCAAATTCCAGAATTCTTCGATAGAGAGACAAACATTCGTCGAAAGTGTTCCACAACTTTGTGTGGAAACAAAATTTTGTCTAGCAGTTTTTGGCCATATCTTTCGTCGTTCTAGGGACAACAAATTTGTCGATTGAGAGATGAACGTGTGGAAGAAATTTCTATTTAAATTCTAGAATTCATTGATAGAGAGACAAACGTTCATTGAACGTGTTACACAGTTTTGCGTGGAAACAAAAATTTTCCTAGCAGTTTTTGGCTATATTTTCGTCATTATAGGGATGACAAGTTTGTTGATAGAGCGACGAAATGTAGAAAATGAATTAAAAAAAATCAATTTCAAGGCCACCGTATAGAAGACATGTGGTAGCCAGTTTTTGTCTCTATATCAACGGCTTATAAAGTTCATTGTTATAGAGACGAAATAAGTGCCATGAAACATCACGGCCGTTATTGTCTCAATTGAGACGACAAAACGTGGAAATAGCAATGAAAAATCGTCACCATACAGTCTAAATATTGGTTTGAAATGCTTACCCCAATGATTCTCCTACTACAACCATAGTAAAATTATTGGGTGATAACATCTTGGTGCAGTTTTTGGGGAATAATTTCTATTATCTCCTTGGGGAAATGACATTGTTCTAGTTCTACAACTTGGTTGAGTAGCAGGTCATAGACACATGCTGTTTGTACATACTTTGGTGACTCCAATCAAAATATTTGAAAGGTGGCTCCACTGGGAAATACTAGCGGCCAGAAAAATGAACACAAGGAGCAATCATGAAGGCTAATGTTGAATCTTTCTTAGAGATTTTTTATCCAGAGAGTCTGATTCGAAGGGATAATAATATGCAAAGGTTAGTCAGAACTCTTTCCTTACCTAATAAAGGTGTAGTTTCTGTTAATGGTATATCTGAGGATTATGATGAAGAGTTTGGGCTAGCTTCCCCTAGGAATAAATCTAATTCCAACCTCTCTTAAGTGGTTTCTGATACCTCTGCATTTGAATTCTCCCACATTTCTTGGTCACCCTAGACCTCAGAGCTTCTATGAAGGTATCTCCAACACTTTCTTGACCCAAAGTGCCTCCTATTTTACATTGAAATAACTACATTAAGCTCCACTTCCAAGCTCAAACAACCTCCATCATCCAGTTTCAAAAACCCTCATGGCTATGCAATTACTCACAACACATTGATTTTTTTCTACCACACCACCTTCTATCCCTCTTGGAAACCATGCATTACCTCCAAGGATGGAAAATAGGTGTGCTCCTATACTCCTCTCTACTACTCTTCATGACCTTCCTTAGGGATACTCCCAAAGGCTCAAACAGTTTCATGGGGAGAGGGGGTATTCAGTTGAGGAACACTTGGGATGGTTTTTAGACTGGGTAGATATGGAGGAAGTAGACCATGATGATGTTAAGGTCAGACTGTTTTCCCAAACCATGGCTGGAGAAGTGAGAAAATGGTACAAAAACCTCCCAGAAAAATATATTCTGAGCTATCAATCCTTTGAATATTATTTCAAGGACAAATGGGAAGACAAGAAGAACCCTAAGCAATATTTTTCCCAATACCATTCCATTAGGAGGAGGGAGAGTGAATCAATCCAATATTTTCGTGATAGATTTATGAAGACATATAATTCCATCCCTTCCCAGTTCAAACCTCCCCCTTTGCTAGGAGATCAGACTCCTTAGCATATATGATGAAGGATTCCATGGAGGTGGAGGAAAACCTGACTGCTTATAGAAAGAAGAAAAGGAATGAGGGATAATGGAGAAGAGATGAAGGATAAAGAGGAGAGAGAAGAAAATATAAAGAACTTGAACAACCCTCTACCTCTAACTCACAAGAAGCCAGAATGGACGTGATGATGAAAACCATGGATAATTTGATGGAAAGTCTCACTGTGGATAACATACCACCTCCTAGGGAAAATGAGGAGCAAAAAATTAGAAACCAAAATGTGAGAAGACCAACCCCAGGTCCTCCAGAACAAGAAGAGAGACCAGCGAAACCCTCCAGATCCACTTGTTAGGCCCCCATTTTAGGAGAACTATGTGGAGCAATGTTATGAAGACCAAGCTAAGTACAGAATCCACCAGCTGCATACTGACTCATCCTCTATCGTTTTGACCAAAGAAGAGCATGATAATTCCTGTCAAGTAGCGAATGAGCAACTTGCTGAGGAGACAAAGGATTTTCAGAGGGGATATCACCTTGCTATCATGGATATTTAAAGACAGATTATTCTAAGGAACATAGATGTTACTATTATAAGAAATAAATAGGCAGCAAACAAAGCTTCTACAAGCAAACCAAGGAGTACTCCACCCCCCAAGGACACCTCTAAGAATGTGACAGATCCCAAATGGAAAGATAAAAAGGAATATAATCCAAGGAGCTCAGATCATGAGAAGACCTATTTAAGTATGGAGGTTGAAATTGAAAAGATAAAAATATTTGTCACTCTCATTGAATTGTTAAAAAAATTGAATATCATTCCAAAATTGCCACAGTGTTGAATTCCCTAGGAGAAGTTTTTGTAATATCAGATTCCTTGAATCTTCAAGATGATAGACCCACCATCCTATTCGGACCCCATGTAGATGAGTTCATCAATGAAGATGTTTCCCCCTTCTATGTCAGTCTGAATATTCATAATTCCATCTTACACAATGTCATTCTTGATTCAGGAGCCACCCATAATCTGATGCCCAGGATGATCATGGATAAATTGGGATTGGAAGTGACCAGACCATACAAAGGCATATTTTCCTTTGATTCCAGTTAAGTCAAGTGCCTAGGACTGATCAAATATCTAGTCATCTCTTTGGCCAAAATCCCTACCAAAACCCTGGTCATGGATGTAGTTGTAGCTGACATCCCTCCAAAGTTTGGAATGTTGTTATCAAGATATTGGGCATCCAATCTCAAAGGAACTCTTGAAATGGATATGTACTATGTCACCATCCTTGTATTTGGAGTACAAATAAGGATCTTTAGGGAGAAAAAGTTAGAATACATGGTGACCAGTGCTGAAAGGGAAAACAACCACTCCATCTATTCATTGGACACTGAGATGTGATCTTCTATTTTCTTCATAGAAGGAGGAAAAGACAATTTCAGTTCACAGAATGTTGCTTGTGTGCTTACTCAGGAAGAGCTGGAGGGAGTGTAAAATGTAAGTTTTGATGGGGAAGCATGCAGAGAAGGGGTAGGAGCTGGAGTTTGGGTGAAACCCCTAGGAGGGAGAGCTTTCAATTATTCCTACAAGCTCGCCTTCGATTGCACAAACAATGTGGCGGAATATGAGGCTATGATGTTAGCAATCCAAATCATAAATGAATTCCAAGTTAAGAGGGTGGTGATACATGGGGACTCCGAGCTAGTGATTAAACATATGCAACGTGAATATTAAGCCAAACACCCTAGGATGAGAAGCTACATGAATGTTTCCCACGATTTGATAGAGTGTTTTGAGAAATGCAGGTTTAATTTGATCCCCAAATTACCAAATTTCATGGTTTATTATTTGGCCACCTCTGTTGTTGTTTTCAAGACCCCCTTACATCCCAATAGAAAATATGAGATTGAAGTTAGGCACAGGCCCTCTATCTCGATAATGTCAAAATTTGGAAGGTCTTTGAAGATGACAAGAAAATCCAGAAGTTCCTCACTCTCATGGGGGATTTTGATGGATTGACTATTGATGAAGATAATGGGATTCTAGAGGAGGCTACTCCCACTCAAGAACCCTTGCAAAGACAAATTGTTTCTCCCAAATAAATTCCACGGGACGAGGATGTTATTCATGTTGAATGTGCTGATAGCAGAGAAAACGAGGAAGCTTGTGGGATAGAGTTGCAGGAGGCTGAGGGACAATAGATGTATCTAAACCATATTTGTGGAAAATAAATCCTCTAGCTCAAAGGTAACACTATCCCCAGAGGTTTACTTCCTTTATAAAGGCTCTTTGACTGAAATGATGTTGTTAAGGAGCCTCATCTGGTCCCAAGTTGTGAAGATGTGGAAGATGTTTGCATTGGGACAGAAGATAATCCAAAGGTTTATCAAAATATCAAGAGCCCTCTCACCCAAATCCAAACATAAGTACATTTCATTGATGAAGGAATACTCAGATGTATTTTCTTGGAGCTACAATGATCTCAAGGATTATGACACAAGTATAATCCAGCACACTATACCAATAAAAAAGGATGAGATTCCTTTTAAACAAAAGCTAAGGAGAATACACCCCAAGCTGCTTCCCTTGATGGAAAAAGAAATAAAGAAACTATTTGAGGAAAAAATAATTGTGGCCCTTATATTCTCAAGGTGGGTGGACAACTTGGTCCTAGTAAGGAAGAATAATGGAGAGATAAGGATATGCATTGATTTCAGGAATCTGAACAAAGTTTCTTTAAAAGATCATTATCCTATCCCTAATATGGATCACATTTTGCTAAGGGTAGTGGGATCCCAAAGGATATCCACCTTGGATGGCTTCTCAAGCTATAATCAGATCATGGTGCACCTAGAAGACCAAGACAAGACAAATTTCACCACACCCTAGGGAACTTTTATGTATGCAAAAATGCCATTCAGACTCATGGATGCAAGGGAAACCTTCCAACAGGCCATGGATATATATTTTGTTGATGAATAGGACAAGATATTGGTTATCTATTTATATGGCATCACTGTCTTTTCGAGGTATGATGAGGAACACGTTTCACACCTGCAGAGAATGTTTAGAAGATGCAGAAAGTTTGGCATCTCCTTGAATCCAAAGAAGTCATTGTTTTCTATGAAGGAGGGGAATCTTCTTGGGCACATAATTTCTCAGGAAGGCATCAAAATAGACCGAAAGAGAGTTGAGGAAATACATAAAGGTGAACTCCCTCGGAATAACATGGAGGTTCAGTCCTTTCTGGGAAAGGCAAATTTTCTGAAGAGGTTTATTGCTTCCTTTGCAGAGATAGTAAGGTGTATAACTAACATGATGGGGAAGGACAAAGATATCAAGTGGACACTCGAAGAAAAAAATTCCTTTGAATATATCAAGAAGGCTATCTCAGAAGCACTTGTACTTGCAATCCATGATTTCTCTAAATATTTCCCGATATTCTCATTTGCTTCAGAGCACACAGTGGTAGGCGTATTGCTACAGAAGAATCATGAAGGAAATGAGCATCACATTGCTTTCTACAACAAGACATTGAGAGATGCTACACTAAAATACAACATCCTGGATAAGAAGTCTTATGTCTGGGTGCATGCCTTAAAGGAATTCATAGTGTACATCCTTCATTCTCACATTATTTCTCATTTCCCCACCAGTACAGTAAAGGATATTCTGACTCAACCAGATCCTGAGAGACGAAGGGTAAAATGGATAGCAGTACTACTTGAATATGACTTGGAGATCAAGCCCACAAAGCTGATTAAAGGCCAGGGACTGTCCAAACTCATGGAGCAATCTAACTAAAACACTCTTAGACTACACATGATTTCTGAGTTAACAACAGAGGAAGAAAACCCTAAAGAACATCCAGATCCACATGTGACAGAACATTTCTTGTCATCCCCATGATATAATAAAATCATCTTTGTGTTACAAAATTTGCAAGCCCCACAGAGTATGGACAAAACAAGGGCCATATTTCTCAATCATAAAGCATCAAGGTTTTGCATCATCAATGGAAAATTGTATTGAAAAGAACCAGGAGGGGTTCTACTGAACTGTGTAAATGAACAGGAGGCAAAGAATATTATTGAATAATTCCATGCAGGAGAATGTGGAGGTCATTATTATTGGAAGGCCACTATGAACAAGATCATGAGGGAAGGGTTTTATTGGACCGCTATCTTTTCTGATACATAAAAAGAGGTTCCTTCCTACCATAAATGCCAGATCCTTGAAGGAAGGAGGAAACTTTTTCCATTGCCTGTGAAGCCCATACATGTTGAGACCCATTTACAACAACGAGGATTGGATTTCATTGGAGAGATAAACCCATATTCATCATGAAAACACAAGTGGATTCTCACTACCACTGATTATTTCACAAAATGGATTGAATCCATCCCAACTAGACAGGCCACTGAGACAGTGATTATGCAGTTTCTAGAAGAGCACATTTTGTCAAGGTTTGGGGTTCCTAGAAAGTTGATCACTGACAATGTCGTTGCAAATAACTCAACAAATATGGTGGAATTTTTTTTCAAGTATTACATACAGTTGGGGCATTCCACAACCTACTACCCACAGGAAAATGGGTTGGCAGAATCTTCAAATAAGAGCCTGATGAGGATCATCAAAACGTTGCTTCAGGAGAACAAGAAGGAATGGAACACAAAATTTCCTCATGCTTTGTGGGTTGATAGAATCAATGTAAATAAATCCATTGGCACTTCACCATTCCATCTGGTTTATGGCACTGAGGTAAATTTTCCTAGTTCGTTGAGTTTTCCAGTAATGAGACTGCTGCAGGAAGAAAAAACTAAAACCCATCCAACTCAGAGGAGGATGTATCAATTGATTGAAATGCAGTAACAAAGGGAGAAACTATTTGATAGAACTCAAAAATTTCAGGAGAAAATGAAAGAGATCTTTGATAGGAGGACAAAGCTTGATGATTTCTAGATGGGGGATGTAGTTTTGCTATGGGATGCACCACATGAAGAGAAAGGGAAGCATGGTAAGTTTGATCACCTGTGGAAGGGTTCTTACAAGATTTATACTTTTAGAGGGAAGAATGCCTACATACTGGAGGATATAGAGGGTGGTCTGGTATCTGGAGCTCCTGTAAATGGGTGGCTCCTAAAACACTACTTTCTGTAATGTAAGTTCAGTTCCCATGTCATTGTATTTACCATTTATTTTTTAACGTTGCATGTGTGGATAACTCTCTGACAGACTTAAATCCTGAGGTGAAGGAAGTAAGGCCCCCAAGAGGAGCCGTCAATTGGTTTTCTTTTTTATGCAAATTTAAAGTTATAGGCGCTAGAACAAATTTAGAGGTGATGGGCCTTCGAGATAGCGCAGAGTGGTGCAATTAGCTGGGGTTTTTGCAGGTATAGAGAGCCCAATGGAGAAGGAACTTGGTCTACAAGGTTCTTTTCTACCTCATAGGGAGGATAGAATCCCTGAGTTGCATCTACTGTTACCACCTATGCTAAAATTTGAATATGTTTACATATGCATCTACACTAATTCCCCCGCTAAAGCTTAAACTAGTGAAAGAAAGAGTAAGGTCTGAAAGATTTCCATATCACATGAAATTGAAGGATATTGATGGGGTTTCTACATGTTCTGAGGGGGTTTATCCATTGCTTTGAAGTGAAAATTTATTGAAAATCCTGATGTTTAGCCTCATTAATATGCCTGAATAAGAAAAATATGATCAAGGTTAAAAGATGACCAGAATGGATGGCCTTGATGCACAACGGAGAAGATCAAAGGTCGTAAATCATTTTCACCAAGGGAAAATCGGGAGCAGAAAAGCAGAAAAGATAAAGATTCAATTATGAAAGTTGCTAAACCCGACTTCCACTTTCCATAGTCCAAGATCTGACTGTCAAGGATGGCGCTGGGATAAATCAACATTCCAGGAAAGGTGGGAAGTAAAAAGGAGGAAGAAAAAGGGCGGAAGCAGAAAGGGAAAAATTTCGTTATAAAAGTTGGTAAATCTGCCTTCCGCTATTTTGCAGAAAAGAAAAAGTGGAAAGAGGAAGATATAGAATTTGGTCGTAAAAAATTTAGGATCCCACTTTTCACAATCCATAGTATCGACGGTCTGGAGATATTCCACCGAAGATCAATGACTCAGAAAGGAACATAAAGGTGGGAGCAGAAATATGATCAACTTGGATATGAAAAATTGGAAGCCCGCAACTTGATATCAGATCAACGGCTAGTAAAGTTTCTATCTAATATTGACGGTGCGGAAAGGAGAAACATGCACACGAGATAAGCAGATATCCCAATATGCGAAGCATGGTAGGGCCTGCAGCTTTCAACGACCTAGATCGAAGGTGGAATTAGATCTATAGTGGAAAATAATTCCAGTGATTCAACATGCGCAGATAAATGAACATTTGAAATATGCGGAATGTGGTAGGCTCTTAAAGTTTGAATGACGAATATTTAAAGAAGATTTTGATCAAATATTGGGAATAATTTCGCATGGTGAAGTAGCATGAAGAAAGTCAAAATGAAGATTTGCGGTAGTAGGTATGGGTTGCACTTTTAAATGGTCCAAATGAAAGCATGATTTAGATCAACGACTGAAAATGATTCCACTAATCCAGGGTGAGAGGAAGATAAGAATTAGAAAACCGTTTAAATAGAGTTAAAGGGTAAAGGAAATGGATGGTGCATATTTCATCTGGGAAAAATCAACGGTCCAAAAAAATTTCATTGGTTAAAGATGCAAGGATGAATGAAACTATTGCAGGACACTCAAAGATCCTCTGAACAGTTGTTTTCATCGAGCGATCCTAAGTCCCAGACGTCAATTTTTCCATTTTTGATCCACCACACGCATCCCAACGTGCTTTCTTGATTTGTTTTGTGATCATGGTGAATCTACTAGATTAGATTTTGTTAGGATTTTGTTTGTACGGGTTCAATTCCCATATCAAAACTAAATTTGGCTATGTTTTGAGGTTGGTCTTGGGAGCCCATGACACTATAAATGTAACCTCAATAGAGGAAGAATGGGTTCGACATTCATATTTTGAATCCTCCGTGCTTGGTTTTGTAGATCTGCAACTTTCTTGGAAATAGTAATGAAAAGTATTTCATGAGTGTCTGAGATTCATCATGGTGTTTAATGTTCATTTTGTGTTCCCTTGTATTCTTCATTTCTATGTTTGTGTATTTTCTGCTAATGGGTTTCTAGTTCAATGCAAGGAATTCATTCTTTGTTTAGCACTCCCTGCATTAGATAACGTGTTCGTTACATGTGTATAATAAATGTCTTGTAATTCATCCTCTGTTAGATGATCCATTTCAGTTATTATCCTTTTCTATTGCTTCTGCTAAATGTGTTTCAGGAGATTCATCCACAGACTCGGTGCCTCCTATCTCATTGAGCTTCTTCTCATTGCCCCCTACCATCTCTCAAAGATATTTTGCTCAATATTAACACTTATTTTTCCTCATATTACGAAGGTTATCACTTGTCATTATTTGTTGTAAGTCCTTGAATGTTTTAGGTTTTGAATCCATTTCCCAATGGTATTTAATATATATTTGACTTACACTCTTTAAAATCCAAATCAAGGAGGATTGTGTGCAACTGAATGACTTTTAAAATGGTAAATTAATAACCATATAACTCCTTTTTTTCTTTGTCGAAGGTATAAAAGGTGACTAAAACTACGAATGATAACAGTTTTAGAAAGTAGTCATAATATAGTTGGATTGAGGTAAGAGAAGGAGATAATACATTTATTGTGGAGTAACACACAAGTCACACTTGCAAACAGATGAGAAACAAAAACATTTTACCATGAAGTGCATTGCAATTAACATTGTCTTTACATGGTGGAAAGGATAAACATACCAATGATTTTTTTTCATGTAAATTGCACCCCTATCATAACCAAGGTATAACAATCTGATCCAGATCATAAATTGGCAGAAACACAAAGAAATGGTTGGGAGGTGGTTATATGGATATATGCATATTAAACTCTTTCTCTGAGTATGGAAATCATATTGGCCAAAGTACAGGAACGTTATTGTCTGGGCCATTAATAATTTCTTGATATCTCCAATCTGGGTTGTTATTGTGGAAGATAGACAACGTTTATCAAATGGCTATAATATTGGCGGGGATTTCATTTTATGAGCAATTTGTAGATTAGGTTCTTCCTTCACGTCAATTCTATGGAAAGACTACCCAATTCCAATCCTTCCTGTGAACCCCTCTGCTATAGATGGAGTTGGGTAGTTTACTGTAGGACCTGATTGAAGCAAGGGAATTATAGAGAAATGTTCTTCTTGTATTCATCGAAATGTGAAATATGCAATGACAATTGAAGTTTAAATACGATCAATCAACAATGTTCTTTAACAAATCATAAGTAGGGAGCATCACATGTATTATCAACCATAAAGGAACCACCCAAGTGAGAGTGAGAAGGTTGTTCCTCATACAAACCAAAATCAAGAAGTTTAACCCCTCTTCACACTCATCAAACGATATATGTAGATAAGGAAAAACAATGGCACAAGGACCAAATCATGGCTAGAAAATATATATGTGTGTGTGTGTGTGTGTGTAGATGTGCCCTATGGAGACTGATTTTTTTTTTTTTTAATGAGCAATAAATATATAGATTACACGGTTGATCGAGATGATGTTTTTTTTGGAGGTTTATTTACCAATGGAATAATAATAATCTAAGTCTCAGCGAATGGAATAACAACACCCTCATGAAATTACTACATAGTTAACTTGGATTGTTCAAAAAGGCATCAATTGATGTATGATGTTGGAGTATGGGTACAACCGCATGTTATAACCGTTGTACCTTTGGGAATATAAAAAAGTGGGCTAATCATCACTCCTTATAATAGGGCCTTGTGCTTGGTTTCAAATGTTCATCAAAATCTGTAGGTTTTGGTGTAATGACAAACCTTACATGGTATCGAAGCTAAGGTTTTAGGTTGAAAAAATCAATGTGGAGTGAAGATGGAATAAGGGAGGATTTAAGAACCAGTGTTGCTATGGTGATTTATATTCTTCTTCCTTTCGCATTTAAAAGATAAACCCAAACATAAAAGTTTATTATTATTATTTTATATATATATAATAAAATCTACTTCCATTGGTACTATTAGAGGAAATTTGGGGTCTAAAACAGGCCTTATAAGAAAAAGAGTGAACAATAAGTTATTGTGAGTTGGAATTCAAGAACCAATAGAATTTCAATAAAATGAGTCAACCATAATGGTTGAATTGACATATTTGTCATAAAAAAAACTACTTTTTGTTTTTATTTTAAACATATCTCCATGTGTTTTTACTCAAGTTTCAAGTGGGGGGCTTGTTGGATGCGGAATTATTTTCTGTGTCCAACGAGTAGCCACACTACATAATTTTGATGGATCCTGCTACCACAAAAACAAGAAATACGTAGAAAAACGTGATGATGAGTGGGAGGGCTCGTTGGATGCGAAATTAAATTCCGCGTCCAACGAGTACCCAAACTGCATACTTCTAATGGACCCTGCTATCACAAAAACAAGAAATGCGTGGAAAACATGATGATGATGTCATCATCACATTTTTCCATGTATTTCTTGCTTTTGTCGTAGTAGGGTCCATCAAGAGTATGCAGTGTGGGTACTCATTGGACGCGGAATTTAATTCTGCATCCAATGAGCCCTCCCGCTCGAAACTTGAGTAAAACAATAGGGATATATGTTCAAAATACAAACACAAAAAGTAATTTTTTCTTTCTTCCTACAAAATTAATAAATATTATTTTATTATTTTCCTTAGGAGGCCTATTTTAGACCTCTAATTAGTAACAATCCATAAGACATACTCAGGCATCTCTGTTTGAGTCTTCCTTCCCCAAAACCTAAGGAAAAAAACCCTAAAACTCATTCAAGAAGAAGAACTTGCATATGAAACCGTGCAGAACTTGCAACGTTCACCCATAACTAAGTACAAGATATGGGATAGGGTTACATTTGAGCAGTTAGTTGCAGCGAGTCTTGAATGTTAATCAAATATTAATCAAATGTATTTATAGGATTACATCATAGAAAAACCATCAGTAAATATAATGGGTCGGAGAATACTATGGGTCACTAAGTAATTAATGCAATATTGATAGTGGTCCGTTGAGATTACAATTATTAACACACTCCCTTAACCTCAACTGGGACAATAATTTCAACACTATCAATGCAAAAAGATGCCTACTGGTCTATGTCTCAGTTGGGCTTACATTTCATTCAAAATACTTCAGCTTTACTTTCTTCCTTGAAGTGTACTTGGAATTTAGGTTTCTTTGTCTTCTGGATCTTGATGCTAAGTAGTTGTTCTTCTTCAGCTTCTGGAACATAGTGCAAGTCTTATTCTTTTGTTTCAACATGGTCTTTCATGTTGTCATCTTTACCTCCACATTGAAATTTTTTGTCAGAAAAATATGAATATATTTCAGCTTTTCATCTTGGAGAGCATTCACATCTTGGTGTTTCTCATCAATGGAAGCTACATCATCATTCTATTTGACTTCTTCATCTGCATGTTCCCACTTTGCATCCTTCATTTCTTCTTAAAAAATTGTGGGCTGAGAAGAACAGATCATACTGTAGATGCTCATTACTAATAGAAGTTTGATCATAGATATCCCTCAAACTTCTGGTTTTCTTGTTTCGGGGTGTACTGTTTGTCACTATTTTTTTTGTTCTGCTATCAACTAGTTGTCATTCATTTTGAGCAACTATTGCAGCTTCTATCTTGCTACCAACTGTGTCTTTCTCAGAGAGACTATAACTCACATCACTGAGTACTTCTACATTGATTGTTTTGTTTTCAATGTCAAACATCACTGGATTAACATTGGCTCTCACATAAACATAGTCTTCTTGACTGTATTCCACTTCACTGTTGGATTCCTGGTGCTTTGCATGACTTGCAAAGTCATATTCTACAACCAACTCTTCACTAAATACTTCTTTTAGTATTTTCCATGTTCTTTTTGGAGTATCATCTTCTACAATATAATGAAATAACAAATAGTTTGTATTGTCTTGTATGAGACATAAGGAAATAACTTTCCTTCTTTCTTTTTGGAACTCCGTCAAAGCTTTAAATGAATATGGATCTCTAAGATCTTCTTCAACTATGAAATTCCACATATCTTGTAATTTAAACAAAGTACTCACTTTGAATTCCCATACATCATACTCATCTCCATGAAAGGTCTTCCATAAACCTTTTGGTGTTAAGAGATTTCTTACCTACTCAATCTCTTATGGTAGTGCTTCTGGTAGCTCCATCTTCAATTTTCTTTGATCTTCCAATATTTTTGGCTCGATCACAACCTCCAATAAGATCGAATCTATGTGTGTGTGTGCTTTATACTTTATGAAAAGGCTTACCCATAAACAAAAAGAAATGAATCAGGCCATTGGATCTGATACCATGTTAAAGATTAAAGAAGAAACAAAATGGGAATATTGATTGCATGGGCAATGGAATTACCTTCTCAATATTAATCAAATGTATTTGTAGAATTACATAACAACAAAACCATTATTAAATACAATCGGTCAGAGAATATCACAAGTCACTAATTTTGCCTAATGTGACCAACACAAATACTCAACTAACTAACTAATTAATTCCGTAATGATAGCGGTCCATTGAGATTACAATTCTTAACATTAAATAATGACCAGCAATAAAAAGTAGGCCAAAATAAGATTTAATAGTAAAACTTATTCACCACAGTATTGCATGAAACTAGAATACAATGCCATATTTTATCTTTTCGAAAAGGTTATCAATGTGGAATAAAGCGCCTAAAGAGAAAGACATGAATTCTCACCTAGAAAGGTTGTAAATGAAACCGTCATAGTTGTCATTTATTCAAATTATTCCACTCAGATTTTTCATGTTCTAGAAAATTGGTGGGTATTTCAAACCTCTCTGGTTGTTGTCGCTTGCATAGGGTAAACATCAAATTCTCAAGAAAAATGAAGAGAATCATTTGGGTATGCCAAAAATTGAAGTAAATAAGCTTGGAGAAGGTCTGAATTAACAGAATCAAGGTGTTGGTCTGCATTAACAAATTTTCCATGACTCAATTAACATTTAGCAATGGCCATGTTTGTCCTTGATATTCCAAAACCAGTTGAAGCTGGAATTGCAGCGGCCATGGCGATGATAAATGTTACCGATGGTCTACATGGGGTTTTAGTTTACATGAACATTTCATAATCAAATAATTTGCAACTATGACACTATTATGACAATATTACTGTCCATACTCCACAATCCACAAACCTAAATCAAAGAAAATACCATTAATCAATGTAGGATTGGGTGGAGGGATCTTAAGGTCAAATGATGAATCTCTCTCTCTCTCTCTCTCTCTCTCTCTCTCTCTATATATATATATATATATATATATATATATATATATATATATANTATTAACAACCATATTAATAAGATTAATATGTTTTGAATGAGAGACATATATTCGACACATCGATAATGCTTTTTTTCCCAAATAATGTATCTATCTAAGAGTTAATCTAATATAACAACCACTTAATTTGTAATTGTTAAGCTCATCGTTTAAGTTAAGCTCATACTTGTATCATCATTGGATTTAACCTAATAGTTATATCTAACATTAATTTAAAAGTTAATGTAAAGATATTGCAATTCATATAACACCTTTAATTCATCTCGACTCCTATCTTCCAAATGGAGTTAGAATTAGCCTTTTTTACATTAACTCAACTCCCAACTGCCAGATGGAGTTTGAGTGTCAAATCATTGCACATTACCATGCCACTAAGTACATCTATCACATGAGTTTAGAGGAATTTATTAGGATTTTAGAGGAGTTTATTAGGAGTTTGACTGTCATACGTAGTGCACATTACTTCAACTCATAACTGTAAAATGCAGTTTGAATAAACCTTATGCAAATTAGCTCAACTTCTAGTTGCTAGATGGAGTTCCACTGTCACATGAACTACACATTACCATGCCATTAAGTTCAGTTATCACATGAGCTATTTTTTATTATTTTTTCCCAACTACCACAAATTGCAGTTATCACCCATAGAGCCAATCTAGATAGTACACTTGTATCATTCTTGACCATAGATGAAAAATCATAGATGGTAGTCCACCCTAAAATTCTAAGATACATACGCCTTCTGATGTAAAAATATTTAGGCAGTGAAACTAAAATAGAAGAAAACAAATAAATAAATAAGTAAAAATGTCTTAGGAAATAAGAAAAATTCATAATAAATTACCAGCCCCAAAATGTATCCTAAGTAAGAAATGAATTAAAAAATGTATTAAGATTTAATTAGCATCACTAATTAGTCAAAGGCTTATTTCACTGATTGTTTTTTCCAGTTGGAAATGAACTAATGCAGAGTTTGTCACACAACTTGATGTTGTGTTAACTGAAAATTTTCAAATCTTTGAAAGCAGGTAATAATGGAAAACTCCCTCCTATTTTCATATTCTTCGATTTCGCACAAAATATTCGAGGAGAGCCTTCCCGCGGAGTACCTCTAGTTGAGAGGGAAGGTCACGATCTGCATGTTTACTGAATCTATCCTAGATGAACAAATTCAGTGAACCTAAAAACAACTAGGTGTATGATAAGATCCAATCACCAGGTAAGAATAATATTCCCTTTTTTGTGCCCTAGGTTATATACTTTCATAAACGTATTTTGTTTCAGACCTGATTCTAATAGAGGAACTTTTTTTTCCTTTGTAAATAATAGAGAGTGAAGCCTTATATTAATTAATAGCACACACAATTACATCGAGCACAACCAACACTTTTGATGTGAAAAGGTGAATTGAAATTTCAGGCCTCTTCTAAGACCTGTTAAATTGATTTTCTAATTTTTGTTGTGCAATTTTTGTTTATAAGAAGGCTATAAAGTTGACTTCAAAAAATTGACTAAGTATAAATTCTTCTTAATATGCCTAAGGGGCCTCTATAAAATACATGTCATCTTCTATATTTAATGAATCAAATGACTCTAAGGATATAGACATCTATATTGATGTCTTGTGCATCAAACAATATGATTGTTTGTTCAAGACAGTCTCTGAAGATGAAGTTATTAGTCCGCCAAAAGTGTTTTCTGGCATGATTTGCATTGTTTCAGTTCTGGTAAATATGACTAAGTCGCCTTAGTAAAATTCCTGCCATATTTTGTAGGATACTGATAACAATTACATGAGACCATCATATTTTATCTTGTTGATGTTTCCATCCAACCATGGTCTCATTTCCCCTTTGAATAAAAAGTTACAGGTCTACCAAAATGAGGTTTCAGACTGTATTGAGAAATTTGTTGAAAATTGACTATATTGAAAAATTGGTCTAAGTTGACTCAGTAAAATGCCCACCATATTTTGTAGGAAACTAATAAAAATAATCTGAGACCATGAGGATGTATCTTGTTTATGTGTGCATATTACCATGGTATTATTTCTCCTAAAAGGTTCTTGAAGACAAAGTTATAGGTCTGCCAAAACAGGGTTCCAAGTTGTTTTGCACCAGTTCATGAAAAGGCCCATTTTCATAATGAAGAGATGCATTGGTGAAAAGGTTTTAATGAAGAGACACAATGATGAAAATACACAATGGTTCAAAGACATGATGGAAAGAGTATTTAAATAGAATTTTGAAGTGGAAAAAAGATGTCCCATGAATCAAAATCAATGTAACACCAAGAGAAGACAGAGACCAATGAAGTGAAGAATAATCAGTAACATAATTGGAGAAAAATATCAAATTAAGGAGGTAGGGTGGTACTAGGGCAGGCTATATTCCTGCAAGGGGTTCATAGGCTCCCTCCAATAGTAGCTAGTAAATAGGGTTTCAAAGCATCCTTTTAGTTGTAGCTGATAAACAAGGGGGTCGTAGGCTCCCTTGAGTAGTAGCTAGTAAATAGGGCGTCTAAGCATCCTTTTAGTTGTAGTTGATAAACCAGGGGGTTGTAGCCTCCTTCTAGTAGTTGCTGGTAAATAGGGTGTGTAATCATCTCGTTAGTTGTAGTTGACAAAACAGGGTGTTGTTGCATCATTTAGTGTAGCTTAGAAACTTGGGGATCGATATCTCTATCAAGTTGTAGTTTGGAAAAAAAATTGTAAATATAATTTTGTAGTTACAGAAAGTGTTTGTGGTTTTCCTAATTTGGATTCCAAGATAAATATTGTGTTCTTTGTATATTGTTGATTTGGTGTGTTAATGAAGTGAAGAATAATCAGTAACATAATTGGAGAAAAAGATCAAATTGAGGAGGTAGGGTGGTACTAGGGTGGGCTATATTCCTGTAAGGGGTTCATAGGCTCCCTCCAATAGTAGCTAGTAAATAGGGTGTCAAAGCATCCTTTTAGTTGTAGCTGATAAACAAGGGGGTCGTAGGCTCCCTTGAGTAGTAGCTAGTAAATAGGGTGTCCAAGCATCCTTTTAGTTGTAGTTGATAAACCACGGGGTCGTAGCCTCCTTTCAGTAGTTGCTGGTAAATAGGGTGTGTAATCATCTCGTCAATTGTAGCTGACAAAATAGGGTGTTGTTGCATCATTTAGTTGTAGCTTAGAAACTTGGGGATCGATATCTCCATCAAGTTGTAGTTTGGAAAAAAAATTGTAAATATAATTTTGCAGTTACAGAAAGTGTTTGTGGTTTTCCCAATTTGGATTCCATGATAAATATTGTATTCTTTGTATATTGTTGATCTGGTGTGTTAATGAATAATTTAAAAGTGGTTTTGATTATTAAAAGTTATCAATATTGATTCACCCCTCCTCTTAGTATTGTCCAATATTCCAACAATTGGTATTAGAGCAGGATCCTTAACTACAGTATAAACCACTATAAGGAAGATCTTAATTAAAACCACCATGGATGAACAGGAAGATATTGCTTACAATAGAGCTCCAGTACTTAATGAAGAAAAATATGCATTATGGAGAATAAGAATTAGAGTGTACTTACAACCATTAGGTTGGGATGTATGGATTTCGGTAATATCTTATTATATCCAACCAAAAAGAATAAGGACTACATATAAAAAAGAGTCCAACAAAAATAACTCAAGGGAAATGGATTCCATACTAGATGGATACCTCAAGCTATCAAAGAAAATATAGGAAAATGTATCTTAGCTAACGAACTCTAGGTCAAATTGGAGAAGCTTTATTTAGTTGAAGAGATAGCATAAGAAAACCCTACTATTCTCAAAGATGAAGGATATACAGAGGATGAAGAAGACATTGATTTTGTAGAAGAACTAAATAGTGTTGTTGAGGAACTTGGAAAATTTAGAAAACGGAACAAATATTTGAAAGAATAATTGTCAAAATACTAGGAAGTGAAGGAGTGAAAATAAGAGGAAGCCAAGACCCTCCAAGAAGAGCTACACAATTCAAGACAACAAGTAATGGCTAACATGAAAGAGGTCGAGATATTAAAACAAGAAGTTGCAAAAATCAAGAGAGAAGTAGAGAGGCTAAAAGATCAACGAACTATTAATGAGAATTTCAAGGAAAGTACTGAAGCACTTAATAAATCCTCAGCTTACAAAGATCCCCTATGAATAAAATAGGTCTTAGGTATGATAAAGAACATGCCATTAAAGGATCAAGCTCCATCACTCAAGAAAAGGTTGAAAATTTTGAATGTTGGGATGATGCTTCAAACAATATACCCATGTAGCAGAAGAATCACAAGAAAATGAATTCCAATAATCAGAAATTTTCTCATCCTCCTAAGATGAGAAATTTCAGAAGACGTGCAAATGAAAATAGTCATTACAAGAAGAAAAAACAGATGTTCTCCAAATATAAAAGAAACTTTTGTGGATATTGTCATTACTGTCAAAAGTTTAGTCACAGGGTTGCTGATTGTAGAATCAAAGAAGAAGATCAAAGTCTAAAAAGGAAACAAGATACTAACATCTCAAATGGTGAAAGAATTATTACATGTTTCATATGTCACAATGATGGACACTTTGCAAAAAAATGCAAGAACAGTACATGCATATTGCCTAAGGGAAACCAAGAAAATGTATGGTAGATGAAACCCAAAAGATAAATAAATAGAATACCAGTAAGCAGAGTACCTCATGGAAAGATGTGGAGAAGAAAGGAAGGCTACAAACATTCAGAAGAAAAAAATATTCCAAGCATCAATGAAGTTTCCAAAGATTATGTTGAGCATAATAGTGCTATAAATAAGAATGATATCCATTATGATGGAAAGCAAGATGAAGATGTAAAAAAAATACAACGATGGAGATGAAGGTGACGAAGAAGATAGTGATGATGGTGGAATTGAAGAAGAATGTTTTTTATAAGGTCTCTCATAAACTAAAGAGAAACCTAAATTTAGCATCATAAGGGGAGGAACAATGATAGGGGGAGTCTATAAACTTATCATCCATGTTCTCATTAAAAGACACAAGAAGGTAAGTGATGATGTTAACTAGATTATCATAATGCAATGGTCAGTACCAAGTCCAGTTAACAAGAGAAAAGAGAAGAAAGTGAAGATGAGGAATCTCCAAGACCTGATACAAGAGTTGCATTTAGAAGGATACAAAATAATAATCCTAAAACACAAAACATAGGTGACAAATATGTTCGATCAAATAGAAGAAGGAAACTAATGTTTAAATGAACAAAGCCTTGCTATCAGTGGTGGAACTTAAGAACCTCACATAATCATGCAAAGATGATAATCTAATCAAGGAAATGAATGAAGAGTTGGATCAATTTGAGAAGAATCAAACTTGGGAACATGTCCCAAGACCTAAAAGAATTGTAGCATGCAAAAAAAATTGTAAAAACAATTTTGTAGTTATAGAAAGTGTTTGTGGTTTTCCAAATTGGGATTCCATGATAAATATTGTGTTCTTTGTATCTTGTTGATCCTATGTGTTAATGATTAAGTTAAAAGTGGTTTTAATTGTTAAAATTTATCAATACTGATTCACCCACCCCCCCCCCCCCCCCCCCCACAAGTATTGTCCAATATTCCAACAGTGGTTGGGTTCTAGAAAGTATCCAACATGGCCTTGACTTGTGTCATGTTGTTTAAATGTTGGAAAGAAATAGAATCACCCACCTTAGTTCAATCCCATATTATGTGAAAAGGATTTGATCAACATTCTCTCTCTCCTCATGGACTCATTGCAGCCTTCCCTATTGAATGGGGTGGTAAAACAGTCACAATGGATTTTGAGGTAGTAGATGCGCCTATAGATTACAATTTTATATTAGGAAATAGTTGGATACATGCAATTATGGATATAGTTTCTTTAGAGTCCTAAGTTATTTGGTTTCCTAATAGGGGATGATTGTCATGATTGACCAATTAGATTACTACATTCTTGAAACTGTTGTCCAACTGAATATTCCTTTTATTCGGGATGCTCTAAATGAGGTTTAGGACATGGGGGTAGGATCGTTCAAAGATGATTCCCTCATGGTAAAATTTATGATCCTTCCACCCTTATCTATTGTAGAAGTGTCATACCAAGTTGTTGAAATGGCTTCGGCATATTTGGATCAAAATATTCCCTTAGAGGAGGAATATGATCCAGTTACTTGTCCCGTTTTGGTTGTGAGCTCTCCCAACTTAGTTGATTTATTAGATGGAGTTTTATCATTAGATTAAACTATCCTTGAAGTCATAAATATTTGGTTTTACCCACCTAAGGACATATTTTGTGGGGCCACTAGGAGCATACTTGGTTTAAATCCACCCAAGTATAGGAGCATCCTTTGTATGTTCCTCAATCTTATCAGGTATATTTGGAAGCATGCATAGAGGTTTAGGTTATCCCTTTGTAAATATGCATTTGAACCTTTCACAACCAAAACTTTCCATAGGTTCAAACCTGTTGGAAACTGGTGGGTTGGTCCATCATAGTTGTATTTTCCACCATTCCGACAGAAGATTTTACTGAACATGGGACACCCTAGTTAGCACCCCATTTCCATTTTGGTACCCATGTTGAGTTATTCTCATAGGTCTGGGAGCCCAATTAGTCCCATCGTGACCTAGAATTTGAGACCACATACTTCTCTTCCATATAGTTTTGACCATTTCCTTATGGGATCCCTTTTTCGTGTCAGTTTACATAAGCATGTGTTAAAATATCTGCATGGACATTTATGCTCACTGCTTTTGTGCTTATTACGTATGTTGTGTATCTTCCTTTGAATCATTTTTTTCTCAATGCACTTATAGACCATTTCTTATGTTTAAGTTGACCTATACATATGAGAACTATTTGATTCAGGTAGTTGATATACCATGACGCACTTTGATTTATGATATTGGTTTTTTTCATAAAAATTAGGATGAATTAAACCACATTCCCCCTTTCCTACTTGGACATCATACCAAATTGGATAACTGCATTTACTTGGTTGTATTTCGTCGCCCGTTGACACATAATCCTTCTTTAAATAGACAACCCATGGAGGGAACATCCATAAGAGTATGCACAACTAGCTCTACCCTTGTTTACAATATGTATATTTTCTTTGGTCTAACCCATGCTCTTGAAAAATAGAGTATGTCCATGTAACACTCGTTCCCTCCCTTGTACTATAACATTATTTATTCTTTTTTTGAGATAATAAATGAAAAAGTACTAAAAATTTAAAAACACAACAATCCAAAAAATGGGGAGACTTGAATCGTGTCATATTGAATATTTGAAACATAGGAAATAGTCAGTCCTAGTATCCCTTGAAAACGACACATAATTTTGTACCCACTTCCAGTACACCAATTAAATTTACAAAAAGAAATTGTACGAGCAGTAATTTGAGCAGATCTCCACCAATGGGTTATCCTTCCCGTCATCTATGGATCCTTTCATTAATGAATCTAGAATTGGCAGATTTCATGGTGGTTATTTACTTGATTCTTATGTTTTCAAGTGTCCATTTTGCATCGTTTTATGTGTTCAAGGGAAGTCAAACGAGTGTCGACCATTCCTCAAATATTCCTAACCAATCATGTCGGTCTTCCTTATGTCAATATATAGTGTTGGATATCATATATCTACCAAATTATATCAGCCTATTATTCTTAGTTTTGTGTCAGTCGATGTGGGATGCATTAATTCACTCCTTCTGACAGATCTATTCATATCGACACCAAATCATCATCTAGGAAATGGATCTAGGAACCCTAGTGAGTACCTTGGATATTGCAATCATTAGTGGTAGGTTTCCTCACAAATGATAGTGGGTATACATCAATAACCCCTGATTGTTTGACTCTACAAGTGTTTGACATCAAATAATATGATTCTCACTTGTTAGTTTGTACTCAAGTACCTTGGAGTCCATCATCATTAATGGTGGGTATCCTCGCATATGTTAATGTTATTAATCAATGATAAGTAATTAGATGGTGTCTTATTATGCTCAACATCAGCTCATATATTTGCATGATATATAATCGTACTATCCTTGGTTTTTATTAAAGACCTTGGTAAAGATAGTTTTATTACTCATCGATGCATTACCCGAGTTGTGCAATGATTGAATATCTATGTCAAATTACCATGAAGACTTGGATATTTTGCACTAATAAAAGTGCATATATACATTTTTGTAATATTTTCTTTCAAAATGGATCTAGTGTGTATTTTTCGTGGCCATTTTTGTTTACTTGAGCATGAGTATACCTTCCTTAGGAAGATATTGTATATTTGGGAAATTTTTTTGTTTTACTTGCAGATGTTTCTGCAACTTCTGTGCTTATAAACTAAATCCTTTACTATCCTTCCTTGATCTCTAAAGAGTATCAATACAAATATTATCAGTGTGAATAATATCATAATGAAATCAATGTATTTGGCATTCAACATAGCTTCAGACCTCACACATTAGGGGGCATCTGTTAACAATAAAATTAACACCCTTAAGAATGATGGTTTGAAAACATATCTTTATTTTCTACTGCAACATGAAGATCAGATTTGGAACAAATTGAGATATTTGATCTCTCATCAAACCACTGCTTCCGCAAGGGAATAAGTGTGAGATGACAAAGGTTTCTCTAAAGAATTTAAGATCATTACTACATAATATCCGAAACCCAGTTTCCACAACTCCTAGAGTGGAAAGAATACATGTCATATGTATTAATTGTCCTAAAATCTTGGAAATTCAAGTGAAATTCCTGAAAAACTAAGGAAACAGGGTATTTTGATGAAAATAATCAAAATTCATAAGAAATTTTAATCCCACGTTCATTGTTAGTAATTGGGTACACAAATCCCAATGTTATATAAGAAAGGCATATGAGCTAAACTAAAATATAGAAAAATGAAAGAAAAGGCATGTTGAAGGATTTGAAGGATAGAAGAATTATTTTCCACATCAAGCTCTTGGTGATCAATTGCATGGATGGAGAAGGATAGTTTAAACCAAAGGAGGAAGGATTCACCTCCACAATTGGATTGTAAGCACTTTATTCTTATTTTCAATATGATGCAATTCTAGTTTCCCCCCAATTTTGAGTTTGAATATATGTGTTAAATATAGTTTTGAATTCATTTGGTACAAAGATTTCAAGTTTTCATTTTTTTTAAAGTTCATAGACGTAGTGCTAGAAGTAAGGACCTAGAAAGAAAGCTGAAAATGGAGGCATAAAGGCCATGGATTCCCAAGAAAGGGGATATTATTCGAGTGGAATGATTCAAGAGGTTATTTCCTTTCTTCATACCCTGTCTACTCTTTGAAAATGCTTACAAATATCAAGAAACTTTTATTTTGTTGCATGTATTTTTGTCGAATAGATCTCACCACCCTATAGTAAAGGATAGAGACTGTTGTAGACAAGTCCCTGCTACAATATATACCAATAAATGTGCAAATCCCCAATGATGGCAAGGGACACACCAACTAAGCATATGAAAAGCGAATATCTCTCCAAGATGTATAATCAAAGTGAAAAAATGTAAAATGGAGCACTCAACCAGATTTTATTAATTTATGCAGGATATTTCCTTCCTTCTAGGGCTTGCCTTATTGGAAATTCGAACCACAGATGAGTTTTAGGCTTCTTTGGTAAGTTTCCATTGCATAGGACCAAATTTCCTCCATGATTGCACCCTCATTGATTAAAATTAGGATCTACAATTTTCCTAAGTTATTTGACTTGATTTCTTGCTTCTACTATTCTTTCCTGAGACTTGTCTTAAAAAATATGGAGACATCCTTCCTTTTTGAGTTTTTGTTGTTTTCCCATTTTTCTTCTTTTGGATACTTTTATTGCTTTTAACTTCTTTCCTTCCAAATTTTCCTAAGGGATACAACTCATCTACCTTATCCTCTTCCTATGCACCCTCTAAATCCACCTAAGTCATTTATAACTCCTCCACAATTATTACTAATATTAAATATTACAAAATTGTGTCCATCATCCTTTCATGATGATTTTACATAAAATGACTAAGGCCAAAATTTAACTCCTTATTAATTAATTTAATTTTCCACTAGAACCCATGGGAATTGAATGGGTTAGTGGAGTGATAACAGTGCTACCAAAATGGGGACATTACAGTCCTCCCCTCCCAAATTTTATTTGTCCTCAACGAAATGAATAACATGTTAATCCATCATAAGGTTCTCTAATGAGGAATATTAACCAATGCTACACATAGATGTAATCTTGGAAATCATGGCTATCTCACTATATAATTCTAACAACTAAAGTTTTGTACCAATGCCATAAAATATACTCGTACCAAGAAATTCCAATGTCCCGTTGATTTTACTGCACTCGAACAAACATAAATGACATCTAAGACAATCCATCATGCCAATGAATTACTATATCCCACTATCTCAGCTACATCCTCCCAAACATCAATGGTGTTTGAATGAAACCATCAATGTGTGGATCCTATGGTCTCTACTACATACCATCCATCATCAATGCTGCTTGTGACAATTCATCACTCCATATTCTGAGGTCCATTGATGAATTCAACTTGAACAATTTCAAGAAAGGACTCCACACACGAAAGTGAGATCCATACTAGTTCCAATCATACCAACTCGCGGGGAAAGGTCCTCAAAGCCTTGAGCATTCATGTTTAACTCTCAAATAAATGAAGTGAAACCTTTAAGAGTTCCATAGGGCAATCACTAGTACAAAATGAGAAATTAATGACTAAAATCAGGCTATAAACGACTATTTTTGAGTCGGTGACTAATAGTAGCTAATTTCCACTATCTTATAGCTAGTCGTATTTCACTTAGTCATTAATAGCTTGACTTATTAGTCATTGATTTAGTCATTGATAGTAAATGATTTAGTCATTCATAGTCAATGATTTAGTCACTGATTGCAACAATTAATGACTAAATATACGACTAAATAAACTACTAAATGATAACATATTAATGACTAAGCTAAATACGACTAAGATACGGAAAATTAGCTACTAATAGTCGTATATATGCGAACTTAGTCATTTTTGTAGTCACAAATTTATGACAGGCCACGAAGGAATCAAACCACCAAGCTCCTACCTATAATTAGGCAGGCACCCTACCATTGAGCTAGAACCCTTTAAGAATTTGTTATTGCTTGAGAATGATGATATTTAAACAAATTTATGATAGATAGCAATCTACAAACTACATAATTATTACTAATACAACTTACCAGTAACTAGTATTTATGATAAAATAATTCCTGAGAGATATGTACAATTTTCCTATCTGGCATATCCAGTCATGTTACCAGAGAGAACGGAATACCTCTGTGATGGATGTGATACCAATTAAGCCAACCAATTTATGGAATATCTCTTTGGATTTACTGTTTCAAATAATAAATAGATCATGTCACAATGGATACCTCCATGGGTAGACAATTACACAACTCCATCATGTACTAAAGAAAACACATTTTGATGACTACTCACAACTTTAGAAAAGGTAGGAAAAACCAACGATAAAATGTGAAAGTGAGTTTCCTATAAATCCTCTTACTGGAGTAACCCAAGAATGTAAAAAAACTACCAGGAAAATCCATTTTATAGAAAATAGTATTCAACCTATCAACAAAAACAAATCTAACCTTCCATTTATACATTTTTTGGAGCACATGTGGTTCACAAACAGCTTTAGCATCATCTATGCTGCCACCTTCTTTAAGTTTTTTCAAAGCTGACTTGACAGCCTAGGGAAAAAATTTAAAGCTAGTTATCAAAAAATTGAAGGTATAATGCATTTAATCAGAAAATATTGATACTTACCACCCATATGGACAGACTTGCTATGTTCAAAGTATAAATAGACATACCTCAATTGATCCCTCAACCTTTCCTTGAGTAATAGTTTTATCCATAGTCCTCATGCTATAATTCTTATGTGTCAAAGGCACTTGGTGCTTTTCACACACATCATCTAAACTAATGCCAGTTGTTGCTCTCTCAATTATAGCCAAGACCCTATATCACAAAATGGAATCTTGCTAAGAACCACTATAAAGAGTTAATTTAATAAAGCAACTTTGCACAACAAAAAAATTCACACAAATAATAGCTAGAAATAAATACTAAATAAATGCTCAGAACAATCACTAAAATCCACTAAGTCAATAATAGTAAGGCCAGTCATCATTCAGATTCATTCATTCCACTTCAGTTCATTGAGAGGCAGAATCTTAAAAAAAAAAACTAAGAATAACGAATTAGTTAAGTATGAACTCCATAAGCCAAGAAGCAATAACTCCCCCCTTTTCTTGGAGAGTTAAGGTACTATTTGTGTGAATAAATGAATTGGTTGCAGTTCAAATGTGGATTCAAAATATCAAAATTTGCCTCCGAATTTTTGTCTCGTTGTGCCATAAGTATTGTTCTCCTCCTCACTAAGGAAAAAAAGGGTTGAAATTTTGCATGACGCATTGATCCACCTTGGTAGGCGAGACTTCCCAGCCACTTAGATTATGAGCATGCTGAAGACTAGTAAGCATTAGTGTTATATATTACACATTCCATTAGTGTGATTCATTATACCAAATACGTAACATTACAGAAAGGCCCTTTTAGTAGAGAGTAAGCTAAGCTTTTTGTATGATTACAACTCTAATGAAAGTAATTAAATGGTTATAATACTATGCTTATTAGGCTAATAGTGACACATCGTGCATATTCAGATCTTACTTGTGACATAATCTTGTAAGCTTATGATATTATAATACTGTAACATAGGGAATCATATTAACCTGGAACTTAATGATACTGAGACATGTGAATTCAATGCTTGTATAACTAGGATTTATGTGCTTACTTGATATGGTGTTCATACTAAGTTTATAAAGAAGGTATCATTGGGCTTGAGTTTACATACCCTATGCTTATAATATCTTGGAGTTAGATGTTACATCTAGTGATCACATGGAACTCGTACTAGTAAGATGAAATAGCTCTTACTTGGATACCATTAGTATAACTAACCTGTTGAAATTAATGTAGATGCTATATCTAGTTTCTAAACACCTTGATAATTTGCATATTTCAGTAATTTGATTACTTTTCATCGCATCCCATGATGTGGCCATCCCTAGATTGTCTTTCAAAACTTGACAAAAATTCCAAACTAACAAATAGAGAAGAACACCAAGGACTTTGAAAGAACGTTCTTACATCATTTATTTATTTACAATTTAGACCCAATAGAAAGCTAATAATTATCGCTCTTAGCTCTATGAATTATATATTCATTATCACATCTCATCCCAAGGTCCTCTAACTAAAAATATTTCATAAGGTACAAGAATCCTAAATTAATAACCATTTTGTGAAAATAACAACATATAGCACCAATTATAGCAATACTGCACCCCACCAGCAATAAAGTTGTGAAATATCATTAAATGAGAAAATCACCACAAACTAACATAGGTATGTTTGCACTTGCAGCTATTTTTTACAATCCTTTAAGAAGAGTATGAACTTGATAACAAAAAAACACATTACTTGAAAGTTGTTCTAGCATATTTGCATCAATAACCTCGACTGTAAAAGACAAATTGGAAGAAGAAACACACCTACCTGAGTTTGACATCCTTGAGATATTGGTTGACTGGTTGCTTCCCTTCCTCCCCAGGAACCTGGTGGACTGTGCCATGTTCCTTGCAATCTTCCAAGGCTGAACCAACAGGAATAGAGGGTCTGTCTACCATGATTGTGAACTAGGAGAAAACCCCAATATTATTATTTATATTGTAATGCATATCGAGATCAGCATTCAACTTTTTCAATTTTCTGTTGTTGGCTTCCATTGTCCTCTCTATGCTTGCATTCCTGATCAATTAGGCTTCATTGTGATACCCCAAACTTTAATTTAATTATGAAATTGTTGTCAAAAGTACATCTAGTTGCTGACACAAAGACCTGATGATATTCTACTAGTCCACACACTCATAGTATGCACATTTTCCCATGTGTCCATGCTCTTGTATGGTGATTGGACACCAGGAAAAGGAATAAAAAATGGTGTCCAAATATCCACTCTATGTTGACTACTGTTTTGCTACATAGAGATAACCTAAATCAAATTCAAATTCATTGCACTGGTCCACAGAAAAAGGCCTGGTTACCTGCATACTATCTTCAAGACGAATAGTTCTGCAATCTCCTGTATAACCCAAAAGCTAAGGAGACCAGGATATAAGGCCTTGTGTAAAACAACCAGGACAAACAACTACCAAACTAGCAATGAAAATCACCACCCTGGGGAAGTTTATTATCTGACCTGCATTGCTTAATCCATCATTTCAAACTTAATGCTCCTCCTGCAAAGACTGGTGCATATGTGTGAGGGGTACATGGGAGGGATCCTTAATGGTCTCCTCATTCCTCTCCATTAGCCACTTGTCAAAGTTATCAGGTATGTTTGAGTTTACCTTTTAGTGAAAATTGGCCTAAGAATATGGCTACATGAGTATTAGTATTCTACTAAAAGGAAGGATTTGTAAGTGAAATACATACCGCGGTATACTCGGGATCAAAATAACCAAAGGTACCAAGGACTCTAGTGCTTACATACATCTCATGTTCATAGGGAATTAGTTTGGCAAGGCCAAAATCCGATATCTAGAAAACAAAAATTTAGTCAACGATAGGAATATTAAAAGTTACAACCCCTTGAAATAATGATGTAACCAATTGAAATTTGAGAAAATTATAATTGCCTAAAGCAACTGATATACAATTTATACTTATTAGTTTTTAGGTAGTAAGCCTCAATTCTATTCATGGAACTCCTTTGTACAAGAAAGATAAAGGTGATAGATACCCTAGGTTCGAAGTCTGCATCAAGAAGAATATTTGTGGACTTGAAATCCCTATGAATGATAGGAGTGCTTGTTGTTGGACCGGAATAGAGATAAGAAAGGCTTTTTGTTGTACCCAGGGAAATTTTTAAGTGTAAGGGCCAATCCATCTTCATTCTAAGATTTCCTACAATATAACAGTGTCTATGGGTCATAACAAAGACATACTAAAAAGAATAAAAGGAACACACATACTATAAATTTATACATACACATCTATATATGAATGTATAATAGGGAGAAAGAATAACAAGAACACACATATTATAAATCTATAAATACACATCTATATATGAATGTATAATAGGGAGTATGGGAGTGGTATTGTATATAGCCAGTCTTTCATGGCACCCACAAATGTAAATATGGAATGTAATTTTTCATAATAATAACAAAAGTAAGTATTGTTCAACACGAGACTCCACCATCCAAAATAAAATAAAACAAGATTATATGATTTAAAAAATTTAATGTTCTGCTATATTTGTTACTTATTTGTTGCTTACCATGCAAGTTATCTTGTAAATTGTCGTTGTTCATATACTCATAAACCAAAAGGCACCGAATTTTGTCGGCATAGTAGTTTATTAAGCAAACTAAGTTTGGATGGTTAAGCCTGCTCAATAGATCAACTTCCACTCTGAATTCCCTTTCTCCATGTGCTCCTCTCAATGAGTTTGGGTCCATTTATTTAATTGCTGCAACCTGCAAAAGATGGTTCAATTAGAATACTTTAATGGAGACTAACTAGTCAACTCTATTTTTAAAGGAACTAAATTAAAGATAAATAGAATGATATACAAAATGCATAAGCTAAAGTGTTAGAATGAGAAGGATCAGATTCTGTATAAGATTTTAATGAAAATCCAAAAATAAAATTTGAAAGAGAACACACATTCAATGGCCCTTAAAATTCTTGAAATCAGTAATTTCAAGAAATACCCCACAAGACTTTTATATCATAACCTGACATTTCTAAAAGATAAAAGTGTCCATCTTCAACCCTGAAATGGTTTCATACGGTACTGTAAAAATAAGTAAATCCTACAAATGTTAGAAGGAGGAACAAGTTCGTGGGGATTTTTGGAAGAAACAAAAATCAAATCTATAATATAATCAATGATTTGAAGTATTATTTCACCCAACATTTCTAGTCAGTAATCTGTGTTTTCTAACAATCACACACCTTTCCAGTTTTCCCAATAAGATTGTTCTCATGGAAATAGGATGTGGCTTCTTGCAATTCCTTAAGTGTGATTACATAAGCAGCATTAGGCTATGGATTTATGTATAGGAACTGCCTGTTCCCCAGTTGCCAATATTCCAATGGCTTATAGAGCCCCGCAATACAGAGAGTAGTATCAGTTTCCATTCATGTAATTCTCTGTTAATAGATGCAACCGACCCATCATTTGAGAAATCTTGCCTTGACTAAAAACACAGTAATATGGGAAAGCTACAAAAAAACTTATTACAACACTCAGAGTAAATAAAACTCCTATGACCCAGATTCAATTGAAAAATTCAACATACTTACATTGGTCATTTTCATCCTAAGACTTGCTTCTTCTCTTCCTTTGCAATCCCGACAGCAATCCAAACACCGTTTTCATGCTTTTACAGAATACAGTACCCCAATTAGAATTTTCCCTCTATAGAAAAAAAAGATCACAATTGAATGACAATTTCAGCTGGATGACCTATGTCTTCTAAATAGACCTGTTTTTAACCAATGGAAAAAATAATCTAATGTTTAAATGCAATCATCGTAGTAGATATTGTGCGTGACCTGGCTGCTATGTAATCACCCAAAAAGGAAAAAGGGATTATAAGCTTTTTTTAGCGAATCTAAAATTCAGTTATAAGCTTTACTTTTGCTTCAGATGGCCCTGGCATATTTGTTCAAGTATTCAAATGCTTGAGGAATGGTAAAATGCGGAATGAAAAGTAGCTTTTATTCTCAAATAAGAAAGGTGGATCTGGTACCTGACAGAGAATAGTGTAAGGGAAGTTCTTGAAGACATGGTTGAAAACCAATGATAATTGAACTTCAACAAACTAGAATCCAATCCCTAATAAGAAGAAATAAATCAGCACAAATACATCTAAACCTGGGTCTGAAATGCATCTAGAGGTTGCGAAGCTCAAGGTTGCATAACCAAAGCTACAGTATTTGACAGTTTCAGCTGGATGACCTAAATCTTGTAAATATCCTTGTTTCTAAACGACACCAAGATAATAAAATGGTTAAATGTAATCATCGTAGAAATTACTATGCCTAACCCTATAGCTATGTAATCATGCAAAAAGGAAAAAGAAATCATAAGCTTTTTTCAGTGAAGCTGAAATTAAGTTATAAGTTGTATTTGTGCTTCAGATGGCCAAGTCATAATTGTTCGAGTATTCAAATGCTTGAGGAATGGTAAATGCAGAATGAAAATCATCTTTTATTCTCAAATAATACAGGTGGGTTGGGTTAGGTCCCTTACAAAGAATTAAAATGTAAGGGAAGTTCTTGAAGACATACGGTTGAAAACCAATGACATTTTGACTTGAACAAACTAGAACCCAAGCCCAAATAAGGACGCATAGATTAGTACAAACCCATCTAAACCTGGATCTGAAATGCACCAAGAAGTTGTGAAGCTCAAGGTTGAATTGAATATCTAGAGTTACAGTATTTGATATGTTACTCATTTATGTCAATTCAAAATATGGATCCTTAAGTTTCATCAAGCAGTATTTAGATGGGTATTTACTAATCTCCATATTCAATGCAGCCTTAGACACACATACACATGGATCACCTCCACCCCATCCTGGGATTATGGATCAACTCATCCTCACCTAGGCCATAGAATGCATCTCCTGTCGGAGCCAAAATTTTCAAAATAAATTAAAAAAAGAGGGAATTCAACAGATACAGAGTACAAAAGAGTTTCTATAGTTTCACAGAGTACAAAAGAGTTTCTACAGTTTCGTAGAGCAAATTCAAAGAAAAAGATTTCAAAAATATGAATGAAAGATAACCTTCCAAAACCATTATCCCCATTATCAAAAACACACTGATAAACAAAATTAAACCATACACTTTAGCCATTGGAAATCGCCCAAAACCCAAATATAATTCAGCCAAAAAATGGATGCTTCAAACAATCATTATGCCTGAACAAAAAGAAAAATGTACACGATATTCAGGATTGCTTACAAAGTGAATTAAATGGCCATTATTCCTCACCTATTCACCATAAATTTATGCACCTTGAGAGCTTTAGTAATCCTAATGATGGAGGGTCCATCAATTATATAGTACACAAACTATAGTACTGATCAAGAAGAAGATTCTAAGCACTTCCTCCATATACCCACATCATAAATTCTCCTCAATCAATGTAGCCATGATTGTAACCATGCCCTAGGATCTTAAATGCAGACGTGAGGATTGATCATTCTTTCATCAATTCATTGATTCATGCTGAAGAAAAAGGCGGTAAGGAGCTTTCAAAGTTTTTGAATAACACGTACCACCTAACCTCCCTCAAAACACGCCCACACTTAGATTCAGACGCTGAATTCAAATGAAGTGATCTCGACCATACTTTCAGAACAAGTGAATGACGTAGCAATGATTATGAACGTTGTAATTAGTTTTCAGTTTGAAATTTTAAATTTGACAAGACTTTAAGTTTAGGGAGATTCCATAGCTGTTTTTGGATTTTGCAATTGGATTATGCGAGAGAAAACCCACGGTTTCATATGCCCCTCTAATATTTTGATAGGTTTGTCCTATGTGTGAATTTGAAATATACTTATGTCAACCAGAAGGATGGATGATGGATCAAGGGCTTTATTATACACCATTTAATGTATTATTTGCAACGTTGAGGTGTATATTGAACCCAGGTTTAGATGGTTATGTGCTATACATAGTCTGTATTCAATTTAGCTAGCTGCCAACCCTGAGGTGTATATAGGACCGAATGGTATGTGCTAGTGTCTTTAATTAATATGCTCAATACACTATTTGGATTAATCCAGACCTGCAATGTGGAGGTTTATATTAGCCCCAGGCTTAGATGGATTCAATCTTGCTGTGCAAACTTGAGGTTTATATCAAACCTAGGTTTATATAGGTATGCGCTAGCGTCCATATTCAATGCATCTAATATACTGTCTAGATTCTATATAGCTCAGAAATCTTCAAATTTTCCATACACCCAATACAAGGTGTAGGTATGTGTATATGCCCATATTCAATACATGCAATCCACGGTCTAGGTATGTGCTAATGTCCATATTCAATACACCCAATATATGGTCTAGATTCAATCTTTCTCTGCAACCTCGAGGTGTATATCAGACTGGGGTTTAGAAAGGTATGTTCTAGGGTCTAGTATTCAGTCTATACTCAATCTATCTCTTCAACCTCAGGTGTATATCAAACCTACAATTATATGGATTTGTAGTTGTGTTTATATTCATTCAACCCAATACACCATCAAGGCACAATACAACTTGGCAACTTCAAGTTGTATATGAGACCAGGGTTTAGATGGGCATGTGCTCCTATCCATCTTCAATATACCATCTATATTTAGTGTACTATTTCATGGACACACCCATATGAAAAGTTGATGGATCACCTCAGTCCCCCACCTTCACCCTGCTTCTCTCAATTAAAGATGCAAATTCGGAACTTTTTCACTGCAACTTTACCATATTCCAAATTAAGCAGTTTTAGGACTCTCTTAGGCCAGTTGTTTTTTCGTCAATGTTTTGTGTAGCCATAGAGACTAGTTACAAATGTATTCTTTGAGATCTAATAACTTTGTTATTATATCATAAGCATTACATGATATTGGGATCACCTAATAATGGAAACTGCTAAGGTCACCAGATCTATGTCATCTTGTTTACTTGTGAGCTTTACTTATCCTGTTACAAATTCTGATAAATTATAAATTTATGAACAATTTTGATTAAATTCGTGCACTCATGAAGAATATTTATGGGCATCCTCAACAACCTATTGCTGTATGTTAATTCCTTGACAAATTATCTGAAAGTTCCATAGTTTGAAAATTTGAAACAAAGTAGTGTCTAAAATTTCTGAGATATCAAAGATTGAATCTCCAATGTTTCCCTGATTTTTGGGATGCCTGCTATCATATTGAGGAAACCTGACAAGGGGAAAAAAAAACACCAAATAGAACAATAATAGCAATACTGGATTTCTAGCAGCAATATTTTAATACCCAATGTATGAGATAAAATTTATAGTGCAAAGAAATAGAGTAGGACCGCAGACAATGCACAAGCATTTAAGTGGAGAAACTCCACCACCAATGAAAATCAGTTTTATTAGAGAAGATTAATGGTTACATAGTTGCTTATCTCAGGTTTATTATGAATCTGGATGTTGTCGTTGCGTATAGACTGATGTGAATCTTCTTCAAAAATCTTGGGATCTCCATCTATGCTTCTCTTTTTTTGTCAACGTGGGTTGGCTACAGCAGCTAGCTATGAACCTTTCAATCTTCCTGTCTTTGCTGCTCTATATTGGCTTCCAACATCTCTTGCTATGAACCCTTCCTCCACCTTTTTCTGTATGGGGGTTTTCTCCTTGGTCCCCAAAATTATTCTCCAACTGCAAGTTTCTTGGGAAGGTGATTCTTGCCACATGGTGTTCTTTCTCTCCTTTTCCAATACACCATGGATCAGACCTCCATATTTTTGGGGTTTTGTTCTTACAAAAATGGTAAAACTCTATTGAGCTAGACAACACTTCTATTCCACATTCTACCTCTCTATTTAGAGGTAAACTAATGTTCGAACACTTTGCATCTAGAGCATGATCACCCTATGGCTCCACTACTTTCACTTCAAGTTGCTTACTTGTATTGACTAACCTCTTCACCTCATTGTCTGTCTTCTGATTTCCTTTATAAGCATTGATCAGGTATGGTTTTAATGTTTCTATCCCTGAGCATCTTGCACTCATGTTCTCTTCGAATAAAATTGACAACTCAGTACCACAATTACGGACTAACAAAAATTACTTCACAAATATTGAGGGGCACCACATCACATTCAAACTTGTGAATGTAATTGGCTGAAGTGACAAACTTGAATTTGCATTGGTGGGTGATTTGCATTCGAACATCCTTTTGAAGCCATACCAATGGGTCAGGTTCAAGGTGTTTATCAATTTGAAGCCCCAGTTGGTAGGGTTCATGGTGTTTATCAATTTGCATCCCCAACTTCTGGACCAATTCCTCAGAAATGATGTTATTTTGGCTACACAAGTTAACAATGGAATTCACCACATATTTCTTGATCTGATTCCTCAGATGGAAAATCTTCTCTTGTTCTTTCGTTCTTTCCTTCTCCTTGCTTGGCTGATGTGTCTTTGCTGGAGGATGAGACTAAACCATGAGGGTTAACCTCTCATCTGCTTCATCTCCTCCTTCAATATGTTGTCCTTCCCTATGGCTCAGTAAGGATATTTGTTTCTTTGGTTTAACTCCTGCTGAAGCTTCCAAAATTCTTCTTCCAAATAATCTTTGTTGTAAGAATTGCAATGAGGCCTACTGCTGCCCTTTGACTGCATAGTGTTGGCAGTCTTCTTTCTTCCATCTTTTTCGCTGTGGGGTTTCTTTTTCAGGGTTCCCATTTCTAGATGTCATTCTAGCTTCTATTCCCTAACCTTAATGAATAAGGCCTTTTCGCTGGCATCATTGATTTCAAATAAACTAAGTTCTCTTCGAGTATGGCAGTGCAGGCCTCCAAGATACTCGATCAGGCCCCCCTCATTTTATTATGAAATATAATAATATTCAAAAGAATGGCTTGCCGTAGGAATTCAGATATACATTCTTGGAAATTCTATCTTTGTGTTTGTCTGAAATAATGCCATTTGATCTGCTGCTCTTCCTCATATACAATAGGATATAATCAGATATGTTACCTTCTAGACCTGCACTTGCAAATATTCAAGTCTAGCAGTAAAGATTCAAACATAGGGAAACTTGAAATTCCACCTATTGTAACCTCAGTGGTTGTTGCTCTCACATTAGGCCATCTCTTTTATGGAACAAGGGAGATTCCCTGATTGGATTATTAAGTATGTCCTCAAAACCTTAAAATGATATCAGACTTAGCAATACAATAGATCTATGGTGGTGAATTCAAGTAGATTAGTGCTTTATTCTTGGGCTTATAGAGTCAAAAATCTTCAATATATTGGTGATCATAAAACATATCAACCATCAAACATGCTATAAACAGCACTGTTCTTAGTTATAAGTCTAGAGAGACAACTAAAATAGTGGAAAATGTGAATATAATTCAAACCTCAACAAGTAACAAGAAATGCAAACATATTTTTTATTAACAAACAGACCCTTACACTCACTAAAATATTATGATCCATGATAAACACCTACATGAGACCATAAATATATCCTTAATCATATAGTTCCAAAACTTACACGGGAAAAAGGGAAACACAACCCTAATGACCCAAGACAGACTGAACATTGATAATGTGGAACTGTCAAGTATACCTATGGAGAGGGATTTATGAATTAAAGCTGATAGTGGATTTTTTACATGCAACGGGCTAGATAAGTAAGAAAGGATCTAGAGAAGCTACTTATCACAAGCATATCTAGAGAAGCTACTTATCACAAGCATAAGGGAAGAGAGTAGTGGAGTATAAAATTATTTCAGCCAGTAGTTAGTGTTATCATAAAGATAACAAAATTTACAATCTCCAAATTCCATGAGTTGTATCACATATTTATATCTAGGGGAAAGTTGCAACTTACTTTTTTCTCATAAAAAATAGTAACTTCGTGACATATAATATCTATACTGAAGACATATTCATTAGTTAGCCATGGAACATATTAACGGACTAAAAATATCATAACCTAAAGTCCATCCAGATCATCCATTTCCATCACTATTTCTTTTGATAACTCTAACAGCTGTCTTGTCATCCCCGACATCTTCTTCATGGCAGCTCATCTCTGTTGGATTTGGCTATCTCCAAGAGATTCATTTGACATTTTGGCCAACTCCTGCTCATTATGTATAGATAATTTCTTTTTCATTCTTGTGAAATTGGGGATCATGTGGTTGTTTTAGAATCATCTTGAAGAATATTGAGGAGATTACCTTCAGCAAGGCCAACAACTTTGTTGGCCATTGTATTTTCATCATGGTTGATTTTTCTGCATACTCACTTGAATTTATATGATCTAAACTATTTAAAAATATGGAAATCTTGTGGTTATCGGAGGTGTCAAATTAAAGTATGAAAGAGACAATCAGAGTTGAGTGTCAAATACAAGTGATGTCCTTATAGGTGAGCCATATGATCTCTAAGAGTCTAAACCTTTTAAGGCAGCAAATGCCTCTTCTATGTTGTTTGATTAAATGCATGTCTGAGTGCATCTTTAATTATCTGAATTTCTCTAGGATAAAAAATGACACCTTTGGATCTAGCAGGGCCTGGATTTCCATTATTTGTTCCATCCAAGAAGAGGGCTTATTTACCTTGGTCTGAAATAGACTAGGAGAGGATTTGATCTTTTCTTTCCAAAGGAGATCCATTCCTATAGTTCCTAGAATCAAATCTGGTCTTGATCTCCATGGTCTAGGGAGGAGAGGGACCTATCTCTAAAATAATTTTCCATGATGGATTCTCTTAGGAGATTTGTCATTTTTTACTAACCCTTAGAGGGGGAGATTCCTTTTGCTTAAATCTTGAGTTATTTCGCACAAGCCAAAGCTTTGAACAAATTAATCTTGAAAATGGGACCCAAATAATTTTAATCATTGGTTTATTTTTTAGGAACCTGGAGTAGGCCTCTCTCCATGTCACAAAATCTGGAGTAGGCCTCTCTCCATCTCACAAAATGCTGCAGTATGCCTCTCTCCATGGTCTTGTCTGAGGACTGAGATTTCCTTCAAGGAGTAACAGACAACACACTTATTTTGAAAAATTGCATACCAAGAAGTTATGGAGACAGGATTCTTCGTCAATTTACAAAGAGGGAATCTAGAGGCCCGAGGACCCTTGTATTCCTGTCTTGGTGGGTTTCTTAGTTGTTAGAACTTAGAAGGTTGTTGTCAGCTAGGGTTCAGAATAATGAGTTGATTTTAGGGATTGATTCTTTCTCCAAATCATACTTGTGTAATTTTGAGTATTGTAAGAGATATCATAGGTAAGCAGTGACTATGAAGCCCCTCTTTCTTTTACTACTGGCCCCTACATTTACGCACCTCCACAATATATATCCTAAAAGAAAAATGAATCCTAGGGAGAGACTCCTTGGTGGTTTTAAGACCATAATGTTAATATTAACAAGGTTAACCACTATCTATTTAGGTTGTCAAGTTGTCTTTTTGAAGCCAATCATGAGAAGCGGCCAAAAATGCCACACGTTCTACAAAAAGAAATGAAATCAAGACATAACGATGGAGGCAATCACCATCAACATGTGTAGATTCATTAAAGAATTGTTTGATCTCATAAATTCCTGTCCCAATAAAGATTGGAGAAAGATTTTAATTGTGCTTAATCCATACATATCCTCTAAAAACATGGGTTGTGCAAAAACTAAAACCATCTCCTAACATTTCATCCCATATGAGACTATAATATCAAGTACAATAAAAAGGCACTTTTACTCAGAAATGAGATATTGAGAGATAGGGAAAAGGCTTATAAAAAGTTAGTGAAGTAGCACTAAAACGTTTGAATATCTTTGGAGAGAGCTAGTGGAAGTTCAAACTAGCATGGGCCTACCAATTGGAAAATGCCTCTAGTCCAAATCCTTTTTAGCATACTTACAAGAATATATATTATGTACTAGGCCAAATTTTCTAGAATGTTGTAGAGATTTAGGATAAAGCTCCAAGAAAATATGCAAAAATATTCTTCTCAAATTACTAGAATAAAATATATTTTTTCCATTTGTTCCTATCTACTTCATGCATTCAATTAACACTCATTGAATTTGCAGTATTTTCTTGTACCTAATGTCATATATTAGACATGAAATAATACATTGAATTTGAGATTTATTTCATAGAATTTTCACAAGCTCTATTAGTAGAAACACATAATAAAATTATGTTTAGGAGTGATTAATTTTTATGTCACATAAAATATGCTAAGGACATGTGAGTTTGTGACCTATTACCACACAAATCAGACTCTTGATATTAAAGCTTTGAAATCTATTAGGGATGATAGATAAATAAGAGGGAGTCCAATGTCACCCCACCTAACCATCTTCTTCTCTTTAGGATATATCTTCTCTAGCTCAAGGGAGGAGTCCCTAAATACGATTACTATGTTTTAGCAATGAAACACAAGGTGAATTTGAAGAGTAACCAAAGAAAAAAAAAGTTTTCTTATTGAAGTTAAAGATAATGGCGATGATGGGATTAGGGACCAATGTCTTATCAAATGGGAAAATATTGTAAATCAAGGATAGTAATGAAGAAATTACTAACATCCAAGGATTTATAGGAATCGAATTCCAATCCCCACCAAATTCAAGGAAGGATAGAATTCATGGAGGGATCTACAGGGTAATAGATGGAGTGGTATCTTCAACACTAACTTGAGCATAATATTCATTAAGCATGGAATCCTAAGGCATATAACCAAGAGTTGAAAATACACCACCTATTTAACCAAAAAACCAAATAAAAACAATTATTGATCCAAGAGTAAACCAAACCATTAGTAAGACATCCACATCATAGCTCTAGCATAAGCCATCCATAAGAACCCAAAGATATTCCATTAATTCTTAGTGGGATTTCCCTCCAAATCCAAACATTAGAAATGATTGAGGAAGAGGCTCTCTTATAGTAGAGAAGCTCAACTTCCTTTACAATAATATAATCATAATTTCCTAGATCTCACCTAGGGTGGAGTAAACAAATAAAAATGCTCCACTAAACCCTAACAAACTCTATCTAGATCCAAGAAAAAGGGTGGTCATGTCAAATGCTATCCCTTATGAACATAAACCAAATCAAGGGAAGCGTTCCATATCATTGGAAAGGAACTGAAATAAGCTTTATGTCCATACATATTGACCTTTAATTGAGCTAAGGAGTTCTCAAATCAGGCTTATGTTATGCAAAATAACCCAAAATCAACAGATAATGAGATTATTGAAGAAAATGAGATCATCCCAAAATGGAGGAATGCTCTCACACCAAGGGAGAAAATGTACTCATGTCAATTATGTGAAAAAACAAGGACATTGGATCTTTAAGATGAGAAAGTGATGAAGCATGGCACCTTTAAGCCATCATCATGCCAATCCATGTGCTCAAGCATCGTTCAAAAATCCAAGTCATCAGTCACACATCCCACTCATATCTAGTTGCATCTATCACAACATGGAGAAAACTTTTACCATCCTGCATCAAGTAACCCCCGTTGAACTTGTAATGATGATCACAAATGAATACCCATAAAAATGGGGGGTAACATGACCGATGAAAGGTAATGTTCTATGTTATTGTTAGAAGTTAGTTAATCAAACCAGCTAACTAACTACGGTTGCTATCGACATGTCACCCATTATGGTTCATCATGTGCAAGAGATGTACAATTGCAACATTATTAATATAAATATTTATTTCATTTTTCTCTCCACCATTTGTGCACGCTATTTTTGTGCATGGTATGAAAGAAGATGCCTAGAGCCTCTGAATATTTGTGTTTGAGTCTATATCCTATGAAGGAAACAAAATCATATTAGATATCATTAATCTTGAGTTGGGAAGACAAAGATGAGAATGAGCATATATGAGAGACAAAACCCTTGATTAGTAATAAGGGAAGAGAATCCAAAAGGCAAGTCAATAAATTTTAATTTAAAAGAGCTTTTTAAAATCTTTGGTACTTGATGGACATTCCAGGGGTTTTTCTTTCTTGAGGAACACAAACAGGTACACAAATATTTATTTTGAGAGCAATATTTTTTTAGTCGGGATGGAAAAGCTAAAGCCATAAAATGGAGGAATAAAAAGCACAAGAATAATTGAATTTTGGGCTATGTATAATAGAAATAGAAATTTTCTCTTTCACATATTTTGACAAACACTTTGCGAGCAAACTCTTACCATCGTGATCCATAGTTTTTGTAGGTTGCATATGATGATTTTGGGATCATATAATTTGCACAAACAAGGAGTTGGTGGGAGGAATTTGAACACTTTCCACCCCTAAATTTTGTATATTTGTGCCAACAAGTTGCGACCACCAAAAACCCTACAATCAATGGTATTTCCTGCACTTAAAAACAAAGACAACATATAAGTAATTTATCTTTCTCTTCTTTGCTTCCGATTTCATGATAAGGGTTTTATAGGTACATTTGCAGGGGTTTTCGTGAGCCCTCCGACTGTGAAAATAACGACATCGAGAAAAAGGGGTTTGTGATTGCAACTTTTAGCATCAAATGAATAAATCGTGTGCCCAGAACACAATTCTTGATTAAAAAATAAATAAATATTAGTTTTATTGAAAATTAATTGGTTGTAGCAAAAGGGTCTCCAATTGACTCATGCGATCTTTGTACCATTAAAATCCTAATGAGTTTTTTCGTCAAGCTTAAATGTGAATGTGATCCTTTTCTTACCTTGGAACTGAGACTGGTGTGGAAGGGTGGCACTCCATCCATGATTGTATAAGATCCTAAGTTCGAATCGTCGAGCTCAAACTAGGCCTTTGTTTTTCTTAGGATTTCCAGTTTCGTATTAAAGATAAAGGATTGATTAAGTGAATACATAGTTTTTATTTATTGTTAGTTTATCATTAATCAATGACTTACTCATTGAGAAGCATAGGAATAGTTAAACTTTACTCAATTATAATATTACCTATTTAATCGTAGTATAAAAAAATACCACTTCATTAAAATGGGTAATATTGTAAACTAACCTACCTATAATACCTTTCTTGAAAAAAACCTACCTATTATACTTTTGAAATTGAGTGAAGATAATAACTTGCCTTTCAAGGTTCCATAGGTTAAATACATCTATTGTTAAGCATGAAAAATGTAGACTAATTACGTATCCATATCCTTGGACCTTGAATCCTTATGATGGTAAAATAAGATGATCTGCTATGACTTTTATACCATCCCATAAAATGTCCCTTGCTATCATAAAAAATGTGATCCCTTCAGCCACTATACTAGTGTCTATAGTTTGAGTGATGATAGTTCTCTCTCCATCCAACATCCCTATGATATTTCCTTTCATCCAAGGATTGGATCTTGTGTCTGCTATGAAATTTTTCCACACCAGTCTTCCTATACCCATTCATATACAAGAACTATGCAGAATTTTAATTTGTGCCAAACCTATGAAATTTATTGATAGTATTGTTCATGTAATAGGGAATATAGTTGGGGAAATCATCCAACATGTCATGACACCATGCAAGAAATGTATCCTTCTCCAATGGAAAAAAAACTCCTCCTTTAAAAAGTAAAATAAAATAAATCAAGCCACTTCCAGACTATCGATGTTCATCATGAATTCAACATCTTTTACCTCAACCCATGAAAGTTGTTTTTGTGCAAAATGGAAAAAAATACTTTCAAACCCCAAAAAACCCATTAAAACTATTAAACAAAGTTAAACACCCACATGGGGATTAAATTGGGGATAAAAAAATTCCAAACGCTACACATAAGGTTTTCTTGTCTAAATTTGGAAAGTACAAAAAAGCTCATAAATGGATGAAACTGAAGCAACAAGGGCAGGAATTGTTACTTGAAGCACGATCATGGCTAGGTATTCAATGTGAGGTTTTGAATCCACACCCAAGGGTTTTTTGTTGAATAAAAATTGATTGTGTAAAGATGATATGAGGTATAAACAAGAAGCCTCCATTCTCTAAATATTATCCGAAGTGAAGCCTCAATTACCTATGCGGTCGACCCCTTCCTGCCAGAGTCTAAATTTCATGAGAAAATCGAATTGAAGCAACAAGGGAAATAATTGTTACATAAAGCATGATCATGTTTAGGTAATCCAAGGTTTTGAATCCATGACCAAGGGTTTTTCGTTGAATAAAAATTGATTATATAAAGATGATATGAGGTATAAACAAGAAGCTTCCATTCTCTAAATATTATCTAAAGTGAAGTGTCAATTTCCTCTTTGGCTGACCCCTTCTTGCCAGAGCCTTAATTTTATGATAAAATTGAACTTCCAACGTAGTTCATGGTTTCATTTAACTAAAGCACATCATCTTCAATAATCCACAAAACCCTAGCATTATCCCCACCTGGGAAAAACACTAGATATTCCTAACCCCACAAATTCCATTATGGATTTAGAATTGTTAACCTACACATGGTTGGAGATAGAAGGTAGACAATTTACGAAATTTACTAAATTGCAACACTTCATTGTCACAATTGAAATTTTCCAATATTGTAGGAGTGACACAATTAAAAATGACTAACATAAATGACTAATTCATATTCTTGTAGCTAGTCATTTTTTATGTCGTAACTAAATTGGTCATTTACGTTAGTCATTTTTAACTCTGTCACTTATTATCTAGTCATATTTGACTCATGACTAAATTAGTCGTTAAATTTAGTCGTTTATAGTTGGGTCACTCAAAATTGCTCATATTTAGTAGTAAATCACTTGAAAAAACTGTGGTGACTAGATTTTTTGTCACGTAGTCACTAATTTCTCATTTTGTACTAGTGAATAGAGGGTAGTGTTCTATGCCTTGTTGGGTGATAAATGTTATCTACCCAATAACATTATAATTTGGAGTTGAATCATCTGTCAACTCTATGTAATCATTCCCATACAAAAATGATTGCACCCAAATCCCAACATTAATGCACGTCCCTTCATCATAGCTACCACACCACATGGGAGATTTGAATGATTAAATATCACCACCACAAAAGTGTCGATAGAATCTACACCAAAGTTTATAATGTTAGGTAGATTATATAATAAGACCTCAAAAAATCCCTTACTACATAGCCTAGGTTTCTAGTGAAATTAAACACCAAACAAATGTATACATCCTATTTTTTCGATATCACTGTGTTGTGACAACTATTTTATAAGCCTTTTACCTTGGTAATATTTTTTGGAAAAAAGCCAAAAAAAAATACCAAATTAACTGAAATTTTCTAGAAAACATATATGGGCTGCCTTTGAGCTGCCACATAGACGAACCTATTTTTTCGATAAGACTGTGTTGTGACAACTATTTTATAAACTTTTTACCCTGGTAATATGTTTTTAAGGAAAAATCCAAAGAAAAAAATACCAAATTAACTGAAATTTGTCGGGAAAAATATATGGGTTTTCTTTGAGTTGCCACATCGACGGGTTAACTACTGATGTGAGCTGCTTTTCAGCTGCAAGATATAGTTTTTTTTGGCACAACACGTTTCATTTTTCCTTTGGCTCATGTAATGATATGATTCTGGGTGTGGGTGTGGCGTATTTTGGTTACAATGTTCAAACAGAACGCGGGCAAGGAGAAGAGCAGCTTCAGGTACACAGAATCATTGGTGGAGGTCGAGGTTTTGGGGCACAGTAGAGGGCACTGAATCTGCAAATTTGTTGGAACAATTCTCTTTAAGGTATGGTTGGAAAACACTCAGACTCTATGTTGTGTTGTGCACTCATTTTATAATACTTGGGACATTCTTTACCTTTATGCTATGAATTAAGCTAAGAAGTTGTTGATAACGGCTTTTGATGTTTTCATGGTGATAATTATTATGATCCGTGAGGGTCCGAAGGCTTCTCTTCAGAAATAGCAGAAAACGTGCAAATTTTAGGCTCTATAAGCAAATTATTGTGCTATTGTGCTCTTCATGATATTTTCTCTTGGCTCATGATGGTTTGGAATTTTTTGGTCTAGTTAAGGTCATCCCTACAAGGTTTTGGCCTAGTTAAGGTCAACCCTACAAGGTTCAATCCACATTAACAATTTTAGTCGAGCAACAACGATTGTGAATTACAATGAGGGGATTAATCAACTCTGCACAACCTCTAATGGTGTGAAGGGATTCCAATGGAACAATTTCTGCTTTGCGAGTACTATCAATGATAAGGTACTTAAATTTGGGTTTGATTCTATTGTCTATTTGGGTTTTTCTTCAGTAGACATGTATGCAAATGTTGGATCTTAGATGCATGAAATACATTTTTCAGATTGCGAAAACAAATATTGTCTCTTTTTAATGCTATAATCATGTGATGTGCATATAATGGGCATGTTGACAAGGAATTTATCTTCTTGAACAAACGTCTAAACAAAATATTGTTTCATGAAATGAAAATTATACGATGTTCCTGATTCAGCATCCCGATTCAGCATTTGAATGAAACATCACAGCAAAAGCAACAACAATGGTTTCCACAAACTATTCTGCAACCCGTGTTATCCTTTTTAGCATCTAGATACTATTGTTCAATCACTATCATTCTTTTTAGCATATGGATAATACGAATCTCCTCCATCACTGGCTGAACCCATGACATTAATGTAATGTCCCTTGTCTAATTTGGACTCAAATATTGTTGACTGTGTAAATTGGATAACTCAAAATTTTCATTAAACACTTAAGCAACACTGTTCTATTGGCATTGTAGAGTGAGGATGTTGATTCGGTATTGACTGATATGCATTTTGGTACTGATATTTCGTCAAACACTTTATCTTCACTACTGTATCTACGTGTCGGTCCTCTTGAACCAGATTTGATTTGTTTGTTTGTTTACTTGGGTGTTATTAACGATAACAGTTCAGGCTCATATAGAATGTTCTTAACATCAAAGGAAAACACAAAAACATAAGCAAACTGGGTTCTCTTTATTTATGATTCATACATAAGTTTATAAAGAAAAATAACCAGACTTTTGGGCAGGATGCTACAACCACTATGTGCACACAAGGACTTAGATTTTTCAATGAAAAATTCAGACCTGTTATGTTTCTATAGATGGTAGACAATGGGTATCAAAACATGCACTTAGTTGAAATATCATGGGTCTGTAGGATGCTAACACTAGGAAGCCCCTTCTGGAGCACTAGTCTCCTCCCTCCTTGGTCATGACTTGAGCAGATATGCACTGTTTGAACCCCAAATGAATTTTCCTGAGTTGGTATGATCATTGTGCAGCAGATCTGAGGTGAGCTTGGTCCCCCAAAACATGATCTCAGCTACCCACCAAGAAATGAGTCCTCCCTGTAGACTGTGGGTGCGCCCTCCACCTTCAACAGTCCACCAAAGATGGTTGTTCTCCTCACAAATACTAGCAGTCAATAGATATGAGTGCGCCCTCTTGCATTTAGAGTGAAATGGTTGTTAGACCGAGCACTATGTCCTACTTATGTAGCAGAGATTTGAACAAGAGAGATTTATGGACAATATCTTTCCCCAACAAGTGAATCTCCCTTCATACACCACTGAGAACTCTGATAAATGCCCATGAAACTGGAATATGATTGAATCCCTTCACTACAATGAAGAACTATGGAGAAATCTGAGTGATCAACCAACTTATCCACTACTACCATCTCTTAATCTCATAATGAACTATACATAAGAAAGTAAAATCTAAAATAAGTCCTTGCAAAAGGTCAATCTAGAGCTTAAGTGGCTTCACTGAAGCAATTGTGATTGAGTACATGCTACACAAATGGGAGTAAAATGCCTCAAAGGGATGGGTAATTAGAACACTAGCTTTGAGCAATTATTGACTCTAGAATTCAATCCTACAAGCATGAGACACTACACATTGGGAAACTCTACATAAAACACAACTCATGACTAAAGTAATTTCCTTAGCCTGAAATATAGAAAGAATCACAATTTTAGTTTTTTACAATTCTATTATTCATGAACAAAACCAAAGCAAAGAAGAAGATACTGAAACTCACTGTGTAGTAGTTTTGCTAGGATTCCTCTGGGAAGGTAATCATAGGAAAGTAATTTCTTGCCTCTCATTCCTGAATAAATTCTCTCAAAGGAACAAGATGCCTAAGCCTGATAGTACCCAACTCATAAATGGCAAGTATGAATTCCAGATTCTCTCTAATTTTCAGATACCCATCTTGGAGAAGCCAAAGTGCTATTAGACAACCACTACTGAACTTGGCCTTTTAGACAGTTTCATAACTAGATTTTCCCATGACTTCTCTTGTTGCATTTAGAACATCAAATCAATTGCTCAACTCCTTGGAAATTTACTAGTTTCCCATTCCCATTTCCCATGCCTTCTTTCAGATCCTTCTTTGAGAGAGTAGATGAAGATCAAGATATGTCAATGACACCTGTGCTGAATGTATGATAGCACCCAATTAACAAAGAACCATCAATGACTACAACAACAATTGATCCAATGATGATTCAGACAATATCCCTAGTTCTCATAGATTTGAAATGGGCTCTAGTCACATTGAGCTGGGCTGCAGTCACATTTATAGAAGCAAAAATTTCTACCTCGTTCTTAGATCTTGATATCTTTTGCTTTTAGCATAGACCTAGGAAATTATTTTTCACTCCCTTGCATTGAATGTACTATTCTTAGTCCATACCTACTTTTGTGGTCATTTGTTGGCCATTAATATAATATCTTTTCTTATCTTATCCACAAGAGGCTAATCTTGTTGGTGAAAATGAGGTGTTGTCTTAGCTCCCACCAAGGTTCAGATCTCACAAAAGTGGTCGTTTCTTCCCCACATGGGGGGGCCAAAAAGGTGGTAGAGCCATCATCGTCATTAAGTTAAACCAAGTGACCTTACGTCCCTCCAAATAATAACTACTACTGGTTTCCACCCTTTGGGTTAACATTGTAGGTATGCATGATTGAGAATCTCAGATGCTTTTTTAGAAGCATTCTCAATCCTTTGTTTTACTTTTATCTTATTTGATTTTAAAGGCAGGATGGGTGCTGGGGTGATCACATTTCTCCTTGTTTTTGGATTGCTTCTTACATGAATGACCGTGATGCAGCCTCCAGCAAGATGCCATCATTTAGGATTTCCTGAACAACATTACTTAGCTTTTCCTAAATAGTGGCTCGATGGATTTTGCAAAGAGGGAAAAATTTTGGTAGCTTGCTTCAGAGATCAAAATGGAAATTTGAGAATTGGTTGGATCTGAAATTCAGTGTCTTCCATGTCAAACAAATTCGGTCTCCATTGTATGCTCTTGTAGTCCAATTAAAGTAAAATGAGAAGTATGAGGGATCAAGAGATCAGGAAGTGAATCAAACCATAAAATCCCCTCCTCAAATATGTAATTTTAGAAAATTGGCGCTTGAAAATCATGTTGTCAACCTCATAAGGCATTATCCCTGTTTCACATGCCAAAAATCTGGTCACCATATTCCATGCGATCTAAAATTTATAACGCATGAAAAGAACCTTTAAACCCCAAAACTAATCCTAGTTAACATGTATAAAATAATATTCATGTTGAAATGGTGATATGGATATTCAACTAGAGAAATCTGTGCACGTGTTTTCTTATGGAAGACATGAGAAACCCTGTTATGGCACAAGCTTTATTCACTACCTTTTGTTGTGATTTTGGGTCATCAACCAAATTGTTTTTTGTAACACTAGTTTTCCCTCTATTTATATTGTCCTAGTTTCCATTAATTGAATCCAATTCTTTTTCTCAAGCTATGACACTGCTCACACAGTTGCTGCAAGAACTCTTAGCCATTTTCTTCAGTTTGTATTTCTAAATCCTTGAAGTGATGCCATTCACAATGTCCTTCCTAATGGAAGACCTCAATGGTGTGTTTGCTTTTTCTATAATAGGAGAAAGCAAGGGAGGCTCTCTGTATTTCCTAGGATTTTTTGATGGGTCAATAGAAGAGTACATAAGAATGTTCCTAGGCTTTAAAACAGTATGAATTTAATCCAATCCATAGAGTTCTTAATTCATGTCCAAGAGAAGACAACAAACTGTCATCTAAATACTCAAAAATCATACAAACATACAATCCATAGGGTCCAACATGAATTTAAATGGCCTAACCATTTCATAGCACCCTTTTTGTCCACTGGATCCCCTTTTGAAATTTTGATTGTAGTGCCACCATAAAATTTCCAAACAAGTAGTTCAACAAGACATGCGTAAAAGGTTTTGTAGCATTCTCCACCAAACATCAAGACTTAGTCCCCAGAATTGTCAGAGACATAAATGATAAAACCTTCATTATTTTGATTTGATTAGGGGATATCCTTTTTTATTTTGGTTGCTAATTTAGTGCCTACTTATCTTTGGTGAGTTGACAACATTGGTAGGTGTTTCTTGATCAAATTTAAGCATTTTTATCATCCTTGACTCTATCATAATACGTGGATGTGTAAGTTCTTTCATCTCTTTCTCTGCTGCGTGCACTACTTTGAGCAAGGTATCTAAATACTATCAATATAAAACAGTTTCACAGGTATCATGAGACAAACTCACCTATTTGCAAATTTTCCTCGAATCGACCCACAGAAGAATTTTTGAGGATCGATCGAGTCAAAGTCAGGTTTGACCAAGTTTTTCTCAATTAAAAAATAAGTCAAAATCGTGATCCCCAAGTTTATTTACTATTTGAATTTTGAACTCCTACTCATCCAAGAAATGCATAAATACCCCTTCCAACAATTTTTTTATTATCATTTTCTTAGTTTGTTTGAGCAAACTTCCTCTCTGCCAGAGTGACTATAAGTTACAAACAAACCTAAGGGACAACAAAGTAACCCATCTAGGGCATCCACCAACACTTGTTGGCCATCCAATAATAGAGCCATGCATCTAGGGCACCAAAAACAGTGAGTTTCTTTTAAGGTTTTGATCATTTTTGGACTCATATCATATATGAAATACCTATAGATCCATGAAATTTTGGGCGTTTATTGATTTTGTATATTGTATGGACACATATATTGATTTTGTGCATTGTATGGACATGGCTTTATTGAACGTTAATGAAGAATGTTTTTTCCATCAAAATGTATATATCTTTATATTTTTCTACTAGATGAGTTTTGCCCAATCCTTATTCAAACTCTTTGCTCTTTTGCCTCAAGTTTTTGCTGATTTTGAGTCTGGTGACTTTGATGACTAGGGTTTGTGTTATACATGTACATTGCAAAACATAGAGAAGAACATGATCATAAAGATGATGATTATTCTTATGCGTCTTATTGTAACACTAAGGTTATTTCTCTAGTAGAATACATAGAGAGTGGAGCTAATGCCTTACATGATTTTGGATGATAGTACTATAGTTGTCTTACCATGTATTTGTGTGATGTAATTCTGTCTAGCTTCTCGGATCAAATTCTGGAGCTGCCCATGAAATGTTTTCCAGTTTCCCGAAGTCTTCTCCTTATGTTCGACTTCTTCTTTCTTGCTTCCCAGATTATTTGTGTTTCTCGTTAAGGGTAGCAGGCTTCCAAGATGTCAAACAGATTTCCCGAGCAAGGCTAGTAGCCTACTCGAGGTTCTGTGTCTGCTTCCTAGAATTGTTTGTCTGTTGCCAGAGGGTTTTGTAGAGCTTCCCGATGATGGTTCTATTGATCATGCTAAGGATTCCATTTCCAATAGTGGTGATAGGTTTCATCATTAATCATATTGATCAAAGATATGTAGTAGGCCAGTACCTTGTAGCACATTGTGTTTTGGATTGTAAAGTCCATTTAAAGGTTAATTGAATATGTATTTTGTTTCACCTATGTATTGCAACTGGTGCCATTCTGATATATTCATCCTTACATGGAATATACATGAGCAGACTTTGCATATTTTGTCTCTAATGGTTTGGACTCTTTAAGATAATTTGTATCCATTAAAATTTTAAAATTTTATGTATTTTGCAGTAAATCAAGTCATTAAATTCAAAGCGGTCTGAGTCTGAGTTTACCCTTGATCATTTCCTTGTCCGAGTCACAAAACATTTCTCCAAATACAACATTTTTACTGTAAACAGTCTTCTTAGTTACTAGCTTTTGTTACCCCCCTATTTGCATGGGTGGTTACTTGGAGGTTTGCTAAGCTAACATGGGTTTATTCTTAGATTGTCTGAGCATGAGGAAGGGTTACTGTCACCATTTTGAGCATGTTTGGCAACCTTTTAAGAAATTTTGAGGATGGAAATGACCTTGTTCCTGAATTTGGACAGTCTTCTAGGCATGTCATAGCACTTAGAAAATAATGAACAACAACAAAGGACAAGATATTCAATGTTGGGCATAATCTAGGCAGGAAGGATGAAAACAGTCCCAACAGTAATTTTTGGGCACTTCTTAGCCCTCAAGCATCCTCCTTTTTCATAGCTGGGCATGATTTGAGGCCATTCTTCCAAGCAATAGTCATAAGCAAGTGTAAAGGATCACTGCTTGAGTCCTGAGAAAATCTGTACCATTCTGAGCATGTCTAGCCACTTTTTGAGAAGTTTTGAGGGTGGAAATGACCTTGTTCCTGAATTTGGACATTCTTCTGGGCATGTCACAACACTAAAAAAATAATGAACAACAACAAAGGACAATATATTTAATGTTGGGCATAGTCTGGGCAGGTAAGAAGGATGAAAACAGTCTTAATAGTAATTTTGGGAACTTCTTAGCCCTCAATTTCCTTCTTGTCTTTGCCATTATTCTTGCTTTAATTTTTGTGTAGGGTTTATATTCTTGCTTTTTTTTAATTCCAATATATGTTATTTGATGAGCACGGAAATGCATAGTGGCCATTATTTTGTAGAGAATGTACATGCTTGTTAACACTAGTTTATGGCTTAAGAGCCAACGTAGTCAACAATTTTTTAGGTAATTGAGGTTGTCCTAAGCATGTGTGTGGTCCCATAACCACCTCAAGGAGGGATATGCCCCACCTTATAAGTTGCATATTAATACATAACAAATGCCTCATTTGTAACATCATCTTTTATTCGTTTTGGCTAATCTTCATTTGGGGTCACGTACCAACCCACTTTATGGATAGTTGAGGCTCTTAATGAGCCAACCTGTAGGTATTAGTGGGTACTCACACAATTATAACACTTTATTATAATTTAGTGTAAGGTCGGCCTAGCCTCCTCCTTATTATAAATTAGGGTAAGGTCAGCCTAGCCTCCTCCTTGGGGCTAGTGAAATAACCCTAGGAGGAGTGGTATAAATGCACCATGTACCTCATTTGTACAATCATCACATTCAAGTGTGTTTAATCATTTTTTGCTGAGGGTATCTACATCAATTCACTATACTTGTGTTTCACTCTCTTGAAAACTTTTTGTGACATTGATATTTTCAGCTTGTTTATTGGATTAAGGTTTGTTAGAGAAGTCATTGTAGATCCTCTATCTCATGATTTCTAACATATTTAGCATACATACATGATTCTTTAGGCTATGGGCACCATATTCTTCTCATTCATGGGCTCTCTCTCTCTCTCTCTCTCTCTCTCTCTTGAGTGCTCCTATTGATATGTTCTACTCTTTAGTAGTGTTGTTATAAATATGAAGTGTTCTATTTGGATGGATTAGGGTTTTCTAAAGTTTTCTTTATAGATCTATGATTTCTAACGGTTGCCTCCAACATAGGCGTTTCAAGCAATAAAATCTTGTAGATAAAACACCGATATTTGAATACATCTACACTTATTGGATTTTGCAACTGGGCAGGCTAGGATTTGGTAGGGATTGCCTCTTTTCTAGATCATTGCATTTGTATTTTTTATATTTTGATTAAACTAAGATACATCTTCAATGGGTGGAGCATTGATTTTGTTATATCCCTGCAGTTGTATGTTGATGATTTAAAAAACCATTTACCTACACAGTTCAAATTACTCTTGGATTTATCTAAATATTTCAAACTTATTTATTGCTTTAGATTTCCTCTTATTAGAAAAAAAGCACCACTTGTACAATACTCATGAGTACTCGTGAGTAAGGATGAGTCAACCCCCAAGATGATTACTTACAGAAGAATCACCCCTAAACTCGGCTGATTCTGCCCACTCACTGAAAACTTGACATACTCAGCCAAGACTAGTGCTGAATTGCTCAGACTCGACAAAGCAGAGGAAAAAAAACCCACAGAAGACTTCAGAATAGTAAACGGCTCTAACTTGTCGCATATGATCTTTTAGATCATGCAATGAATCCCGTGACAGTAGCCTTGTAACGCTGACACTATATCAATATCTTCTCAAGATTCCTTTCCTGCGTCCCTACTAGAACCTGTAACTACTATAATGGCCACGTGATGAAGACTGTTATCCACTAGAAGATGAAGGATCGCCTTGACCACATTACAAGAGCTCAACTCGTAAGGGATTCAAATAAAAATTATAAAGATCATGACCACGAATAACATCCTCCTTCGAAATCGATAAAAACAAATGACGGATAGCTTATGAACCTTGAAATTGATCTCAGTAATGTGCCCATATTCAAAGTAGGTTTTCAAAGTCCCTTCTATCACCGGGTATATTTCCCATGTATAAAAGGTTCGGCCAGTTCGATCATTCATTATCATTGGATGAAAAAAATATCAACTTGTTAATTCAAACCCAACGAATTCATAACATATCGACACTAAATTTAAATTGGTAATTTAAAGAGTTATCTCATTAAATACCATCTTTTTTAATTTTAAAAGAAACAGACATTATGCAATATTTATAAAAGAGTTGGCATGGACAACAAAAACTCATATTATGTTCTACTTCTTCTTAAAAAATTTGAATTTTTTTAATCTATTAACTTTATGCATCTCATTTAATTTATAAGTCTCATATGAGAAAGGAACATTATGCATCCACCTCTATATGACAAAACTTGTTATAGCATAAAGAATGCATCCTAATTTATTTAGTTCAATATTATTAAAAAATGAAATATCTAATTAAAAAATGGGAATAAAAGGGCCTTCACGGAAATGAAAGCGGACTCGAAATCAATCAAATATATTGTTGAAGCATTGGAATAAATAAAGCCTTTTTTGTGTGTCCATATTTAAGTTTTTTTCGTATTTGTAGAGTCTTGCTGAGTTTCTCCCAGGTCTTTCTCGAGTCTTTCTCGAGTGGATGAGTCAAGTGCCAGCCGAGTCTTTGCTGAGTTTGATTTGTGCAACATTTCTTATTAGGCTGTTCATTTATCGTGTTTATGATGGATCATCAATGCAAATATCAATGGGATGGTTTAATCAACTACTATACATTTAAAAGATTCAATGAGTGACATAGTTGGAAGTCATTGTTTTAGTAATATATTCAAGGTTAGATGGAGAGCAACGATTATCCTATTCTTTATCCTTCTCCATTCATTTGTTTACTTTGGCTTCATTTTGTATGCTTGTGTTAGAAATAGTATCTGAAGAGTTCTATGGGCTCTTCTGGATTCACCTAGGAGTTATAGTGTTCTAGCAGGAGGCAGTTAATCCTTCTCCATTGATCTTGTCAACTATGCATCTTTACCAATGCTAGATTATTTTCTCCATGCTATTCTATATACCATTGTTACTTGGGAACATATGAAGGAGCAATTTTATCTTTCTGTATGCATATTTTTAATCCACTATTTTATCTCTGTTGAGAGGCATCCCACAGAGTTGGATCATTCTTTTTGGACAGAGTTGATGAAGTCTACAAGTGTAGTGTTTTTTTTTTGTTTGCTTTGTATGGTATTTTGTGAATCATGTTGTGATCATGTTCCATCTTTTATCATATATCCTGTAGAAATGTTTTTATGTTCTTAATGCAAAATGCCTCGATGGAGGAGCATCCATGGTAGGTGTCTCATTGTGTAAAGCACCACTTTGTATTAATGAAAGTAAATGTACATATTAATTTTGTGGTTCATTTTTCACACATTCTTAGTATCCTTGACCAAAATGTATACCTTTTTCCTATGCTTGATGTATAATGCTTTCTTAGCTTTGGCATGAGATTTGGATTCACAATATAAATTAATAAGTGCAGCAAATAAATTGGTCGTTTTTATGTTCTTGAGTAGTGCCCAAATTTTATTTGTATCTTTAGAATGCTAGGGGCTTCAAGCTTCACACAAGAGTTCAAAAAATGTCTTAATGGGGGAGCATCCACAGAAGGTGTCTCATTGTGCAAAGCACCACTTTGTATTATTGAGTAAATGTATACATTTTTTTTGTGTTTCCTTTTTCACTCATTCTCAGTATACCTTTGGCATGAAATTTGGATTCACAACATAAATTAATAAGTGCAGCAAAGAGATTGATTTGTGTAGATTTTTTTTACACATAAATGGATGGACTTCAATTTTGGGATTGATTCTGCCACGAACTTTTAGTTTAAATATTTAAAGATCTATTTTCTTCCATGATTTCATATGTTTTCATTTGATTTGTAGAGCATGAAAATGACTAAGGTTCATCAACTTGTAATTTTAAATGTTTTCTTTAAATTATATGCTCATCAACCAACTTTAGGGCAAGGAAGGAGGGCTCACTTGATTGTAGGGAAGATGAGGAAGGGTGAGGAAAAAACGGTTAAAGTCGGATAGTGAGGCCAAGAGTCAAGTAGTTAGAATGCCAAGAGTCATTGGTTAAACTTGTAAAGGGTGAATCTTTGCATTATTTAAATATGTTATCTTTTTGGCATTGTATGTTATCTTCGCATGTTAAATAGATAAACTATTTGCTTGTGTTCTTATATTCTTACAAGTTGTGGATGGTTGTGGACTATTCTCTGCATTCATGGTTTTATTCATGAATCTTGTAGGGAAGGATGTCACAATATATAGATAATATTCTCATCCTTGTAATGCCTTTGATTAATTATATTAAGCATTGCTAACAGTAACAACTTGATGTTAATCAAGTATCCTTCAATGAATTGTAGGATATCCTTTATTTCTCATAAATACATTGGGGTTTGTGAATATGGTAGTCATTGGACTATTCTCTCTGCTCTTTATAATTCTGTTTTTGTTTTATGTCAATCAGTTCTTCAAATTCATGTAGCTATGATAGATTAGAATATATTAATGTTAGATTAATAGCTAGAACAGTTTCATAATGCATTCTATTCTTAGATACATTTTAGTTGAAACCATAAACCCATATTAGGGTTCTTCAATTTCTATAGAGGAATATATAATTGGTCCCTTTGACAGGCTGAACTTGTGAAGTTGACGAGGGAAATTTTACCACATAAACATTTTGGTGTTATAATCTAGGTTATTTCCCTTGTATGGTTTATAGTTTAATTAATTTGTGTGGATTGTTAGTTGATGGGAATAATCACAATTTATACCCTAGCCAAAAAGTAATGAAGAGAACTTGCAAGCAAAATTGCATACACCATGTCTAGAATCCAATTTTCAATAAACTTATGTACAATTTGATAAAAAAATACCTTATCCACCTAATGTTTAGTTGCAATCTAATTTGTTTCCACATGTTGAGACCAAAGATCCTTTTTCTATCCCAACCCAAGAGTAATAAGCTTTTCGTTGTCATACCCATAATTACACTCATCAGATCAATAGCTTATTAGTTCTCTAGCAACATATCAAACAACATATCTCTAGCAGATATTCTATTAGTCACAATCAATGATACTTATATTAATGATAAGTGCATATTCATAAACTTCTATTGTATCTTAGGTTGGTTAGCTTTCATTAATGGTGTTATAAGAAAACTACCATATGAAAGCTAACATGTGTTAGCTTTCATTGATTGTGCAATGTTGTTGTTAGAAGGAAAGCTAACACGGGTTAGAACTCCTTCATGGTGCTAGAAGGAAAACTACGTTATCATTCATATGAAATCTAACACACACTGCCTTTGGTGACATTGTGGTTGTGCTAGAAGAAAAACCAAATCAACATTCATATGAAAGCTAACACACACTACCTTTGGTAACATTGTGGTTGTTCTAGAAGGAAAACTACCATATTAAATCTAACACACGTTAGCTTTGAGGACAATGTGCTTGCAGTAGAAGGAAAACTACCATATGAAAGCTAATAACCATTAGCTTTCATTCATCGTGCAATGTTATTGTTAGAAGGAAAGCTGACACATGTTAGCTTTCATTGACCATACCTTATTGTTATTAGAAAGAAAGATAACACATCTTACATTTCATATTCTTGTTAGAAGGAAAGCTAACACATGTTAGCTTTCATTCACCATACAATGTTATTGTTAGAAGGAAAGCTAACATGCGCTACATTTCATGTTGTTGTTAGAAGGAAAGCTAAAATGAGTTAGTTTTCATGTTGTTGTTAGAACAAAAGCTAACATGCATTAGATCTTCTTCATGATGCTAGAAGAAAAACTACCATATGAAAGCTACCATGCTTTAGCTTTGACGACAATCTGGTTGTGCTAGAAGAAAAAATACCATATCAAAGTTAACAAGCATTAGCTTTGGTGACAATGTGGTTATTCTAGAAGGAAAAATACTTTATGGAAGCTAGTACATGTTAGCTTTGATGACAATGTGGTTATGCTAGAAGGAAAACTACCATATGAAAGCTAACACATGTTAGCTTTGAGGACAATGTTGTTGCGCTAGAAGGAAAACTACCATATGAAAGGTAACACCCCTTAGCTTTTATTCACCATATTAGCTTTCATTGACCTTGCAATATTGTTATTAGAAGGAAATCTAGCATGCATTAAAGTTCATGTTGTTGTTAGAATGAAATGAAACATGAGTTAGATTTCATGTTGTTAGAACGAAAGCTAACCATGTTAGATCTCCTTCATGGTACTAGAAGAAAAAATACCATATTAAATCTATCACATGTTAGATTTGATGACAATGTGATTGTGCTAGAAAGAAAACTACCATTTGAAAGCTAACACCTGTTAGATTTCATTTACTGTGCAATATTGTTGTTAGAAGGAAATCTAACACGTGTTAGCTTTCATTGGTCCTGCAATATTGTCATTCGAAGGAAAGCTAACATATGTTAGATTTCATATTGTTGTTAGAAGGAAAGCTAACATGCTTTAGCTTTCATACACCGTGCAATGTTGTTGTTAGAGGCAAAGCTAATATGCGTTAGATTTCATGTTGTTAGAATGAAAGCTAACATGAGCTAGATTTCATGTTGTTGTTAGAACAAAATCTAGTTAGCTTTCATAAAATGTGCAATGTTGTTGTTAGAAGGAAAACTTACATGTGTTATATTTCGTGTTATTGTTATAAGGAAAGCTAACATCAGTTAGATTTCATGTTATTGCTAGAATGAAAACTAACATGCTTTAGATTTGCTTCAAGTTGCTAGAAGAAAAAATACCATGTGAAAACTAACACGCTTTAGCTATTGATAAGAATGTGGTTGTGCTAGAAGGAAACCACCATATGAAAGCTAACACATGTTAGCTTAGGTGACAATGTGGTTATGCTAGAATAAAAACTACCATATGAAAGCTAACACGCAATAGCTTTGATGACAATGTCATTGTGTTGGAAGGAAAACTATCATATGAAACCTAACACCCATTAGCTTTGATAACAATGTGGTGGTGCTAGAAGAAAAACTACCATATGAAAACTAACACACATTAGCTTTGGTTATAATGTGGTTGTGCTAGAAGGAAAACTGCCATATGAAAGCTAAGACACGTTAGCTTTGATGGCAATGTGGTTTTGCTAGAAAGAAAACTATCATATGAAATCTAAGACCCATTAGATTGCATTCACTGTGCAATGTTGTTGGTAGAAAGAAAGCTAACATGTGTTATATTTCAATGCCCTTGGAATATTGTTATTAGAAGGAAAGCTAACATGCACTAGATTTCATGATGTTATTAGAAAAAAAACTAACATGAGTTAGATTTCATGCTGTTGTGAGAATAAAAGCTAACATGTGTTAGATGTCCTTCATTGTGCTAGAAGGAAAACCATCATATGAAAGCTGACACGCTTTAGCTTTGATGACAATGCCATTATTTTAGAAACAAAACTATCATTTCAAATCTAACACATGTTAGCTTTCATGCACTGTGCAATGGTGTTAGTAGAAAGAAAACTAACATGTGTTAGCTTTCATTGACCGTACAATATTGTCATTCGAAGCAAAGTGAAACATGTGTTATATTTCATATTGTTGTTAGAAGAAAATCTGACACGTGTTAGCTTTCATACACCATGCAATGTTATTGTTAGAAGGAAATATAACATGTGTTAGATTTCATGTTGTTGAAATAAAGGAAAGCTAACACACATTGACTTTGATAACATTGTGGTTGAGCTATAACGAAAACCACCATTCAAAACTTAACAAGCATTAGCTTTGGTGACAATGTGGTTGTGCGAAAGGAAAACTACCATATGAAAGTTAACACACATTAGCTTTGGTGACAATGTGGTTGTGTTAGAAAGAAAACTATCATATGAAAACCAACACCCGTTAGCTTTCATTCACTGTGATATGTTGTTGTTAGAAGGAAAGCTAACACGTGTTAGTTTTCATTGACCTTGCAATATTGTTATTAGAAGGAAAGATAACATGCATTAGTGTTCATGTTGTTGTTAGAAGGAAAGATAACATGAGTTATATTTCATGTTGTTAGAATAAGAGCTAACATGCATTAGTGTTCATGTTGTTGTTAGAAGGAAAGGTAACATGAGTTAGATTTCATGTTGTTAGAATGAAAAACTACGATATTAAATCTATCACATGTTAGCTTTGATGACAATGTGATTGTGCTAGAAATAAAACTACCCTTTGAAAGCTAACATCTGCTAGCTTTCATTCACTGTGCAATATTGTTGTTAGAAGGAAATCTAAAACGAATTAGCTTTTATTGACCATGCATTATTTTCATTCAAAGGAAATATTAACATATGTTAGAACTCATATTATTGTTAGAAAGATAGCTAACACGTGTTATCTTTCATACACAGTGCAATGTTGTTGTTAGAAGCAAAGCTAACATGCGTTAGATTTCGTGTTGTTATTAGAATGAAAGTTAACATGAGTTAGTTTTCATGTTGTTGTTGGAACAGAAGCTTGTTAGCTTTCATACTCTATGCAATGTTGTTATAAAGAAAGCTAACACGTGTTATATCTCCTTCATGGTGCTAAAATAAAAACTACCATATAAAAGCTAACACACATTAGCTTTGATAACAATGTGGTTGTGCTAGAAGAAAAACTACCATATGTAGATCTTCATGGTGCTAGAAGAAAAACTACCATATGAAAGCTAACACACGTTAGCTTTGGTTACAATGTGGTTGTGCTAGAAGAAAAACTACCATATGAAAGCTAAGACGCATTAGCTATGGTAAATCTAAGACGCATTATATTTGATGGCAATGTGGTTGTGCTAGAAGGAAAACTATGATATCAAAGCTAACACCCATTAGCTTTCATTCACTATGCAATGTTGTTGTTAGAAGAAAAACTAACACGCGTTAACTTTCATTGACTATGGAATATTGTTATTACAAAGAAAACTAACATGCATTATATTTCATGTTGTTGTTAGAAGGAAAGCTAACATGAGTTAGATTTCATGTTGTTGTTAGAACAAAAGCTAAGATGCATTAGATCTCCTTCATGGTGCTAAAATGAAAACTACCATATGGAAGCTAACACGCTTTAGCTTAAACTATCATTTTAAATCTAGTACATGTTAGCTTTCATGCACCGTGCAATGTTGTTAGTAGAAGTAAAACATAACACGTGTTAGCTTTCATACACCGTGCAATGTTGTTGTTAGAAGCAAAGCTAACATGTGTTAGATTTCGTGTTGTTAGAAGGAAAACTAACATGAGTTAGATTTCATGTTGTTGTTAAAACAAAAGTAGTTAGCTTTCATACACTGTGCAATATTGTTGTTAGAAGAAAAACAAACATGCGTTAGATTTCATGTTGTTGTTAGAAAGAAAGCCAACACATGTTAGATTTCCTTCATGCTATTGAAAAACTACCATGTGAAAGTTAAATGGATTAGCTTTGATGACAATGTGGTTGTGCTTGAAGTAGAACTACCATATGAAAATTAACAAGCATTAGCTTTGGTGACAGTGTGGTTGTGCTAGATGGAAAACTATCATATACATATGATAGATTTGAAGACAATGTGGTTATGATGGAAGGAAAAATATCATATGAAACCTAACAATCATACACCATGCAATTTTGTTAGAAGTAACGCTAACACACATTAGCTTTCATTGCCATGCAATATTGTATTAGAAGGAAAACTAAAATGCGTTAAATTTCATATTGTTTTAAGAAGAAAAAACTGCCATGAGTTAGATCTCGTTCATGGTGCTAAAAGGAAAACTACCATATGAAAGCTAAAATGCTTTAGCTCAAACTACCATTTCAAATCTAACACGCGTTAGTTTTCATGTACCATGCAATGTTGTTAGTAGAAGGAAAACTAATACGTGTTAGCTTTTATTGACCATCCAATATTGTATTCGAAAGAAAGCTAACATATGTTATATTTCATATTGTTGTTAGAAAGAAAGCTAACACATGTTAGCTTTCATACATCGTGCAATGTTGTTGTTAGAAGCAAAGCTAACATGCGTTAGATTTAATGTTATTATAATGAAATCTAACATGAGTTATATTTCATGTTATGTTAGAACGAAACCTAGTTAGCTTTCAAACACTGTGCAATGTTGTTGTTATAAGGAAAGCCAACATGCGTTAGATTTCATGTTATTGTTAGAATAAAATCCAACATGTGTTAGATCTCATTCATGCTACTAGAAAAATTACCATATGAAAGATAACACATGTTAGCTTTGATGACAATGTGGTTGTGCTAGAAGTAAAACTACAATATGAAAGTGAACAAGCATTAGCTTTGGTGACAATGCGGTTGTGCTAGAAGGAAAACTACTATATGAAAGCCAACATATGATAGCTTTGATGACAATGTGGTTATGCTGCAAGAAAAACTATCATATGAAACCTAACATTCATACACCATGCAATGTTAGTTTGTCTCATTTGTAGTGGATATATTATTTCTCAATCAAGTAGATATTATGTTTTTAAGCTAATCGGTCTCTTTACTCACTATGTACCAATGATTTTTCCTTCACATCAACCCATGCATTCCTATTACAATGACATTCTCTCCAACAATCCTTACACTCATGTGACATGCTTAGCCTTATTAAACTGATTGTACATGGAAAACATCAAAGAGCATGCATGTTCCTTTTTCATTAAGATATTTCCATGTTTCACATGTGCCAAACATTTGGTGGTTTTATATGAGTTGATATATGTCTTTCTCTCATACTACTTGAATTTAAAAGTATCAGGTCTTCATATATATTTTTTGTATGATTTATATGTAAAGTCTATTTTCATAGTGTCCACTAAATGGCAGGGAACATTGTTTCTTTGTGAACAAAAGTATTGCCATAATGTTTTTAAATTTTTCAGCTATATTACTTTGTTAAAGGTTGCGCTTTTGCTAAAATTTAAGAGCACACTTTATATGGTTTAACCTTATTTACAAATTACAATTCAATGTTGTGATACATGATCGAAATGAGATACAATGGAAAATATAATTTTGGCAATAGAAGACTATGTTGACCTCCTAATTAATGGTCAAGTTATTGGGCTAGGAAGGGTTGATTCTACAGAGACTGAAACTTATTATGGCAGAGAAAGGTATAATGTAGGGTATGTTATGGTTTTGATAATTGATGTCATTCAACTACATTTGATTGTGGAAGATGTTGATGAAGAGGACATACATCCATGGAAGATAATGAATTTGAGGCACAACAGAGGTAAAGTAAAATCTTGAAGCATATGTTGATATTAGATTGAATGTATTTTTTTAGTAAACACTAAGATTCTTTGATTTGGTGTATAGGTGCAAATTTCTCTTCTACATTTTCTATTGGAGACAAGGTAGAAGTTCTGCAACATGGAGCGAAGGTGGGTGAAGTCTCCATATTCAATACAAATCTTGGGCATAAGGTGCATGGAAGGATGGTAAAGAAAGGATGCATAGTGGTTAAAATTGAGAAGGTGTTAAAACATGATGCTCTTCTACCACACCCAATAGGATTTGAGATTCCACTAGGGGGTGCATTGGAATCTTATGAGATTTGGTCAGAGTCAGATTTGGAACCACATTGTCATGATCATCCCATAAATAATCGTCAAGACAGGGTTACATTCAAATTTAAAAGGGTTTCTCTTACACATGAATGCACAGGAACAAGCATGTGCATTGTCTAAGGGATTACAGTTTATATCCACGAGGATGACATGGTTGAGGGTGAAACTCTAGGTGAATTGGAATTTGGTGTTTTTGTGGAAGACATAGATGGAAATTGTGAAACATGTAGAATTGGTGATAAGTCAATACATTGTTTGGTTATATGGCCAATAAATAAGTTGGCGGACGATGAAGGTGAGATTTTAAGGGTGAAGGAAAATTTCAAGGAGCCACCCAAGGAAATGGTGGTATGGGATATCATAGAGGACACAACACCCTTAAATAAATGGGATGGTGATATTTATAATGATAAAAAATCAGACTCAATTGATATGCATCTAAAGAGGCCATATAAAAGGATTAAACGAGTTATTGCTACAAAAACAACTGGAAAAATCCAAACATAAATAGATGAAGAGAGATAAATCTAACTTTTGGCAGTAGATAAATGTTGCAAACAAGATTGTCTTCAGCATGTGGATAGGAAAGCAATTGCAGATTCTAGAAGGGGTATGAAACAAATAAGTAAAAATGGTATCAAGGAATTTGTCTTGAACTCATTCAATTCAAACACAATCATGTCAAATATCCATGGCCATGGCCTACCTCCTATTGTTAGGGAAAAAAGGACATGAGATTTAATGGAAGTATTATTTGTAAGAAAGCATGGTACAAGATACAAAAGATCAAAGAACCTTCTATAACTACCAAAAATATGTTCAACATGGAAATATTAAATCCATTCATGGTAATACCAACAAATGCAAAGAATGCCCACATACCATGACATCCATAGAAATATTGCATAGAATTGTCATGGATAATTCAGTTTTTTCACCAAACCAAACACGTCAAGTTGAAGAAGATGGAACCTCTGCTCCTTTAAGATTGCTTCCTTCAACTTACACACAAATTTATTTGTTAAAGGAGATCAACGAGGCTCTTCAAAAGCTCAATTATTCATCAATATCACAACCAACAATGAGAAAGATGTGGAATACTCATTTTCGAGACGTGGCATTCTCAAAGAACACCAACTTTAGTAAATGTAGTGAATGTATCGTGTTGAAAGACAGATGAATTCAATGACTACAAAAGAGTTGGAAGAAAAGGCACGCCGTATACTAAACAAGCATAACCAGATTGTTATGTGTGGAAGCTAATGCACACAGAATTGTGTCAGAGAGGTTTCCAAGGGAGTATTTGAGCATTATCCATGATAAAATGGACAAAACAAAGACTTGAATACCAAGATTATGTGTCAAATCAAAATATATTGCAGGAACAAACTTGGTTTTGTCATTGATAGGTATGCTAACACATGGGCATAACACAGGAGGGTTTGGTCATTTTTTCCCTACCATTTGTACACATGGGGTCACAATTTACCATTACATCTCTTGCGAAGTGATTGAGGGACCTTGAAGACCCACACCTTGATATGTATGGTGATCTCCTTTATGAGAGTAGAAGTCCAAGAAACCCACTTTCAAATGAATTAATTGAAACCTCTATTTGCTCAAAATGTAGAGTGTACAAGGATAATTTTCCATCTCAAGGAAGATAAAAAAACTCATAATGTTGATTTTAAACCTATTCCTCCACATTTGTTGTTACGGTTGGACAATGAAGCAAGTGATAATAAGATTCATTATGTTTTCATGTTTCTATAACTATTAACTGCACTTGGTGTCTTCATCACTATTGAGGTTGGGTTCTTGCTTGTGGGTCACACCCATTAAGACATAGATGGAACCTATAGAAGAATGTCTTCCAACTTGAAAATTAAAGATATATATTCTTTACTTGAAATGATGGATACATATCGCACAATAGAAGAAAAAAGTGTCTTTCCAGCTACACTTATTGACAAAGTGTATGACTTCAAAAGTTTCCTTAATGGATACATCAAGGAGGGAAAACATGCACTAGTTGGACATCTTTATGTTCAGTACTTCCAATTTCTTGTACTTAATGGTATTCCAGTGATGAGGTATAAAGAATCAATTAGAGATATTGAATGGTCAGAACCAATAGAGTTGTGGAATATAGATGATGAAGGTCGACCTAAATTGCCCACAGGGAAGCCATCTTTCGTAGGTCCCAAGGAGAATGATGTCTATTTAAAAGAACTAAAGTAAGGAATAACATCATACATAAAAATGTGGAAAGACACTATTGGCAATGAGAATTTGCCAATTGTAACAGAGGAATGAAAAAATAAAGTAGAGTATTGGGAAAGAGTTTTTGATACATTAGATGAAATCTACAATGATCATACAATAGTGGATGGAAGTGGATCATCTTCTGAGGATTTATGGCCCAAGACGAGACATATTGTCAATGCTGACCGTAATGCATTCAATGTAATATCAAGTATTATGGACGAGGATTTTGATAATGTAATAGGTGAACTGATATATGTTGGACCCAAGAGCAACAAGCCAAAGCCAACATTCAATCCCATGATTGATGTAGAGAAAGGAAAGATGTTATTTGTTAGATTAGGAAATGAGGATGAAGGAGAGATGATTTGGATGACAAAAGCCACCTCAGATATCTTTGAGGATGATGAAAGTGTGACTCTTCATGTTAAGGTTGATTGGTGGGAGCCTATTTCAGTGAAATAAAAGGGAAATTTTTTAGAACAATATTGGGTACCAAATCCTGAAGACACAGAACTTGGATCTATTTTAATTAATACCATATTTTGGGCATGGATGCCAAGGAAAGAACAATGCAATAAGACCAAGATAAATAAATTTGGTGTAGAAGATGTACTTGATCTACTTGAGTGAATATAGTGAGATTAGAAGGAGATGATCCATGAATGTAATTTTGTTCTTTGAAGGAGCTATTAATACACATGAAGAAACACTTTTCAATGTTTGTTGTATATCAAATATTCTCTTCATGTTATTTTTTGAGGAATTATTTATTTACTAGATATATATATATATACAAATTTTGGGTTTAACTTTAATGTTAATTTATGTCATGGTATTTGATGTGTAATACATAACACCAATCAATATTTAACTTTTAAATGTTTTGTTTAGATCAACATAACTTCTCACTATATCAAATGTTCATAATCAAATTCAATAATGCATTTAAAAACATCTTGTATACTTGGTCCATTAATAAATACAAGACACTTGCAATACAATTTGAATTGGGTTTTTCCTAATATTCCCTATTATATTTGATATAATCGAATCGAACTATAATGCATTCTAATTCATCATAATTTGATTTTGGTCATTAAACGACACAACTAGGCTTACAAAATGTTCTCTTGTAGAATTTAAAGTGATGTCAACATTGTACTAGTAAAATAAATTATACTCAACACAGGTAAATAGGTAACACTTGTGTCATTATTAAAATGGTTAATAATAGTAACAAACATAATATTAATATTGCATTCTAATTCATCATAATTTGATTTTGATCATTAAACGACACAACTAGACTTATAAAATGTTCTTGTAGACTTTAAAGTGATGTCAACATTGTACTAGTATAATAACTTATACTCAACACAGGTAAATAGGTAACACTTGTGTCATTATTAAAATGGTTAATAATAGTAACAAACATAATATTAATATTGCATTCCAATTCATCATAATTTGATTTTGATCATTGAACAACACAACTAGACTTATAAAATGTTCTCTTGTACACTTTAAATTAATGTCAACATTGTACTAGTATAATAACTTATACTCAAAACAGGTAAATAGGTAACACTTGTGTCATTATTAAAACGGTTAATAATAGTAACAAACATAATATTAATATGTCATTAAATAACTTTATATGTAAGATTTTTTCACACATTTTATTATTCATGAGCCAAGTATCGATGAACTTTGTTTTAATATAGAAATATAAATATTAATGATAATATACAAATTGTAAGGAATCCAAGTTATAGAGGAATGCTAATATACTCTTTTCAATTTAACATTGTCAAACACTACATGACTACATGAGTAAATACTAAATACTTGCTATAACTACTTTAGTCATTTTTCCCTTTTAGTATAATTCATCACACTATAACTACTATGAATTATACTAGCAATAGACTATACTACATTGTTGCTAGTATAATTCATAATTGATTTTGATTGTTAAATTTTTTATTTATTAATAAACACTGGATATATTACTAGCATCAATATCATTAAATAACTTTTTTTGATCGGGAAAAGAATCATATTTCTATTCATAAATGAACGAAAAATACATTCTTCTTAAGTTCATGATTAATCCACCTCCTCCAAAACTATATACAAAATTGACCTTAACAATAACAACCAAAATTGATTTTGCATTTACTCTTAAAGCCAAAAATCACATATTTAGACCTCCAAGATGATAAAAAAAATAGTAAGTACTGTCTAAACAAAATTATTCATCACATCTTCTGACATACTTCAGATATTAATTCGCCATCAACATCCTAAGGTTTTTGGTTCCTTTGATAAACCATTTTTTGATAATTGATATGCTATTTGAAATTTCTCGCACATTAATCTTTGTTGACGAAATAAACATTCATCAACATAATTTTTAATACAATGATAATGAAAATAAATTGTGTTTATATTCTAATTCATAATTTATTTTGATCATCACAAGGGTAAAACCTAGACTCTAAGTTCATAATTTGTTTTTGTGGACTATAAAGTGGTGTCAAATTCTTAAAATTAAACACCATACTAAACAAAGACAAAATTAACTACTATTACAATAACTAAAATTGTTGTAATAACAAATACAATGCCTATATTATGCCATAATTCCACAACATTATATATCACTATAATGTAATGATGTCAATCTCCTAGACTTACAATGGAAACTCAATTTAGACACAATAATTAATATAGTATCAAATTATAACGAAAATCCAAGTTAACAATAGTAATGAACATTGATTATTAATACAGTTAAATGACTTTATATGTAACAAATTTCTTTCACAATCTATATGCATGGCGTAATCCTACTAAACTTTTAATAGAAAAATGAAAATAAAATAATGAAAATAGATTGTGTTGCTATTGTAATTTATAATTGACTTTGATCGTTAAAATAATAAACTTAAACATAGACTGAATATATAATATTTTATCTCGTCGATTATAAATTGTTGCCAACTTTGTAATATAATATGGTTATGAAGTTTTGAGGTTGTAGCATCTCTAGAGAATATTGGAGAATGATTGAGCAAATCTAGTAGCATTTTGTAACTTATAACCTCAAAATTAAAATCAATACTCCCTATCTTATTCTCCTAATTGAAGTGGGTCTTTCCCCCATCGAGAGCATGGCTATGACTAGGTTTCTGATGTAGAAGTACATGATAAATAACATGTGATATCATAGATTTCATAAATGCACTTAAATATCTAGTCAAAACCATTCGAAGATCGATAAAAATGTCATTCTGCAAAATATTAATAATCTCAAAAATATTGTTACTTCAAAGTTTAAAGAAAATGTGGTGTGATAAGGATATAGATGTTAAAAAATTAAGATATTATAAGTAGGTCATTAAACTTGATCTATAATATCAAAGCTACCTTTGTTTATTGACTAGTTCAAAGTAAAAAATTAATATAGTCAAGATATTAAGAATGCACTCTCATGAGCTCCATAGTGAAATAGGGCGTTGAACAATTACTAAAATGAAGTGGGCATAAAGAATTTTCAATCTCAAAAATATTAATAATCTCAAAAATATTGTTACTTCAAAGTTTAAAGAAAAACATGGTGCGATAAGGATATAGATGTTAAAAACATTAAGATATTATAAGTAGGTCATTAAACTTGATCTAGAATATCAAAATTACCTTTGTTTATTGACTACTTCAAGGCAAAAAATTAATATAGTCAAGATATTAAGAGCACACTCTCATGAGCTCCATAGTGAAATAGGGTGTTGAACAATTCCTAAAATGAAGTGGGCATAAAGAATTTTCCATCTCTGTGTGACTATGACCATTGCAAATGAAACTCATTTTCTCTTGGAGTGTCTTGTGTACACCCATATTAGATTTTAGTTTCATAATCTTTGTTGCAATATAGGCCTTCCTAGCCTTCTTACAATCCATAATTATGGTGAGCTCATAACTCTTCTCTTCAAGCGTTTTCAGCATATGAATACAACCTTAAAGCAAACCAAATAATTTCTCTTAAAGTTAGACATACCAAACTTGGTCTTATTGGACGTTAACAACCATCATCATCATAATCATCATTGCATCATCATCATCATAAATAAAACATGGTACTCAACACATGCAATATTTACTAACTATATATTGAATTTAAATTGTCATAGTAACAAACGTATTGGTATTATGTTATTAAATAGTTTTTGCCTGGGTCATTCTAAAATTGTGCCAACCTTTTACTTGAAGAGTAACTCAACACAAACATAGTAGTTACTACATCAAGATATATTAAATTGGTTAATCATAATAACATACACAATATTAATGCCATTAAATAGCTTTAACCAACTTAGCTTTTAATACAAACTATAATAATATTAACAAAAATAATGTAATGAAACCAAGTTTAAGGCTTTACTCATTTTGAAAAAACTCAATCTAGTTAAAGTTCTAAAGACCTAGATCCACTACATATCTACAAATTTGATGCAAGCCACTACCCTCATTGTATTACCAAAATCCATGAGAATGAGGAAGAAGACATAAAATTATGGACTTCACCTTCAAAGAATTCCTTGCAATCAAATTGGTAAGGAGTGATGAATATCACAAAAATTCAACGTGTCAAGTCTCGATTGATAGTGTCAATTAAAGACTTATATGGTAAATCTAATATAGTACTTACTTATAATTGTCTCTTACTCTTTATGTCTTGACACATTTGATATTTTATGGTTGTCTTTGGGCCTTGACCCAATTGATATTATAAGGTGAGGATGTATGTGCCTAATAATCCTTAGTTATGAATATGAGATGAGGATTTAAAGAGAAGAGGATGTAAAGACGAGTAATTTTATACGTATTTTGGTGGTGATCCTCGAGGACAAATGCTGTGAGAAACCACAAATGTTTTTAAGGACAGAGGTTGATTACATCATGATCATGCCACCCATAAAATTGAAGACTATTCTTGAGCCAAAAATTGTTTTTTTTAATGTTATTAATAACCATTGTGGTGATTTGGTTCAAATGGTTTTTCTAACTCATTGTTTCTCCATATTGTGTGCTCAATGACACCTATCTATATCAATGCATAAATCGACCTCTGTAAATTTGTGATCCTAGTTGCATGCCTCATGCCTTTGTAATCCATGGCATCCAAATGGGGAAAACCACAACAAGAATGAAACCATGGTCATCAGTTTATAAATTCATCTACCTAAATAATAAAACAATACCCTATTTAATATAACTGAAATAATTATGACAAAATGCATCTCACTAGTGAGTCAATAACCCAATTTATTATCACAACCTGGTAGAAGAGCATCTAACAAAACCTAGGTTGGGAACAAAACCGACATAAGTGGACCAGGTTCAGAAAATGCCACAAAATTGGAATGGGAAGTCATGGACGGGGAAAGGTTTGCAATACTAAGCATTGAAATGAACAAAACACATGCAAGTCTAGTTGAGGGGAAACAAGACAATACCCACAAACACAAAAGTGCAAAACCGTAGAAAAAAATGGATTATGCAAAGTCCCAAAAACTATACACCCGGGGCATATTCCTTCAAAAAGAAGGAGAGTGTGGATGGAGAATAAAAACTAGAGAGAAATGACTTGGAAGATAGTTAAATTGAGACAACAAATATTTTCACTCATGTGAAGGAACAATTTTGAACATTCAAGGAACATAGTGAAGGAAGAAATGAAGTAACCAAAATGAGCAATAGATGAAAGAAGTGAAAATCTGTTGATCACAAAATAGCTAAAGGTGGAATTGAGGAAACAGATCGTGATGCAAATATTGAAGAGGAAAAAGAAAAGGAAGACAAATTGACACCAACACAAGTGGACAACTGAACTACAAAACCTAATAATGGGAGAAATTTTAGAAATTAGGAAACCTTGATTCCTGTAACTGTTGCAAGGAGAATAAAAGAGTGGAAGAAGAGAGTAGAAGAGTTAGCTGTGGGATATTGAACATATGTGTAAGTAAATAAAAAGGATTATGGCCAGGAGTAAATATAATATGGCGTGAGTGTGGATAGTCATCGAGGAAAAATGAACTTCTTAATATATGTACTAATCATTTAATGAAAATTTATTTGAATGTTTTCTAAATGAATGAATGGTTGGCCCTATGTATATGCCATTTCCTAATTTATACGTTGCAAGTTCAGGTTTGTGGAGTAGAAAAAAAAATTCTGACAATTAAATAATTATATATGTGAATATAAATAGTAATGATACACTAATACATTTGGGCGGATTTGTCCACGAAATACTTCCATATTTTGAACATTCATGGATTAATACTTCATTTCTTTATCATGGCGGAAAAACTGTGGAAATATTGATGTTTTTAATTTTCAATGAATTTCCGTCTCTATATTGATGATATATGGCTATCTTTGCACACCCGTGAAACCAATGCCAGCTGTCAAAGGCTGTTTATGCACAGGTCAAGTTGTAATGGCATTAATAGATCTTGGCTGTTTACGCGTGGGTCAAGTTGTAATGGCATTAATAATTATCCTTGCTAAGCTAGAGTAAGCTTCTCTTTTTGCTAAAGCTTCAGAACTCTACTCAGATTTAAAATTTTATTTTGTGTTACAAATCTGTTGGGTCTAGGTGAAGGGGTACCCTATCTGAAAGTAGTATTTTATTTATAAAAACGATCAACAAGCTGCATCAACTGCCTCCCAGTCCCTCTCTGACAAGCACATAAAGTGTCTGTGGAGTCTCCAGGCCAAAAACTCAGTCCTTCCATAATTGAAAGCGTAATGTGAGAATGTGCATGGAATCATCCGTCAGTTGTACTGCCTAATCATGCATTTTGGACACATTTGCTATAGTTGTGAATGATTGAGCGCAGATTGAGCCTAGATTTATTTATCAACCATATCCAAAACTAGAGAGATCAGTCATACTATGCAACAATCATCTAGCTGTAAATTCATAAAGGGTAAGCATGCATCCTTTTTTGGGGGATACAAACTAACATTACGGCTCAAAATAACAGTTGTATTCTTCGGGTCATGTACCTTACGAACGAATTTAACAACCCTGTAAATCCCTCCTTTTATTTAAACCAGAGTAATTGCAACAAGAGGGTCCAGTCAACAATGACTCTAGCCAATTCATTTTTTTTAATAGACCTGATGCTCCACTAAGCTATTGTTCATTGACATAGTGTTAATCACTTTCCATAGTAGAAGGACAACTTTCATTTGGACCATTTGGGACACCTAGTGTTCCAATGGCCAAATTATCAAGGTCTCCTTGTTATTAAATCAAAGGCCACTGCACAACACTTGTTGGCATCAATGAAAACTTCAGACTTTTAGACACAATGCTCACTGAGGGGGGGGGGGGTGAATCAGTGAGCTAAGGCTTCAACTCAATTTCAACTTTTTCTACCAATATTATATCATTATTTCACAATTGCTTCAACAACATATTTATCAAAGAACAATATCAACTAGGCACATGTCATTCATCAATTAAACACATCACTATCAAGACATTGCACAAGGGACACAAGATATAGTTTTTTAATCTTTATATGAGTGGAGACTTCAATCTCCAATATGGGATACAACCTATAAGATGGCACCACACACTAGAATGGTTCAGTCAGCTACAACTGACTGGGATGCTACAACATCCAAACAAGATTTAACTTTTCAAAATACCAATAAGTCTTTCCCCAGCTCCACCCAACCTCCCTATACAAATTTCAGATTACAAATTACAATTGATACATCACACTCTTCCAAAGTTTGCCACATGCACACACATAAAAAATACCAATCAGCAAGTCTTCATTCTGTACTCAACAAGTCATTCAACATACAACATACTGCAACCCTGTCTCAACTCTGTCCATACACCATTAGTATCTTGTCTCCAATACTGTCCACATCAGCATATAGGCTTCCAAAATGTTTAATTCAACACTTGGACAAAATTGTTTTTAACTTGTAAAAACAATTTTTCTTCTACTTTGGCAGATTGATTTCTCCCTTACGCGATCACCATAAGGAAACCTACAAGCATGGCTAGATAACCATTTCAACAATGAACAAGACCATATCACAAGATAAATTTTTTGACACACACACAACAGCTGGAAAGCATTTCAAAATAGCTTCTCAACCTCTTTTGAACATCAAAACATATTTCTTCCCATTTTGGCAGACTCTTATTTCACACGTGTGAACACTCTATGGAGACCTGAAGTCATGAGCAAATGGACAACTTACCAAAGAATGGATCCATGAAATTTGATAAATTTACTTGCACAAAGACAGCTCTTGGAGGGCATTTCCAACTGACCTCTCAAACTCCTGTTTTTAACACTTGGTCAAATTTTTTTTGTTCCCACTATGCAAAATATTATTTTTCCTATTTTTGGCAGATTGATATTTTGCATATGAGACCATGATAAGACAACCTTAAGGTATGGATGGATAGTCTGTTCACCAAGGAACATTCCTATGCTACCTGATGAATTTTATCATCAAAATAACCCCTCCTTGTGGGAATTTCAAAATGCCTTTCAATTTCCTGAATCTAACACAACCAATTTTCTTGTGTTCTTAAAATGCAAAATAATATTTTTCTTACTTTTGGAAGATTTATATCTTTGTCATAAAACACTTCACGGGATAAATGAGACCATGGTTAGATGCACCCATACACAAGCTATAGCCTAACACTTTCATATTATTTTTCTCATCATACGATGAGATAGGGTGGGAATTTCCCTGAGGCCTCTGAGGCAGTTTTTCTAGTACTGGAATAGTGCAAAACAGGATGAAACTCTGTTTTGGTAGACCATTATCTTTGTGATAAGACATCTTCTTTGATAACTGAGACCATGGTGAGATATCCTCTTCAAAAATATGTAGGATGATAAGTTTAGATCATTTTTATCATACACCTATAAGGTACAACGGGCATTTTCCCAAGGCCACATGAGCCAGTTTTTCCAACACTTGGACAATTTTCTTAGTCTGGTCCAATCTGCCTAAAACACTGTTTTTCCAGGTTCATAACTTGTTCCTTAGATACTTCCAAGACAATATGAAGACATGGTCAGGTAGGCCAAATATCAATCTACAAGACCCCCATATGGTGCGGGCATTTTCTTCAACACACAATTTGTTGCGGGAATTTTCTAAAGGCTACCTGAACCAGTTTTCCAACACTTAATCATTAACCTATTTTTCACCAAATTACCATATTTTTTCCAAAATGATTGTCATTAATGTTGTCATCAACGACAATCCTATTCATCACAGTCTTCATGTTTTTATTTATATAAATTGGTATATAATATACTACATTTAGAAATATACTTATATCTAATGTATTTGACAAGTTAATGTTTGGTATGGTGTAGGTAAGACAATTACTTGTCACTACAACGATTTTTCACTATGAATGAAAATGCAAGGAATCTCGCTCAGTTTAGAGCGACATTAGAGGTGAGGGGAGATGGAAAATGTTATTTCCCTTACTCTGATTGCAGGGGCTTGTAAAGAAGAAGAATTTTAAGAACGACAGCTGAAAGACATTGTAGGGATATCGTTCAAGGAGTTTAGCAAAGGAAGTGTTTGATGAGTATAGGCACTTTCTGCCTAATAACCATAGTTATCGAACTACAGTCAAAGCAAAATTCAATGGTAAAGAAGAGAATGGAAAAAAACCACAAAGAATGACACCTCACCTATGGAATTTGGAATATAATAGAAATCGTCAAGGTATGCCAAATTATTTATGTATTGTTGGAATATTGGCCAACACTTAGAAAAATTTCTGAATATGCAAAACAATACTTTTCCTACTTTGGCAGATTGATTTCTTGCACATGTGACCATCATAAGGAAAACTGAAATCATGGGGGGATAACCACTTCAACAAGGAACAGATCTATGTCACCCTATGAATTTTATTAGCACAAGGACACTGTTGAGTATGGTTATCATTGATGTCAAAGGAGGTCATTAATGACAAAAGAAGTGTTGATATGGCATGTGTGATTAGTTTGAAAAACACATGTTGGTGCCATAATGCCTCATGTTGTCATTGTTACATTCTGGTAGTAGTTGGTAATGGTATGATAATTTGGGGATTTTCACAAAGTGTTGAAAAACTTCCCTAAAGCAACTGCCTTATGAAAATGAACACCATAATTCATAAGAAGAATAAAATGCCTGCCATGAAATGACATCCCATATTTTTTTGAAATATCTATTTGACCATGTCTCCGGTTCTCAGAAAAAATCCTTGAAGAAGAAGATACAGGTCTCCCAAAAGAAGGATTTTTGGTCAAATTAGTCAGAATTGCTCTAGGGAAATGCCTGCCATAATTTGTGGGTTGAAGAAAATGACTGCACCACATGGTCATCCTATAGGTGTATGTTTTTTCTACCTGACCATGTTCTCACATTGGTTTTATAATGCTTGAGGAAGAAGATATAGATCTTCCAAAACAGGGTTTCAGGTCATCTTACACCAAAGTTCAGTAAAATGTCTGCCTAAGGAAAATGAAGATGCGGATGGGAGTGAAAATAGCATAGGTGTGATCAGTAAGTTGTAATACATCATCTAATAGCATTAGTTCAGGTTTTGGGTGAAATGGAAAATCCACCTTAGGTTCTGGACAATTTGTCTAAGTATGGAATTATTGGTCAAATCTGCCTAAGTGGCCTCAAGGAAATGCGCGCAACCTATCATAGGATGATGAGAAGAATTATATGAAAGTGATAGGCTCTATTATGTTGTTTGGTGCATCCAACCATGGTTTCATATTTCCCAAAGAGACTCCGAGGAGGAAGATAGCAATCTGCCAAAAGTGCCTCTCACCTTCATTTGCACTATCCCACTAAAATGCTCGCCAAGGTTAGATGATGAGGTTGCAGGAGAGAAGATTGGTACGGTTGAGTCAGTATGACGTTCCTCACATTTTGGATGTCTCACTCTCCAATTTTGATGAAAAAAAAAATCACCTTGGTGACTTAGGGTTTGAAGAGAATTGTCTAAGTGTTAATAAGCAGTTTGGAAGACCACTTTCAAATGCATGCCAGATGTTGGGTGTATGTTAATAGGTTCATCAATTGGAATGGATTTGTTCTTTGTTGAAATGGAAATCCAGCCATACTTCTAGGCTGACTTATAATGGTCACATATGCAAAATATCAATCTACCAAAAGTAGGAAAAATACTATTTTGCATATTGAGAAACACAAGAAAATTGCCTAAGTGTTGAAAACGGGATTTTGAGATGTCGTTTGGAAATGCCCACCAAGGGTTGTCCTTGTGAAAATAAATTTACCAAATTTCATGGATCAAAGGACACCTAGACTAGTTTTCCAACGCTTAGCCATGTCCAAGAATTTCTCCAAGGTTTATCCTGAAACCCTATTTTGGTAGACTTATAACTTTGTCCTCAGAAAGGATTAAGGAAAACTGAGACCATGGCTAGATAGCCAGTTCAACAAGCTATAGCCTGATATGGTGGTGTAGGCATTCTATTCAAACCATGAATTATGGCCAGCATTCTCTTAGAGTAGTTTTGACTACTTTTTCATACTCAGTCAATTTCCAAAGTTTCACAAAGTCGCCATATTTTTCCAGAATGATGTCAGATTACAACACTGACTTCCTGATAGCACCAGAACACCATTATGTGTCTTTCCAGCCTCATGATACATGCCACATCATCATACTTTCCATGACATTACTTCCTTTGTCATTCCTTTGTCTTTCACTAAGTTTACCCCGCCATCATGTCTTTGGTTATCCTTTTGTCATTCACTGAACTGCTTTGACATCAATGACAATCACATTCAACTTACATCATATATTATATAAATCTTTGTTTTTTTTTAGTGAATTATGTTTAACGAGGTGTGTACCTATCTTGATTAATTAGTGTTAATTTGATTTTGTTGATGTTTCATGAATGTCGTTAAGGCACGAATGGGCTTCCACGAGGAATAAAAATTTACCTGATGCAATTTAGTAGGTTCCATACTACAAGCACCTACAAATAGTTCATTTGTTTGATACAATGCATATTGGGAAGAACATAACAGAATTGTTATGGCAAATATTAGATGGAAGGACTGACAAAGAAAGAATTGGAAATATTTGTAGTGACATCCAAGAAGCTAATCATGCATTGCAAAGTGTGATCATTAATTCCAATGGTGATGGTCGTCAATAGAATATTAGTCTTCCTTGGTGCTTGACGAAGCAACAGAGCAATATTGTAAAAGAGGTCATCAGAAAAATCAGGTTTCCAATGGGGTTTTTGTCTAACATAAAGAATATCTTAACGAAAAAGGTGATTTTGGTGGGGTTAAAACACATTACTGGCATACATTCATTAAGGTAATTGTGAGTTTTCAATATATTTCCTATGCACTATTTTATTAATTTTATTCTCTTATTTGGAAATAAATAATAATTATGTGTTTTTTGATACAGTATGTTCTACCTTGATCTCTCCCAGATGACTTTGACAACAACATAAAACAAATTATTTATGTTCTTGGAAAGAGAGACAATTTAGATTTGTCTTCTGCTCAAGAGGATGGATTGCAGCCATTTCTGAAACATGCTAGACATGTATAAATCAATGTATATATGTATTTATCGACAGTTAATGAAAAAAAATATTTTTAGGATGGAGTTTTGTATTTATCGACATATAATGAAAAATGTTTTTTAGTTGGCATATCACTATATACATGTATTTATCGAAAGTTAATGAGATTTTTTTGGTTGTATGATGGAGTTTTGTATTTATCGGCATATAAGATAGCATTATAGAGAATTCATCTCTGAATCCAATGTTTTCAGTGATCAATACGAGATTTCTTGTAGGTTGTGAAAGAAAGCATCAATCTCTTCGAAATATAAATTTATGTATGTTAATTAAATAATAAAATCTATTTTGTTTATGTCTCTTATTTATTTCATCTTTTTTTAATTACCTAGCTGAGCAATCTCTATTTAAGTCTATGGCTTGTGCAGGCATCTGAAAAACATTTTTATTATATATTTTTAAGCTATGTGCGGGGAAACTCATACACTATGTGAACATGATTTTTTTTCAACATGGAAGGTTAATTTTTTACTAATGTGACCTCCATAGGGAAAAATGAAACCATGATTGGATAAACACTTCAATAAGGAACAAATACATGTAATTTGATGAATTAATTGACACACACACATCATCTGGTGGGAATTTGAAAATAGCATTTTAAACTACAGATTTACCACTTGGACAAAATTATAAAACCCTAAGTCAACATGAGGGATTTTTATTTTCACCAACTCCTGAACCAATGATACCAGATGATGTAGTACATCCCATTCAGCACAACCAAACTGATTTCCCCTTCAGACTCATATTCTTTTCCCCTTCAGACTCATATTCTTCTGAGTCGGGCGAGCATTTTACTGGACTGCAAAAAAACAAGCCAGAAGGAACTTTTGGCATACTGGTAACTTCATCTTCAGAGAGTTTTTGGAAAAAATAATGATGTGGTTAGATGCACCAATCAAAACTCTAGAGACCCATACCCTCAGAACAATTTAATCCATCAACTACTGGAAATGGCGGGCATTTTACTAAGGTCACTTATGCGTTTTTACCAGAATTATTATCAAACCCCAGGTCAACGTGATGAGATTTTTATTTTCATCCAATTTGATGTGTGAGACACCTGATCGGTAGAGGCCAACATGGTGATTCCATCAGGACCACTTTCATCCTCTGAAGCTTCTTTGTCTCTCCTCAGCGGGCATTTTCTTCTTCTAATGAATTATTGTGGACATTTTCATAACGTAACTACTTTAGGGCAGTTTTTCATATTAAATGACGTATACATTTATTTTTTTAGTTATTAAAGATGCTTTCCCACATATATCTAATAACTGAATTTAATAATTTTATTAGGCTTGAACATTATTTTCATTTTGCATGTTATAATTTTGATATTTTAAGAATATGATAAATTTGTTATCTAAAATTTGTTTTTTTAATTATACATTTTTCCTTTAGTTATTAATATTAAAATTAGTTTTTTTATAATATATTTTTTCTTTATTTATTAATGTTAAGTCATAGGTGTTATTATGACGGTTTAGCTTTCTGTACATAATGAAACTGCACACACACACACACACACACACATATAGTGACAGTTTAGCGTTTTGTACATAATGAATATATAACTAGAGTTCTAAAATAATTGATTTTGTGTACATAATGAAACAATATAATCAAGTTTGTATATGGTAAAACAATAATTTTAAAATATCACGAGTTTTTTTTGGGTTAAATAAGAAAGTATAAAGGGCGGAAAATGACATAGATGAGTGTATATTAACCACTTTTAATAATGTGGCTATGCTAATGGTAATATGATTGAATTTTGGAAAAGGTTAGATTTCTTGAAATAGATTTGTTGGTGATTCAATCGATCACATTGTTTGTTGATGTTCTAATTTAGTTTGGAAGTCAAATTGTTCAAAACAATCCATAAGTTTTCTAATCCATTTCTTCTTGTTTGACATATCCTAATAATCCTTAGTTATGAATATGAGATGAGGATTTAAAGAGAAGAGGATGTAAAGATGAATAATTTTTATATGTATTTTGGTGGTGATCCTCGAGGAAAAATGTTGTGAGAAACCACAAATGTTTTGAAGGATAGAGGTTGATTACATCATGATCATGCCACCCATAAAATCCAAGACTATTCTTGAGCCAAAAATTGTTTCTTAATGTTATTAATAACCATTGTGGTGCTTTAATTCAAATATTTTTTCTAACTCATTGTTTCTCCATATTGTGTGCCCAATGACACCTATCTATATCAATGCATAAATTGACCTCTGTAAATTTGTGATCCTAGTTGCATGCTATTATTTGAAGTTGTATTCCTCATCCCTTTGTAATCCATGGCATCCAAACGGGGCAAACCGCAACAAGAATGAAACCATGGTCAATAACTTCATCTACCTAAATAATAAAACAATACCCTATTTAATATAACTGAAATAATTATGACAAAATTCATGTCACTAGTGAGTCAATGACCAATTTATTATCACAACCTGGTAGAGGAGCATCTAACAAAACCTAGGTTGGGAACAAAATCGACATAAGTGGACCAGGTTGGGAAAATTCCACAAAAGTGGAATGGGAAGTCATGGATGGGGAAAGGTTCACAATAATAAGCATTGAAATGAAGAAAAAACCTGCAAGTCTAGTTGAGGGGAAACAAGACAATACCCACAAACAAAAAAGTGAGAAATCGTAGAAAAAAATGGATTATGCAAAGTCCCAAAAACTATACACCCAGGGCATCTTCCTTCAAAAAGAAGGAGAGTGTGGATGGAGAATAACAACTACAGAGAAATCTCTTGGAAGATAGTTAAATTGAGACAACAAATATTTTCACGCATGTGAAGGAACAATTTTGAACATTCAAGGAACATAGTGAAAGAAGAAATGAAGTAACCAAAATGAGCAATAGATGAAAGAAGTGAAAATGTGTTGATCACAAAATACCTAAAGGTGGAATTGAGGAAACAGGCCATGATGCAAATATTGAAGAGGAAAAAGAAAAGGAATACAAATTGACACCAACACAAGTGGACAACTGAACTACGAAACCTAATAATGGGAGAAATTTAGAAATTAGGAAACCTTGATTCATGTAACTGTTGGAAGGAGAATAAAAGAGTGGAAGAAGAGAGTAGAAGAGTTAGCTATGGGATATTGAACAAATGTCTTAGTAAATAAAAAGGATTATGGTCAGGAGTAAATAGAATATGGCGTGAGTGTGGATAGTCATCGATGAAAAATGAAATTGTTAATATCTGTACTAATCATTTAATGAAAATTTATTTGAATGTTTTCTAAATGAATGAATGGTTGTCCCTATGTATATGCCATTTCCTAATTTACAAGTTGTAGGTTCAGGTTTGTGGAGTAGAAAAAAAAATTCTGACAATTAAATAATTATATATGTGAATCTAAATAGTAATGACAAATGCAAATCCAATACATACATGGAAGAGGTAACATACCTAGAAGAATCTTATCACAATTGGTCATATCCCCAACAAGTTCCTCAAGACTTTGTTGATCTTTGACATGCCCCTTTTCTTACATATCTTTGACGGCATCATCATATGTATCAACATCCATATCAGTTGGTCCAACAACAAGAAATCTCTCCTTTGTATATTTAGTAGCGTTGTAAAGATTCTATATCTTGTGATTGGTTTCATAGGATTATTGGAAGATTGATTCAATTCAAAATCATGAACATTCTCCAGATCATCCATTTCCAGCTCATTCACCAGCTCCACACTTCTCTAATCATGTTTTCTAGAGGTTTCTCTTCTTCTACTTCCGTTAACTTGGAAGACATCTCTTCATCTCCATTGTTGCTTCCATCGCTAGCACAACCACTACTACTGCCGTTGTTACCACCTTTGTTGTGTTTGTTGTCACTGCCATTGATATTGTTGTTTCTTCTACAAAATGACTTACAATAAATTGAAACCCTAGGGCCACTAGTATAGAAGGTCCGAGCATATCATGAATTCTTATGGCCACTGCTACACCTCCACCAGAGTAGAATTTTCCTGGTGGCTGATGAAGCATACTTCCATAAATTTATCATATTATAAAACCCTAATCCTTTCCCTCACCCTTTCAATGGAAATCTCTGAGTATTTTTTGTCCTATCATGCCCTGATCGTAATATTAAAAAACAACCCCACAAATTTCTGGGTGGGATTCTAGTGGGAAAGGTAGTGTGGGCTTATCAATAATGGTACAACCCAAAAATCATGCTCATGCTCCTTCATTCATCTGCTTGTCTCCGAAATAACACACAGGGGGAATAAACTCCACATAAACCGAGGCCTCCTCTGTATATTGCTTCTATCAAGTATAATTGTAGGAATTTCACTCCTTCATTGGAACAATCTATTAGATACCTTCAAATGTTTGGAGACTAAAACTAGGTTGTATTCAATCTAGAAAGATCTATCACTTCTTGGGATTAGAACCTATTGGGGGGTATCTAGGGAATGATGGAGTCAAAATCTGAATTACAATGTATCTATTTTTTTCATGTCAAGAGAGAACACAATCAAGAAGCAGACATATCATCCAAGAGGGAATCAAACTAGAATCATCCTCCCTATCAGTTATTGGATATAGGGAAGGTAAAAAACTATCTAAGTTTTAATATTTACAAGATGGAACCTCTCTCACTCTATTCATCGACGAGGCCTGCAACTATCCCATCATGTAATTTTGTCCTTGTTATCTCCTAACATAGAAGGCTAATGCATCTGTGTTGGCCCATGTTGTAGATCAAAGTCATCATTAACAATATTTTCATTTATGTATTATGGGATATATGTCAACTCCTAGGTCATGAAGCATGGTCTAAATAGGGAAATAAATATACAAGGAGAGTGGATGTGGGATCTATGATCCAAAAATAACGAGTATGTCATGGTAAACACTAGAAGTGTCTCTCCTAATATCCGAAACCGAATGAGGAAAACTTAAAATAGTAACATGTCTAAAAGAGCTATAAGAACTAGAAGGGGAGCTATAATGGGTAGTGTGTCGACGTCAAGAGTGGGGAGACTATTGTTGTGCTTTGGATGCATACAACTGAGTGTTGGGATGGGGTCGATACTAGCAACGTTGATGGGGTTGCGAGGATGTAGAGGTGGTCTATGCTTAGAAGCAGTGTCATCCTTTGTCAATCTCTAGAAGACCCTAGAGGAGGGAAGCACTAGAAAGAAGGAATTGATCTAAAGAGTGGAGCCCAGTCCCAACTGCAAATGTCACTAGAGGAGGAGGGAACAAAGAAAATAGTAAACACATTTTATGGAAACTATGTCATGAACCTATCAATTCAGGATCCTCACACAAATAATTCTTTATCTTTCTCCCAATAATTACATCAAAAACATCGATTTCCTAAAGTTCACAATATTGCCATATATTTTATTGACTAAGGCCAACTGAAAAAGGATTGACAAAAGAAACAATAGGTTCACATAAGTGTGGTTTTTTTGGATGTTTATGTCATGCTTATCATGTTCAACCCCACTTTTCCCTAGCTTTGGTCCCTCTTTTTGTACTCTAGTTGTAAGTTAGAGTAGATTCCACACAAACAACATAGTTTCTATCTTGTATGGACATGGTCAACATCAAAGAAATCAAGACTAGTTTCAAGTCTTGGGTGAATTTGATAGAAGAGATGGCATGGCCCCTTGTTTCCAACATTCCAAGCTAACATCAAATCCCCTTGTACCTTTTCACCAAAGGGAATAAATAAATAAATAGAATGGAAAAAATATAGAAATACCCTACCTTGCTGATAACACGAACTTATACAAAAAAAAATTCCCTTGATGAAAATCAAACGTTGCAAATGTACACAAATTATTTCATAGAGGAAAATTCCCTACGTTCCCTAGATAGAATCCCTATATAAATGAGGTGATTTGGCATGTTGAAGTTTGGTTCTTTGGTGAATGAAGAGAACCTTCTATGTCAGTTGTATGTTTTTCGTTCTACATCTTCTCTGTATCATGCAACACCTCGACACATGTTTTTTCGTTAACAACTCAAACAAACCAATAAAAAATACAGAAGACTTTATTTACCCCAAAACCCAACCTTCTAATCACTCTATTATAGATTTCCATACCCTTTGATAGTTCTATTACATCATTTTCATACTCTTTGATAGTTCTATTACAACATTTACATACTATCGTACTAGAGTATGCTTCTCTTGCAATCTAGATTTTTCCAAATTTTGAAAATTATTTTTTTGTTCAAAAATAAACCCTAACATTAGGAAAATTAAGCAAGTTGAGGCATGGAAAATGACCTTAAGATGGTCAGGCGCAACATACAAGTCATCCTCTGGAGGCTTGATCTCCTTGCTGGTTTTTCCAATTTGTTTTCCCCTTTTCTACTCGATCTCTTGCTCCACATATTTGAGCCTATGTAAAAGTCGTGGTATTAATGCAAATAAATACAAATGTAAGGGAAAGTGAACCTAGCGATTAAAGATGAAGAAATACATGTTAGGGTATTCGACTATAACCCTCTTTTCCCAAGCGAAGGTTTCATGTAGAATGAGATCCTCCTTTTCCCCCTTTTCCTTCCACCTTATTATTATTGTTATTATTATTATCACGTATTTTAGTTATTGCTTCTTCGTTGGTCTCATTTTCATCTATTCCCTCCTTGCACTCTTGCTGCTTTTGCAAGAATGTCATCTCCTCCAGCGCTAACCTAGGCCATAATAAATAAACTAAATTTATTAATTCAATCTCGTGACCAGAAGAGGTTAAGTACCAAAGTGAGGGAATTGTGAGAAGGTGAACCCAAATTGATCATAAATTCTAGGAAGGGCAACATAGATCTTCACCCCAACATGAAAATGTCTATGCCAAAACAACCCTCGAAATACGACAAAAAAAACCACACCCTATAACTCTGATATCCTTAACAACTATATGTGCATGAATTTTAATGTTTTCATTAAATATATTATTGTTCCCTTGAGGAACAAACTTTAAAGTTTGTAAGTTACAACTTTGTTGTATTAGTGCTTCGGGCCATCTTTGTGTTTTTAAGATCTAGATCTTCGTATTACCCATCATGTAGTGTTACTTAACCCTTAGACTTGAAACACATACCAAGTCAATTATGGGTAAGTAGGGGCCATTTAATCCCAGGGGCTTAGCAAAACCAAGGTTTCCCATTATATTGGGAATGTGTGTGCAACCCTCTTGTAAATATTTACAATGGAGATATGCATCGCTTTAGGAATGGAGAGATGTTATTGCATTGGTTGTGTTGTTTCTTTATGTGGACCTAATAATACTTGGAGTGGCTTTGACATACCAGTTACAATTACCAACAAAAATTTCAAAAAGGTGAGAAAATTCCATCATGGTACCTTTTAAGATTATCATCATAGTTTGGACATTGACCTTCATTTGTCTAAGACATGACTAGTGAGGAATTTAAGGGAGTAAAAGAATTTAATATGTGATTAATGTGTCACGGAAAAGGGAAAAATAAAAGGAAAAAAATGTCCATTTATAAGGTGGTAGGACATATTAATTAAACTCAAAACCTCACACAACCAAATATGCCATGTAAGTAAGGAGAGTTTTTCTACATCAACCTTACCTTAATCCATTTTGTCTCTATGGATCATGCGACATTAATAGGCCAATGTCCACCACACAAGCCCAACTATAAAGGGAATATTTATCATGTAAGTGTAATATCGTGTTTGCTTCAAGTTTGGCACACTAAGGATGGCTCTCAGGCCTAGTCCATGTTCTAGGCTAAACATACAAAGTCCCAAGACATAACATTTTCCTCAAGGGATAGGGGCCCACACATGGGGCACTAGTCCATAATGTCATCTCTATGTGGGAAATATTTGGCTTACAAGCAAGAAATGGCCATTTCAATCTCTATGTAACCAAGAATGATTATCATTGATTGGTCCATATTATCAAGTCAAAACATAATGTCTAAGGGTAAGGGTCTCATGGGTCATGTGTGATTCCCTAGACCACCTCAAAGGCCCTATATACTACATAGATATATTTATCCAATTATTAATATATGTCGAACATTTTGAGGTTTGGCACACCAAGTATGGCTTCCAGTACCTAGGCCATGATTTGATGCAAAAATAGTTGTTGGGCCAAAATGTTTTTAGTTAGGGCTCATGAACTATGTGTGGGGCCTTAGGCCACCAAAAAGCCCTATAAAGGGAATATTGGCACGTGATAAAGATATAGTACCTATTTTTATGAATTTTGGTTAACCATGGATATTTATTATAACTAAAGCAATGGAAAGGTCAAAATACATAGCCTTAGGCCATAACATTTTCATTTGTTCTATAAGCAAGATATGGTCTCTATTTAAATATTTTCAACACTAAAGATGATTTCTACAGCATGGACCATGGACCAAGGTATAAATTTAGGGTACAAGGCCATATGAATTACCTTAGGGATCATTTCCCATGAATAGAGGCCTAGATTATAACACAGGGCCTGCATGGGGAATCTTAGCCTACATGTGAGATATGTTCACCATTTTGAGGAAGGGCATGGAAGGGATAGTTTTCAAGTCCCATGTTATGGCCATACTCGAGGTGACTAAAGGTGCAACTAGAACAATAGAGATAGATTATTAATTACCTTTGGTATGAAAAAGTCATGAGCATTAATATTATCAACTAGAATTAATTGGAGCTCAATGATGGTGTTGACATGCTCTATTTTTTTTCAAAGATATATAATTGGTTGGAAGAGGAATTCCAAGAGAGAAAGGTATAAAGGTTATGTGGTATATATGGGTTGTTAGTGCTTGATGTGAGTGATGCAAGACCCATTTAAACCAACTAACTAATGTATCAACTTTGTCCCCATGAAGTACGGGGACAACTTTAGATATTTTAATTGGCGTCACAATGATATCTCTGATGGCCCATTAAATAGTTATAGTAGCATGGAACAAGATTTTTAACCCACAATATAATTTGGGATCATTCAAAGTGAAAAACAAGGATTTTTTATGCTCCATCTTAAACTTAATTTCTCTTTCTTCATGACTTCGCATTAAAATATCATAAACAAGATGTATGCCCTCTTAAGGTTCCATGCAATATAGTAATGAGACAAAACTTGAATATGCTACATATATTCAATTGAAACAGAATAAACTCTACATCTAAGTTGAATGCTTGTATAGATGAGGATTTAACTATATACTATTAACCAACAAAACAAAACTTCTTTTCCCCACATTGTGCAAATCGTGGATTCTAGTTTTCACGAGGGAAAACAATATAATACTCTCAATGCAACATTTAAAGAGAGTGTATGTTAGGATATACAGTTTTCGACTTGTCGCACCTTGATGGTGTATATTATGACATATATACACTCTTAAATATGACATTACAAGGTTATTATGGTGTTCCACCCACAACATTGACCTCAGTAGTGAAATCCAACCAAAAAATTGTCAACATGTATGTCGAGTCTCATATTAATGTATGCTATTTCATAATCTATTATATATTTAGATTTTTCCTTTGGGGTTGGTCAAAGGTTCAAGGCTTGTTAATATTTTTATTTTTGAAGGATAGTCTCGATGATAGGGACTAATGGCCATTGTAGATATGTCAAATGTAAATATTTGGATCTTCAAAACTTTGAGAGGTTACAAATTCTTCCAAATATTTTGCATGTTTTACACTTTCATGACATCTTTAGTGATGATTGGATCTCTTTGTCATACACTACAAAGGTGCATAAACACATGTTGTTAAGGTATGTGCATGCAAAGTAATGATGTGTATACATTCTAGAACTTGGTATAACTATTTTTTTTTTATAGCAACTATGGTTGAATGTAGCCATTAAAAATTCTATCCCTTAAACCCACCACAAACATTGCACACTTCAATGTTGAGATGTAATACTTACTCGATTGGATGTTGAAATTTTTTAACACTAGATACCCAACACCACACTCAAATCATTAACATTCACATAATAACAATTGTTTCCTAATCCCTTGGTAGACCCCTTCACACCAACACATGGCACTCGACATTCCAAATTAGCATCCTACCTGAGGTTTAGGGTCATCAAGACCAAGACATGGTAATATATAGGGAGGTTAAGTAAAAGAGGGAGGTGCTTATAAATATATAGATATCATTGGGTGAGAACTTATAGCTTCAGGGAGCGAAACAAAATAAATTGAATGGACTATGGGGATGGGAATGATGTCATCATGCAGTCCGTGTTTAAGTCACATGAGGATCTTGTTGAGAAATGGGAGTGTTTCAAGGTGATATCTATCATCAATGATTCCGAGGTGGTATCTATCATATATGAAATTAAAGTAGTTTATGAATAATTTTGTCTATAGTTCCTATGAATAGAAATGGGTGGCTTTTTAATTATACAATTTTGTTGACACACTTTTCCATATTTCATGTGATTAGTCTAGATATTTGCAATCTTATGACGTTAGTCCAAATATTTCCAGTCTTTTGTCCTTTTACCATGTGCTACCTTGTGGATTTGTTGTCCTCACCCCATTGGTCACTTTGGAATCCACATTACCATTATGCTTGGTCTTTGACTTACTACGGGTATGCTTGAAGGGTAATGTAAGGATGGAATATTTGAACCTAACTTAGGAGGAATGGTATCACAAATATTGTAGGCCAATAATTCCATATACAAAGGCTTATTTGATGGCATGGGGCCCACACATAGTCCATGAGTCCTAAAGGAAAAACACTATGGCTTCAAACTATGTATTTTTACCTTAGACCATATCTAAACTTATTATAACCATCCTTAATGTACCAAAGTAAAAATGGCCATCATATCTTGATCACATGACAATGATTCCCTTTACAGGACCTTTTGTGGTGTCGAAGGGATACAATGATGTCTCATGAGCCACATAGACAAACATTATGGTATAATACCCTACATTTTTGCATTGAACCACATCACATGAACCAAGAACCATGTCTAGTGTTATAATTAACTTCAAAACCAGAAACATATCCAACTTACAAGCCAAATATTCCCTATGGAAAGCAAATATGGTGGTTCGGGACCACACACATGTAACATATCTCCATAGTAAAATGCTATAGTGTAAGTTGGTCCTAGATTTTTCATTATACCATGGAATGGTCCTTAGGTTCCATCTCGAATGTAACCCTCCTCAACTTGTTGGTTGTATCTCACATGTAGGCAAAGGATTCCCTACATAGGCCCTATGCAATGATGTGGGTTACTATGTAAAGAACATTAGCACCATAGGAAAATGTTCTATCCCAACAACATGGGTTTTGTTATCAAATGAAGGATTAGTGACCAAGAAGAATCCATAATGTGACGAATCTCAAAATAGCCACCATATCCCTATGACATGAAAAAGGTGGAATAGGGCCTCATGGATGGCCTATGTAGAACCCAAAAGCCACATGTTATAGACTAAAACTATGGATCTTCACCCTGTAACATGAATTGGGTCATGAGAACCATCCTTGGTGTACTAAACCTTCAAATGTGATACCACATCTCAATCACATGCCAAATATTTCCTATGCATGGGATATGTTGTGGGGTTTTCAAATGTGACATAACCACCGCCCCCAAAAATCCAAATTCTAGTGACTTTTAAGGGAGGTTTTTTTAAAAACCGACTTAAAAATGACCTTTAGGGGGGTTCGAGTCAACGCCCCCCCAAAACAAATTCATGACAATTGGAATTTTGAGGGCGTATTTATCACAACTGCCCCAACAAGTCCAAATTCCCATAACTTTTTGGGGACACTTTAAAACAACCACCCCCAAAATCCCTATTATCATGCCATTTTGGGGCGGATTTCAAACAACCACCCCCAAAAGTCAAAGTATTATGACTTTTCGAGGCGGCTTTAAAAGAGCCGCCACCAATAGTTCATTTATCATTACTTTTTGGGGGGGTTAAAAACTTCCTAAAAAACAACCTTTAGCGAGGTCTTTCCAAACGCCCCCCCCCCCAAAAAAAAAGAATCCCAACAGGACTTTTGTGGGGGGGGGGGGGTTAAAA